>CM042318.1:20946592-21151592 GCA_023566125.1 Zingel zingel | reverse complement strand
CTGAAAGTTTCTTCCCCTCTGCAGGCAGCCTCATCAACAACGCCCCAACCCCCACTGACAATGACTTAACCCCCCTCCCCCTCTTTCCCTAGTCACTTCACTTTGCAATAACCTTCATCCTGGACTATACATCTGCTCAACCAAATCAGCCTCCTTTTTTAATACTAAACAGCTATTTTGTGTATATTTGTTACTATTTCTGTATGTATTGTTTATTTCTCATCTATGTTTAATATGTTTTTTTGTGTATGTAATTAGAGTGCTGATCGGGCTGCATTTGTCTGTCCGAGCCCGGCCCGCGTCCGACAGAGCAGTAACCGAACCCGACCCAAGCCCGACAGGCATTAAGATATTTATGTCCGAGACCGACCCGAGCCCGATACAATTAAAATCTAATTTTTTTTCTCATACTAATGACACACGTACGTTTGTTTTTGTGGAAAGCCTGCTTTTATTAAGCAACTGTAGGAAGGCATTCGGAAATGTCAACAGATGAGCGCATCAGCGCACACGGGGAAACAAGCGCACGTTAATAAGCTGTTTAATTTAAAATGTTCAATGTGTTAACCTTCCCTGATTGCTTCGTTTCCGACCGTGGTCAGAAAACCAGGGAAGACTCGTTACCTCCATGGCCGACGTTATAAAATGAATAATGTCGGGGTTAAAATCACGTTTCTGGTGAGCAAATGAATGAACTTGGCTTTCAGTCTGGAGTTTATTCGGACACCGCACACACTGTGTACAAAACTTAAACGTATTCCACCAACTAAGCTCCGGTCGCATCTACACGTCTACACACACACACACACACACACACACACACACACACACACACACACACACACACACACACACACACGCACTCACTAAGCTCTCTTAAAGGAGCCGCAGCACCATTTTACAACAAATGTCTTATCGCGCTGATATGACCGAGCCGACCCGAACCCGAACATTATTTCTAAATATCTGTCCGATCCAGGCCCGGCCCATCGGGTCCCGTCGGGTCCCGTCGGGCTCGGGTCGGGTATCTGCACTCTAGTATTTATGCACCAATCACCAAGGCAAATTCAACGTAGGTGTAACTTGCTGTGTCAATAAAGTCCTTTCTGATTCTGAAACAATTAATGGATTAATCAACCAAAATAAATGAGTTCATAATCCATTAATTGTTTCTGTCATGTTTTATAACGTGCCAGTTTCAGCTTTTAAAATGTGGCAATTTGCTGCTTTCCCCTGTCTTACGTTAGAGTACAATGCATTTTTTTGTTGGTCGGAAAAAACAAGAAGTTGCAAGACGTCACCTTGGGATCTAAGGAATTGTGATAGATGATTTTCAATATTTTGTTTGTAGACTAAACTGTTTATCGAAGAAATAATTGGCAGATTATTTTGGTGATTTATGTCCCAACTTGGGAGCAAACTTTTTTTTTACTTTAGTTGTGTAAAGCCATTTTTTAAACAAAATGATTTAAAATGTTACATAATGCAATAATGCTTTATAATGCTATTTTGAGTACATTTTTCATATTCTGGAATATCACAATATGTAAAGCTGCTATGACCAATATTTGTATGTTAACAATGGATCACTTGACAACTTAAGCCTGGTTCACACAGGACGATTTTAAAATTGTCGGCCGATTTTCCAATCCTGAGAGACCCCTCACACGGCGATAAAAAATCACGGGTCTAACAGTTTTGGTCGTACAGTGTGTGGTGCGCAGCACACGGCAAAATCAACCCATCACACACAAACCGATTTGACTCCCGCTGTTTTGATTTTGTTTCCCGGTGCTTTCCTCGCCGCCTCGTCACCTCGTTTTCTGATTGGCTACACGCCACAGTCCACAGGCTGCGTGCTCGTTTGTCCCCGGGGGACACCACACACGAGGAGAAATCGGGCCAAAACAATCCAACATGTTGGATATCCCCGATTTGAGATCGGAGCAGTCCCGACGTCCTTCCGAGCAGACGAGAGCAGTCTTAACAGACCACACACGACAGGAATATCTGATCAGATTATTTCACGATAATCGGAGCATCCTTAAGATTGTCGGAAGGGGTGAATCGGGGCTAAAATCGGCCTAATTATCCTGCCGTGTGAACCAGCCTTTAGTGATATTGATGAACTCATATTTACAAACCCACCAAGAATTATCACCTGACTCAGCCCCACTGAGCTCTACAGAGCGTCTGTCAGTTTATTGTTTTTAGTTTTTCCACCCCGCTCATGGCGTTTTCAGCAAAAAAGCTCTAAAGACCCACTGTACACTACCTGTTCAGCACCAAATAGCAGACAGACACAGTCAGTGACTACCTGGGAAACATAGTCGAATATTTAGCAGCTAAAGAGATATTACAGATATTTCCCCCAGGAGTTGGTGGAGACCAAAACAGAGCTAAAATGAGGGTGAATGTTTCATTTGGTGGCCAGAAACAGGACAGCAAAGGAATGATAATGTTCAAGTTGCCAAAAAAACAGTTGACCAGTTGAGGTTCAATAAGTTCTAAAATCTTTGTGATTGAGATCTTATTAATTATGTAAGTTTCATCTTGATAAGATAAAAAAAGACTTGTTTTTCTTATTCAACTTTGCTGTCTCCTTCAAAACCAGAGATAAGGATGAAAATACGCGCTACTCCAGTTGCTATGTGAAAAAGAGAGAGTATCAATATGCATTTAGTAAAAGATACAACCGCTAATGGTGCTGCATTTTCAAACAATTGTGCACCACCACTCCCCGGGGTAGGAATTCTCATTCATTAGATGTTGATCAATGTTAACAGCAATGAGGCTAACACAGGGCAGTGAGGGCTGAATAATGGCAGATGGCCATAGTAACAGAGTCGGTATAAAAGCAGCGGCCAGTAACTTGTCCTTCAAGGCGTGGCTATTGTCTGATAGGGTTTATTAGCTTTCTGTAGCCTTTGAGGCACCTGAGCTTCCATCACTCATGGAGATGACTCTGATTAATCAGCTGAGTGCTGGAGAGCCAACCAATCCGACAGTAAATCATGCTTGTTCACAGTGGGCTGCACCTTCATCCTCACCAGGCATTGCCTGCCCACTATACACTGCAGTGGGCTCTCTCCTCCCAGGCACAAGCAGAGCTTTCCTAAGAACAGATGGTAGAGTGGGGAAAACCCAACTCACGTTTCATGCTGACAGCTAGTGGAGTCCAAAACATGTGATTACGCAAGTCTATTTACATATATTGTTGTAGTCTGGACTGGTTTCATTTTTGGATTCCATGCTTAATAATAATACAATGATTTTATATGAAGTATAAATAACGCCATTCTTCAGCAGGAAATGAATATCTACCAAGCAATTTATGGTAATCGACAGAATTTTCCTTTCTGGTCAATTAGTGCTTCACCACACAGCTCATCAGAGTGTTATATTACTGGACAGTTAAGAAAGCATCCAGCCATAGACAGCCCGCCATCTGGGCAATGCCTTCAATGGACAGTAAGGACCCGGAGTCAAGCTGGATTTCTCTAAGGATGAGGAATGGATGTTATTTCTGAGAGGGGAGCTGCAGAGGATGGAGGCATCTAACAATGTGCAGCGATATGTCTCCTCTTAAAGAGGACGGTCACAGCAATGACACTGGACTGCTCAGATGGAGTGGAGAATCTCCTCCTCCTCCTCTTTCTCTCTCTCTCTCTTTCTCTCTCTCTCTCTCTCTCTCTCTCTCTCTCTCTCTCTCTCTCTCTCTCTCTCTCTCTCACAACCTTTAAGTCTACAGCATTGGCTCAGAGCCTCGACTCGCACCACACACAATATCTTTGCTGATGGATACTTACAGCCAAATCTTGATTTCTTGAAAAGTGGCTGGATGTAGGCTAATCACTGTGAGAATCTTGTCAGTCAGAAACCCTGAAAGAGAAAGACAATGTGAACTCAGGGAAGTCTAGTTCATTCTCAAAAAAAGATGTGACAAATTGAAGTTGATTGCAAACTTTTGGTGAAGGTAAATCCCCTCTTGATTATGTAAATGGACAGTGTTTCACTGATGGTTAAACTGGTGTGTATATCTTTTAAAGACAATCCATGGCATTAAATGACACACCTAGTCTGATTATCAGCCTTGAGTAAAACCATGAAAAATGAAACTTTCAATTTGCACAATACAGAACCTTATTACAGCAAGAGCCAAGAGAATATTGATAGCTGTCTCCCTCTCCCATAAACAAGCTGATATATGGCTGAAGCCAACTGTTTTTGATCCACAAAGCTGCAGGGCAAATACATTATGACTGAAAGCTATCCATTGCATAATAAAGCTCACCAGTTATTAAGAGAGTTAGATATAAGATAGATACATCATCATGTCTGTACATTAGATATGAAGATACAGCCATGACATTGTTGGCTTAGCTTAGCATAAATACTGACAACAGGGAAAAACCTAGCTCTGTCTAAAGGTATAAAAAAAATCTGCCTTCCAGCACCGCTGTAGCTCATTAATTAACACATTTCACACATCTCATTTATTTAACCCATACTGGACTTCCTGGAGTCTTTTGTTGTCATTGTGAGGTTAACAGGGAATGAGGGAATATAACGTGGTAATTAGAGAGAGCCCCCCCCCCCCCCCCCCCGTTTCAAGTGTGTTGGCTTAGCCTCTCCTGATATCACTGTGATATCTATTTTCTCATGTAACTCTGAGCAAGAAAGCGAATAACCGTTTCCCCCCAAATGTCAAACTATTCCCACCAGCTTCAAGTCACTTTCTTAGCAGCACACTGTGATCTGCTGTGCCCTTTAATATACTTGCAAATCTCAACATGCTGACGATAGAATTAAAGAACTTTTATGATCAGTCGAAGCCTGTTCGTGTTCTTATGTAGACATTTGAGGGTATTCTATTTGTGGCCCAATTTCCTTCTCCTATTTTAGCAAAACAATCAATTTCATGATTCACTGGACTTAATTGGTTTATTGTAATTGTATCATGAAAGACATCCACAGGGAGAGATTACCAACTTCAATTTGTGCACTTCAGTGAAGTGTCACCGGCATTTATTCTGTGAATTATATGTATTATATATGGATTTTACTTTTTTTTTTATTTATTTTTTACACATGCTCAAAACTGTTCATTTTCCCATTTAAATTGCTATTTAAGTAACACCCTTGAGATCAATCCATCATTAGGATGATCTGATGATGCCTTAAAATCTATGATGAAAACGAACAGTGAAATAAATGGTTTTCTATACGTCGCGCTGGTGACCTTTTAATTCTAGCACACGTGACTCCAAGAATTTCTAGACAACGAGACGGCTGATGAATATCGGTGCACTGAAGAAAAATGTGATGGTACATGGAGGAGAATATAGACCGGGGACTCTTCAGGTTCATGCACAATGAAATACCTGCAGTCCTCGTAGAAACTCTAGGAAACTGTCAAAGTGAGTTGTTGGCAGCTAGCTGAGAGGCCACAGTGACAGGGAGGAGAAAAGCAGTGCTTTGACACTGCTTCACACTGCAGCACACCAACAATACAAGTGGCATTTTATTTCAAACTGAAAGGTCAAACCACATGGACTGAATTCACAATCAAAGAAACAAAAAAACTCAATCAAACTTGATTAGAATCTCAAACATAAAAGTTCTTGCCTGTTATACACTTATATTATAAGAAGATGTCACCACTGAAATAAATGTTATCAGGTAAGGGCACATTTCAGGTCAAATCTCACTCAAAAAAAGAGAAATAATTCTTGAAAGATCATAAATTGGCTAGCTGGTAGGGTAACAGACAAGCCCTTACGTGCAGATTCTCAGATACAATCACATTAAAGGGAATTGCCTCTCGGTGAACATAATTGGATCTTTTCCACACCTATTTATGGACCAAATTATACAGAGGGTAAAGGAAAGGGAATTTAATGACTTTTCTTTTGGTTTTCATTTCAAGTCAATGTCAGTGAACCATGCTGAAGGTGGAGTCATATCAAAATAACCATTGGTAAGCCAAATCAGTCAATGTCAGGATGTAGGTGTCACCGGATGTTTAATGACTTTTAAAAGATCTAACAGGTCTCAATAACTCAATCAAAAAATGTAAATACTGCAGCAGTTTGTCAGCACATTTTAGGGGCAAGTTGTCAGGGTCTTAAGGCTGCATTACAGTTACATTGCTGATCTGATTGGTCATCACACCAATAATGATGTCTGCTTAAAATTGTCTTTGTGTGTTAATATCTTCTGAAACCAATAATAGTCATCTCCGAAATATCATCAGAGCATTGTTATCAAACTTTTTGTCACAAAATTCTTCTTTTTCTTTGTGGTGAAAATGATTCCCAAAGCAGTGTTTTAGCTGTCTGTTGTTTTATTGACTCTGTCCACAGCTGTGAGTTTGTCTCATTGATTAAACAAGTCCACAGTAAGAGATTTGAAATAAAGCTTTCTTCTAATATTCCCAGTTACTAAAATCACACTGCGGTCCACGAGACAGAACATTCTCTGATTTATGTTCCCTTGTATTCCCCAATTGATCTCAGTTTGATGAAGAGGACAATGTAGTCACAACAACTGGAAAAGTCACTCAGCAGCAAACTCCAGAGCCTTTCCATTCTTTAACGAGATTACTGTGCAGCTTCTCAGACAGCACTTGAATTGCTGAGCCCCCGAGGATCCCATGATTTCCTTCCTTCCTCGCTCTCTCTCTCTCTCTCTCTCTCTCTCTCTCTCTCTCTCTCTCTCTCTCTCTCTCTCTCTCTCTCTCTCTCTCTCAGTCTCCACTTCTCTCTGTGTCTGTCTCCAAGACACGTGGCTCTCCATGACTGTTGCTCCCACTCAGACAGGGGAGGGGGGACTCATGTGGGGCAAAGGCAGCCTACAGGAGACTTTTGGGGGCTCTCAGTTGCCCTGCGTTCTCTGGAGCGTAGCGCATGAACAATTCAAGATGTGCATGCGTGGTTGAGGAGCTTTCCACGCAGGAGGAGATCTGTCCCAAATTTAATCCCTCTATTGTGAGGATGGAGTGTTAGAGGAAAAAAAGGGCAGTGCCTGCTGAAATCCCACTGGCAGTGCTGCAATGCAGGGGTTTAACATAGAGCCAGAAGGCAGGCAAACCCATTAAAGAACTTGCCCTCTGATTACACACTTCACACATTTTTGCACAAACTACAAAATACACACAGATGGACCAATGCATGCAAGAACACCCACAAAATCCGATTTGATCTGAGATATTTGTATAGAGAGTGTTTGACAGGCAGAAATGTGTAATATTTGCAGCTCTGTGAAGGACAATCAACTTAACTTATACATTTCCAATTGTAAGAAGATAGTTCTTAATTTGCATATTTTTGAAGCCCCTGAAAGCTTTATCTATCAAGTATTTCTCTATAATAATAAAAATGTATGTCTAAATAAGCTATACTCAAAGTAAAAAATATATATATTTAGTAATAATTTCTTCATCAGGAGCGTATGGGTGTGGTTTGATGTTGCTGAATCCTGATTGGTGCATAGAGGTATGTGACATCACCCTTTTCTATCTGAGCCCAGCCCACTTCAAACCAGTGAGGAATACTGAAATGTAAAATACCCTAAAACTGCTGTAAGTGTGGCAGAATTTTTTTTTTTTGTGTGTGCAATCCCATCATTGACAGTAAGAAGCTGATTGAGAAAACAGCGCCTTTTATGGTTATTTAAATTATTTCTGTGTTTAAAGGTTTCATCAATGGGCACCATTTTTCTGAATATAAATCGAGGTGGAGGCTGCCATGGGCTTTACCGTTTACTGTCCATACAGTCTCCCAGTGTGTGATAGGTGACGGGCGTGATGGGTGGTTGCTTACATGACAGATTGCTGACTGTGGGACCCTTTAATAGTCAGCAGAAACAAGCAATTGATGACACTTTGGCTTCTTCACGCTCTGATTCAGCCAGCACGGAGACAAGAGAGAGAAACAATGCTGTCCATCCAACATTTTCTAACTTTAAGTGGTTCATTTCAATTTGAAACTGAAAGTCAACATTCGTGTGTAAGGGAAACAGCACAATAAATGATAATGTAATGTAACTCATTGTACAGCTAGTCTAAACTTTTGTGAATCCAGTTTTCATTTTATTTTATTTCATTTGGTCTAACTCTTGTTTATAGAATCTCGTGGAAAATCGTTTTCTGATTCGTAATCACTACCACTGAATTTGTTCCAGCACTGCCTTCACAGTTTCACAGCTGCTTCCAGTAAAAACCTCAAAGGCCATCGCCTGTCTTCAACCTTTATTGGAAGTGTGTTTAGCTCTCTGCACAGCTGTGCACCCACAGTACACACATAGTGAGGGTAGACAAAGGACAGTTATCCAACAACCCCTAGCAGAGATCTAACCCTGATGTTTCGGGACTATCTCGCATTAAGCCCAGCAGAGATCGTTTTCAATTTAAGAGCACAGCTTAAAAACAACTGTGTTGGGCCACAGATCTATCAGCTAAATTTTAAATGTCTACATCAAATCAATTTCAACGTCTTGCCTGGCAGCAGTTAAAAAGTTATTGCTCCATCAGCCTCATGACACAGTAAACAACAACAAGAAAGATTTAGCCTTTGCGTCATTTTAGTTTTTTCAGTCTTCGCAGCTTTTAGGAAACGATGATCTTACTTCATTTATTTGAAGCAAGTGCTATTTTTCACAAAGCTGCTGTCCATAAATCCTGGTGGAGAGTGCTTACTTCCCTCTGGCTACCTGCCTCACTGAGAGACAAGACCTGTGTTTATGTGCAGAAATAAGGCCATTCATCATCTAGTCCCAGAAAAATAGTCAACAGCAGGGACGAACCAGCGCATAATTCCAGATTAATTGCGTCCCTCCATGCCTGCCCGGTGAATGAAACATAACACTACAAACCACAACAGACAGGGAGAGAGATTAAATATTATTAAATGACAATTCCGGCACAAAATGAACCTAGGGGTTAATAACACGTGTACCGAGTCGACCGTTATCTGGGATATGTTTTCATGCTAATCGAATGTGTCTCTAGCTTGAAACAAGCTAGCGCAAACCGAGGAAAACAAAACAAACAAATAAACAGAAATCACACCTTGCCTAATCACTCTCCTCTAGTTCTTGTGGTGTTGAGGTCATTAGGTCTGATATTTGTGCTGCTGCGCTTTTCCATAGGTCTATAGTCGATGATTTGGCCTTGTTAATCCTTACTGTAGAGTGCTCAAGCATAACTATGTCTAGAAAATATGCCAACCACTGTTTTATACAAAGTGAGTGAGGGGGGAGCCAGTGTTGAGCTATCATTTTCTTGGTTGCAGTTGAGCCAGCTGAGCCAAATGTTCTTCTGTCTCCCAAGCAGGTGTAATTTAGAGTCATCATTAAGTAACAAAACAATCGGGTCAGCAGGAATTCGACATCCTATCACATCAGATATTATTGATGTTGTTTTATTCCAGAACTCATGTACCTGTTCACACTCCCAGACCATATGCAAGAAAGTTCCAGTTTGTTCAGGTTGACAGAACGTGCAATAGGGAGTGGGAATGGCTTTAGAGACGTATCTCTTCTGAGGAGTCCAATATATGACATGTTGAAGTGGATCTGCTGGTGATTTGGGTTCTTGGAACAATGGGAAATGTTGTCCCAAACTGTCTCCCAATTAATTGCGTTCCCCTCAGGGCTCAGCTCTCGCTCCCATTTCTTTACTATTGGGAGTTCTCTTATGGATACTTGCATCAGTTTAGCATAAATCTTGGACACTAATCCTCTCACAGGAAAATCAACAAACCATTTAATGACTGGGAGCGCCTCAAGACTGTTTCCCCATGGCACTCCATAACATTTTAGGGCTGATCTTAAGCAAAGATAAAAGAAGAAGGATGTCCTGGGGACCACAAAACTAGCTCTTAGGTCTTCAAACTCAACATACATTTCTCATTGAATAGCTGGTCTAAAGTACAAATACCTCTGTCACTCCACTGGTTACAAGCAAAGGGTTTGTTACCAGACATTAAGTCTGCATTGTGCCATATTGGGGTATTCAAATGCCACTTATTGGTGTAGTGTAGTTGCTCCTCCACCTGTTTAAAGTTGGTCAATGTATTGGTGATAATAGGGCCATAGGCTAGCATACACTTTTTTGTAGGGACCCTCATTATGCTACCTTGGAAGTGTGGTGCTATTTTGAGCCTTGTTAGTGGTGTAGAAATAGCGATTTATTTTTACTTTACCCGTGCCCCGACGACTAGACACATTCGATTAGCATGAAAACATATCCCAGAGAACGGTCAACTCGGTACACATGTGTAATTAACACCTAGATTCATTTTGCGTTGAAATTGTCTTCAAAATAAATAATGAAATGTATCAATTTACTTTCTGCTTTTGACTATTAACATTGCCTACATCTAAACGACAAATCTGATTGTACAATGCATCGTTTGAGTTAACAACTTATTATCTTAATGGGAATAATTGAATGACTATTATGGAAGAGGACAATCTGTGTAAAGACATATAGCTAAGGCGAGAAACACTCAAAAGCCGTCAGACCTCAATGTCTCTGATTACATGCTTCCTGAGAGCAGTGTGGCTCTAGAAAAACAACGTACTCCCCAGGGGACCAACAAACTCTCATAAATGTCAAATAGGTTTTAGTAATGTGCTTTGCAAGCAGCTGTTTTGGGACAGGGCCTCTCAACATAATAAAACCATATTACCTATCAAGGTCTATCGAGAGCTGGAGGAACAATCAATTCTCATACTGTTTAGTGAGTGCCACATTTCTGATCAAAACTAATACATCCTTTATTTTAGGGTTGTATTTTAGAGATATAGAGGCCTGAAATGGCTGAGAATGAAGAGTGCCGTCTTGTTATGCCAACCTTGTCAGAGGAGGGTGGATGTTCTTTTCTGCTCCTTGTAATGCGGTCAAAGGTATTGTAGGACAAACGATAGACAAAGCCGCAAGTGGCAAACAGAGTGGCTGCTCATGGGGATCATTCACCTTCACATTGTCAGTGAATTCTGTTACAAGGCAGGGCCCAAATCTTGGAAACCACTGCGCCATTAGTCAAACACAGATTGGGTGTGACAGCTAACCTCTCATGGTGATCTCCTTGCACCATGTAAAAACTGACTCTCGTTGCTGCATAATCATGCTGTACTGATATCAGTCTCGCAGCACAGTTATAGCCCGTAGAAGAAAGCAAAGACACATTTATTATGTGGAATACCAGACAGACAGAACATTTTAACCATCTAATGATCTAAGTTAACTACAAAACTCTGTCAAACATGAAAGAAAATGAAAAGGCACTCGGATGGCATTGGCCTCCATCAAGGCTAATAATCCAGTCTTTTATTGATATGCAATATGCAAGATTATTTTTTGGGCATTTTAGGCCTTTATTTTAGGCCGAGATTACAATCATTGTGATTTAGCAGAAGAACCAGCTATGTTACATAATGCACGATTTAAGGGTGAAGCTGCGTAACGCTAATACTATAACGATCACACAAACAAAATATGAAACTCGTCTCTGAGTGTTTGTCTGCGGCGTCCCGTGTCACAGCTGCAAACGTTAGCATAACGGAGAGGGCCAAAATACACAAAGCTACCTTTAAAGCAGTAGCCCCACCTAGTGGAAAAGTCACGCCACACCATTGGTAACTAATGCCCATGAAAAATAATTTGTGTACCCTAGCAGTTTTTCTGTAATCCTGCTAAAACAAGCCAACAAACCAAGTCAAAAACATGAGCCACTCGGTGGAGCTAACAACCTGTCCTCTGTGACTGAAACCTTCAGTCAATAATCAACTACTCTTTCTATAACACTATATACAGCTGAGCCACAACATGCTGAATTTAATTTCAAATACCTTTAATAGGCTTACTGCTGGTTGCTGCGTCCCTTTAATGTTCATGTCTTTAATCTACAGCTCCTTCACGAATGACAAATTGCTGCCGGTTTAACAGTTCAATACATTCTTGCCCTCTTCTGATGATTTATTCAATTGTGTATAAACTAATTTGTTATTTACTTTTTTAAATTAATGTCATTACCTTTCAGCACATCTCTCGTGTATTCAAAAAGTCACTGTCTCCAGTTGAGCGATGGAAAGATGTGACCCAAAGAACATTGCGATATTTAACTGAGATCATCTGTAAAGTAGACGGAGAGTCGTTTTCAATTAAGCTCTCATTAAAATCTAAATTAGGTACTGACCTTTGAAACATACTAGCACAGGGAGGGGAGAGAAAGGTAGACATGTATGTTAAAACATCCATCTCTGATTAAAAGGAGCCCTGTCAAAGTTGTGTTTCAAGGGTCTCTAACACATTCAGTAAAATGCCTCCAAACAACAAAAAGGTCTAGTTACATCAGCCTCATCTAGTCATTAGGGTCAGGGCTTTCTAAGATACAATTTCAATTGTCACCAACTGTGTATTGCAAAAATATCTACATAGTATTTTCCTTTTCATATTTGCACGCTGTCATCGAGATTGCATGGATGTCTAGTGGTTAAAAATCAAATCAAGTGTTCTCAGCTGAAAGACGTGCTTTTATTACACAAATATCTGAAGTGATCAGCTGCACAATAGCTAATATTCATGAGTAGCTACTTACATTTGCATTCATTTATGAATGAATGAATATTTCTAAACAAATCTATGAAAAAACTTTCATATACATAGACACAATCAGAAAGACAAGATGACGTACGTTAGGGATGTTCCTGCAGCCAGACAGTAGCGTATTATCACCTGTCCTCAGATAGCCTTGTAATCTGAGAGCGGCATCAACAATCAATGGAAGGAGGGAAAGCGAAGACAAGACCAATCGATGCCTGTTAGAACGCTACGGTAATTGTGCACTTATCAGTTTGGAGCAGCTACCTGCTATGAATTTGAAGGAGCCTGAACTGGGTGATCATTCCTATGATGACACTTAAGTTATTTATTTTTTTAAATTGCAACAAATTTAATAACACATTTGTGCAATCACGGTATGTTGTCCCAATTTTCATGGTAACATGAATTTATGTACACTGAATTTCATGAAAAACCATTCAGTAGTTGTCAAGACATTTAACTAAAAGCCTAAAAAAAGTCAACCTGCTGGTGGCTCAAGAGGAAAATTCAGGGGATGACCAAAATATTTTGGCTTTATCCTCTGAGGACCATGAATGGAAGAAAACTGGTGGAACAACCAACAGACCGACTAATGAAAATTGCCAATCTTGCCACTAGAATGGCAAAAAAAACTAGCATATAACAGCCTTTCTTTGTTCACTGTTGCAAAAATTAACTGAAAAAGTTGGACAAAAATGCAGGTACCCAAATACTTGGTTGGCTACAACGAAGCCATCAGACATTGTTGGCAGTCAGTGTCAGTTGGCTACAAAACAGTTTTGGGGACTGGCTGGTCAATGTTACCACAACCTGCTTTACTTTTTGGCCAAAATGCATAGCAAATTATCCAAAAGGGACACACTCCCTAACATGGTTCTGTTTTATGAGCCCATCAAATTATCCGATCAGGATATGGAAAGCAATAGTAGGTTTTATGGGAGGACAGGGTGGACAGCCAACCAAGGGCCCAAAGAGCCCATAAGATCCACCCTACTTTTTTACTACTTATTTAATTTTACTGTTGTTTTTTCCCTGACTTAAAGCACTCACTACTTTATTCTGCACAGCAGAAGAAGAACAAATGGATTTACTATCATGCAGTGGGCATGCTTTCCTGTACCTTCCTATTCTGGTGCCATTGTGGTATTCCTTGAATGGGCCCAATGACTTTGGTTTTGCTTTGCTGCTTTGGTGGACTTAGTAGTCTTTTCAATTCATTTTTAAATCACTGTTTTAAAAAAGCTTAATTTTATAATTAATCTAGTTTTATAAATCATTCAGTTAATGAGTCACGGTGGTAAACTAGTAGTTTAGTTATATTATAGTAGTCAGTTACATCAGGCTGAGTGAGGTATTGTGATATGGGTGTTTTATGAATATTCTGCCTATACTGCCTACTGCAGAAGCCAAAGCTGTCACCTAACTCCATTTAAACAAGTTACATCTGTTATTTGTCCATCCTTGTTTACAGGTAGCTGTGGAATAACTAGATTGCATTAAATCACATTTTGCCATAAACGTAACCATCATTTCTACCTCTTACTGCATCCTAACAGATGCAAGTGAATGCCCTAACAATTAAAAACCAGAAAGCCTTGAAGAAACACAGCACGCCAAATATTTCCACTCAATTGACAATATGTGAAATCCTACACAGCCAACTGACAGTATTTTATCAATTATTCAGGAGGACAAAGGCTCACAAAAAGTACTGCACCCCCGGCTATGCAGCAGTAAATCACTGTATAGCACACCATCTGCTGCTTGTCAAAGCCAACGGTTGCTGTGTGGCACAGGAGTGTTGAACAATATTGATCTGGAAATCTGGGTTGATTTCCATTGTGAATCATAGATCAGACAGCGCAGGTAAAATGTCTGGTTCAAAATGTAGACACTGAGGAAAACATGCAATATATTGAGATATCTATAGTACCCATGTCACATTTTTAAAGCCATAAGTGAAAAGGTAACTTGACAATGTGCACACTGTGAGCAGTGTGATATTTCTGTATCCATATTGTGTGATTCACCTGGGCTAAAGGATGTTACTGTAAAAAGAATATTTAAAAAAAAATCCCTCATTAAATATTGAGCATCCACATGATGGGGATGTAAGAATGATTCTTCCCCTTGGTCTTTGGCTCCTTCACCCTTGTTGGCGTTTCAAAGCGTAACCTGCTCCAGAGACAAAATGTCCCATATTTGGACTTCAATAATGCAATGCCTTCGTTCTTAAAGCTAAGGGCAGGCTTTCAAATTGAACTTTTCCAGGTTCCTGTTTTTGTGACAGTTTTGACTAATTGACTGTCTGCATAGTGCAATTAGTAAAATCAGCATTTAGTATCTGTCAAAGGACTAATGGCATTGTCCAATCGTCCATTCAAGAACTCATTGGGTGTTAGAAAATATGCAACAGTCACAACAGTATTCAGGAAACTGCAGATATGTCAGGAGAACAAAGTCACTGTGGCTTCTCATTATGTTGATTAGTTATTCTGCACGTCAAACTCAATATAGTGTCTCGTCAGTAACCCAGTCAAATAATGACCTGTCTAATGATTTGCTTTGACTGACATCTACTGTGAAATGGTAAATGAAGCAAAACAATCCCAATAAGTGTCCTACAACTTTACAACTTCATACGATTTAACGTATTAAAAACGGGTCACAGATGTACACAACAATGTTTTATTTTCCCTGATTTGGTTACATTTCCCTCCTTTAGTCAAATTAACTGATTAATCTTTGCTCTTCAGTAGCTTAGACCAAAGGAAGAATTTCAGTCTGTACAGCAATTTGAAAGCACTGCCTCTTTAAAGAAGCGCTGTGCCTTTAAACAGCAGCACTTGATTATGTATCTGCACCAAATTTAAAACACTGCATCATTTCGACCAGCACCCCTGGCTCGGGTAGAGTTTAATGTCACCCAATATTGTCATTAAATAAATATTGACATATCTGTAAAGGATTTTAGCTTCACAGAGTTGGAGTAGACATAACCCCAGCCAGTCTACGCTCTGTTTCATAACTGCCTGGTTTGTGGGTGGTGCTGCTGGTATCTACAAGTAACAACTGCAGCCATTTTAAAAAGCTCAATTAAAAGGGATTTTTAGTAGAACATAAAAAGTAATATTGAACTACAGTCTAAATTTGTCATTTTGCAGAATTATGCAAACTCTACACTGGGGCTCAGTTTTGCATTTACTAAACGCTCCAACATTATGTCTGAAAAAAACCCCACAAGGAGTGGCAGCTTAGCTGGCCGTTTAAAATGTGCACAAACACATAATGCACCGTTGATTTCATTTCTAATGCAGCTTAACTTTCCAATTTGGATTCATTTCTTCATTTTATAATATGAAAATGGTGAGGCTGCAAAAAAATGAAAAGGACATTTGTAAAGAGATTTTTAAACTTTTCAGCCGCATGCCAGGAACTAGATAAGGAGAAAATTACAATTTCAATGTGTAAATGACTCTATAATGGCACAAGGCAGGTTTAATGTGCTTTCAGACTCAGAGCAGCACACTCAGCTAGTCCCGAACGTCCATTCATTTCTCATAGAGCCTAGGCACCGGGGAAACCTGAACAACGTGATGTCGGACAACAAGCATGCAAGCTGAGGTAGAGCCAAGCTGAGAAGTTGTTGCCCTTTTTTGCATACAGTTCCTTGTTCTCTAACCCATTTCCTTTTTATTTTATAAATAATACTTCAGTCTGGAAAGTGCAAAACAGGGACAATGTTATTTTAAGCAGGTTCAAAGAGTCTCATCCTAAAACTTTAATGTGGAAGTAGTTTGAATGTGAAAGTGGTAAATGATGCAGTTACATTGTGGGAGTTTGTGGTAAGCTTCTTTCTCTCAATTGATTTAACAAAGAACTAAGTTAACTTTTTTTATTAGCATGTTAGCATTTGAATTTAACTTGAATCACAAAATATTCTAGTTCATTTATTTTAATGCTTTTGTTCTGTAAGAATGAAAAGTATAATTGCAACAAGTAAATTACCCATGTTAGATAGCATAGATTGTAGAGAAAGTGTAACATAATTCAGTCCTGTCAAATCCAAAAACAATGTCAACTGATCCAAGCACTCGCTGGCATCACACACTCAAACTCATCTCAAGGGTAAAAACTTCATAGCGCAGATTTAAAATGCAAATTGATGCGTGCACAGTGATCACAGGACATAACAAACAGAGAAAATGAAGCTGGGTGTAAGAAGGATAGCAATACCAAGTTCCTATTTCTGTAGATAACTTTTCAAGAAGACGTCAAGGAAATGTGTTTAGGATAGCTGTGGAGAGTCTCATCAGTCTTAACTCTATCAATATACATGCCAATCAAACATGTACAGGTCCATAACTACCACTGATGGATCCAGTCGATTTCAGGGGTAACTATTTTACTTTTCACTCCACCACATTTATTTGACGTCTTTAGGTACCAGTTACATTACAGATTACGATTTTACATAAAATACAATGCATTGATATATAGCTTAAACTATCAAATGGTATAAACCGTATTAACTTCATCTCAACCAGCAACATAAAATGCTACTCATGCATTGATGCATCAGTATTTAAAATCTAATAATGTAGCTCAGAGAGGCCATTATTCTGCAGATCAAATACTTTTACGTACTTTAATACTTTAAAGTAATAATCATTCTCATTTTAATAAATGTCTGTTATGTCATTATCTCCGAATAAGCTAACACAATGGTAGTCTCGCTTTGCCAGAACTTCCTCCACCACTGCGCTGAGGAGGAGGGTCTAGCTAGTCCACACAGTATTCCGGGATGGGAGAAAAACATGCTCTGGTTTATTGGCGTTTCTTTAAACCAATCACAATCGTCTTGGGCGGCGCTAAGCGAGCAACGGCGCCTCTGCAAAATAGCCTCGGGAAGGAACTTGTTTTGGTGGAACATGTGTACATTAAAAAGTTGTTTTAGTCGTGCAACAGAAAACTCAGATTGGAAATAGTCTAGCCAGCTGTCTGGATTTACCCTGCAGAGATCTGAGGAGCAGTTAACCACAGTCCTTATAAATTGTCCCATATAAATAACAGTCCTGTATAAAATGCCAACACAATGGCAACGGATATCCGGCCTAAATGAGTGAAATCCGGCAGAATTTTTGTTGGCAACGGAGCAATCCCGGAAGTGGAACGCCGAGGATATACAGCAGACTTACACAATGGTGATTGAGCCTATGGCCCACTGATGAAAGCCATTTAATTTGCAGTATTACGAACTTGTGTCTGTGGCGACAGTACCGGGAAAAATCACAAGCGGCGCACAATTAGTGACGCGTTTTCCATCACCCAGCTGTGGTTGGTCAGCCAGGAAGGGTAGGCGGAGCTAACGCAACAGACTCGCTTTTCTTAGTGTGCGAAGGTTCAATGTTATTCTCCAGATCCCACCACGCTTGAAGCAGGCACCCCAACTAACCAGTAGGAGAACATTATCCCTCACCGGCTTCCCACCCACTAACATAACCAACTGTGTTTGTTGAAATGCATGAACAAGCTGGTGCTGTACCCAGGTCTCCTGCAGTGGTAGGTGAGTGTTTTGCCTCTGCACCACCTGTGGATTTCTGAAGGCAGAAGAGCTAACTGAATTACTGCCCACCGTGTGGACATTTTCCTAAGAAAGTCTGAAAGAGAGAAAAAACAACTCAATATCAAGCTCACTGTCACAGCCCCTTTGACGCATTTCATTGAGGGGGCACAAACCAGCCATGCCCTAGATAAACGGTACCCTGCACTGCACTGAAAGACTCTTGACAGCAGTCAGGTTTACATAACAGACAGTATACGGGGATGCACATCACTTCCAGCTCCATACGAAGAAAAAAAATACAGCTTGCCTGTTCATCAGTTTAAAAACCACTGAGGATTTTCTCCCTGGGTTTTAAGATGACTCACAGCAACATATTAGGAATCATTTTGTAGAAAAGGCATAGTTTACTTTGCTGGATTTTAACTATTTGGTGAGGGCGATGGTATTGCAATTAATTTCTGCTTGCTTAGTTTCCCAAAGGAGATCAGGTGAGATACAAATGTGAATGTAATAAACCTAAAATAGGACATACAAACTTCAATTTGTAAGATGATCAGGATTGGGAATGGTTTGTAGATTTAGAATATGCATATTTATTCAACAAAATGCTGGTTCTCTTCTCATAAATACCGTCACGTTCTGACTGCTGGCTGAAGCTGCTTAGTCCTGTGTGTCAAGTAGTAACGAGTCAAGTAGGACAGACCACTGCTTGTAACTGGCAGACACAAGAGGAGAATCAGAGAGAGAGTCAGGCCTAAAATAAGAAAAAATAATATAAATCACGGAGACCACTGACAGCAGTGAATAAGGGGGGAAACACTGGTTTGGGCTTTTTGCAAGGGGAAAAAATTGGTAACTGTTGAACCAAAATGCAAAGAATGCACGTTGTTGACTCACTAAAACACCATGGAGAACAAAATTAGACTCTGCAACAGTCGTGATTCACCAACGCTTTGAATTAGTGCACAGTTCCCTCCAGCATAGAGCAGAATACAAGACCACTACAGCGACATCTTGATGCCCCCCCCCCCCTTTTTGTTTACCTTTTTCTCCTCCCGAGCTGATATTATACAGCCACTCTCATGCAAGCTCTTGGCAATTCACACAGCCATACTATAATTCAAAAAGCATTGTTATTTAACCAAAAGACACACTGTGGGTCTCTGTTTCGCAAGGCTTTGTGTAATGATTCAGGAAAACTCTCCAGATGAGAATAAAGATTGCAAAAAAATGATTTACGAACAGCTCTCCAGATAACAATGCTGTGAGCGGGCTTATATAACTAGACAAAAGGATGGGAGCAATTATTTTGATCAATATAATACAATGAATGCCGTGCCTATCCCACAAGTTCCAACTATTTCCAGCCTTATCATGGGAGGAAATAGATTTTGCAACCCTCCATCATTCTCTCGGAGATGCCAACCAATTTGCTGTCAAGTCAATAATCTCTTTGGGAGAGATCGAATCTGCAACATTTGTCCAAGTTTGGCTGGTACACACTGCCAAAACACAAAACGAAACAAAACACATTCAGTCATTATACTTCACTCTTTTTTTTTAAATCTGAGAAAAGTAGGATTAGTCGACATTTGTTTCGTTTTGTTATTGAGACTTTTTTACAATGCAGTCTGATTCAAAACAGGTTGGCTGAATACAAATGAAATCTTTTATTCTAGGGATGGCAGCAGCACAATAACCTGAGTAGAGAATAAGTGAAGAGGGTGGATCAACACTCCGTGAAGCACCTTCAGCTTTACAAAGCACCATAAGTGACCTGCCACTCACACAACTTGAGTTGTTCATTCAAGTTGCAAAAGAACGTGGTAACACACAGGAGTTCGAACCTTTGTGATGAACTCCAATGACTGAGTCATGATTGATTTGTTAGTACTGAGTCATTGTTTTTCAAAAAGTCTATAACTATCTTAATAAAAATTTAAAAAAAAAAGCTTTATTTGTCATACAGAGATCATCCTTAAATTATATGTCAAAGTAACAAACACTAAAGCATGCTCTACAACAAGTGAAATGCATATTTAAATGTATCCATGACTGGCAGCACAACATAATTCAGCATTTGAATTTTACTTTGATTTTACTGTATGTTATCTCCAGTCTTGTATAAAGTACTTGAAAGCAATACTGGAATAAAAGTACAAGTATCTTACCAGAAAATGACTTTGGTAGAAGTTAAAGTCTCCTTTTAGAATATTGAGTAAAAGTCTTAAAGTATCTTATATTTACTGTACTTAAGTATCAAAAGTAATTTTCTGATATTAAATGTTAAGTATTAGAAGTAAAAATAAAAAAAACTTTGATTATGAACGTTATCTACATCACCACTGTCGTCGGGGTGGTCATCGTCTGTTACCATGGCGGCAGAGCCTGCATCAGGTGCTTCCATGACACTATCAGTCATTATGCTTCCTCCTCCTCTTCTTTAGTTTTGGCCTATGTTTTTTTTTCAAACAGGCATTAGGTCACCAACTGGAATGGAGGGTGCATTATCTTGGCAATCTAGGAGCAATGATTCACCAATCCTGCTTTTTTCCAATGTAACAAATTTCTTCTGATTTTATTTTGTAGTAACGAGTAACTGAGATGCTTAGAGGAAATGTAGTGGAGTAAGTAGTAAGTAATTAACAGATACGTGAAAATTCTACTTAAGTACAGTAGCAAATAATTTGTACTTTGTTACATTACAACACTGGTTATCTCTCAGTCCTACCACAGGTAACGTTTAGAACTCACAGGGATTTGTCATTCTGTATGCTGTGTCCTTCACCTGCACACTGAACTCAAAAATCTCAAAGAGAAAAGAAGCAGCCTTCATGCTAAGCACCTACTCACACAGCTAAAGTATACTCCTTCCTCCTCTCTTTCCCTTCTCCTTGTTTCTCTCTCTAGCTGATATCACGTTGCACAGCGTTCCTCTAATGAAAAAAAAACACAAATCCTTGTATACCTCTGATTTATAAACTAAACAAAATAGGCACAGATCACAGAAGTTTGCAGGTTGCATGGAACAACAACAAATGATACAAATCCTCACAACTACAGCCTGCAGATCAAACTAATTTCAAGACATTTCATAGCTTGACACACACACACACACACACACACACACACACACACACACACACACACACACACACACACACACACACACACACACACACACACACACACACACACACACACACACACACACAGAACAATTTCAAAGCCCGGGTTGATTTTAAAGTAAAAAGCTTCTTTTTTTGTCAATGTTTCTGTTGATGTTTGCACCGCTCCAAGTGTCCCTTGGCAATGCTAAGAAATGGCAACTCAGCTCTCCCACTGCAAAACCCTGTGGGACTGGAGAGAGAAATAAAAGAGAAAATGTCTCCTCGTTTCTAAGATTTCAGGGGACAGAAATAATATATTTAATAAGGCTCTGTGTTGTTTCTCTAAGCACAAAAAAAACCCTTCAGATTCTGCAGCCAGATGTCTTTTGGGATAGGCTAGGAAGAAGAAAAATAGAGAGGAAAATATATACAAAACCCTTGAACTAAATCTTAAACACACATGGACCCTGAAGGCATGTTTCTTAAGACGACTGTTGGCAGGCTATCATAAAGTCCTCCATGGTTATTTAGACAGATTAAATCACTTCTCCTAACATGCTTGATATTATAGCTACAGGATGCAACTTGCACGTCGGCCTGTACTTGCACCTGATAATGTCGAGGTTGTAATTTAAGTGTGATTTTGTGGCTCTTCGGGAACTGGAATTAAACTGCCGTCATTACCAGCTCCCTCGCTGTGTACAGAGAGGCTTGGAGCCGACACAGGGTGCATTTCAAATACCTCTGTGCAATCCCTCAGCCCTTTTGACAGGGACAGATCCCCACAGTACTGTAGTTTTTGGCAGACACTTCTCAACAAAAGAGGAACTGCTTTGAGTTAAGAATAAAAAGGATATAAAACATATTCAATATGACATATGGGGAGCACTGAAAACCACGTTGGTTTCACAAGCATGGGAAGCTTTACTGTAAAGCAGAAAGGACATGAAGGCTGGGCATGTTGCAGCAGAATAGATGACAAGAACTCAGAGCAACTACAGTGATGATGAGGTTAGGTGACAGCGGTGCAAGCAGTGCAGCGTGATATAGATTGGATCACTGGCCAGGCAATATCACCCTGGAGACAGAGGAGTTAAACAGGTTCCTGGGCTTTGACAGCACCAAAGACCAACACGCTCGTACATACTAAAGCCTGGATGCATTTAATACATGCCTGCATAAACATTTATTCATATCCAAGAGTGATCCCGGTATATCCTGACTTTTTCAAACGCGTGCATGCATTTGCATAACATTTGCAGCACATTGCTTATAAGTGTGAGCTGACTGGATGTCTGAACAGGCAGATGTGCAGTAAATGTATTTCAAAATAAAACTGAGAAGAGAATATTGGTGATTGTCTCAGGAGACAAAAGCCTTAAAACGCCTCTCTCCTGTAAGAATGTGTGCCCTTTTATAAGCAGTCAGCACAATCTCACCGCATAGACAACATTGAACAACAACCTAGAATCTGTGAAGGAGATGTCTAAATATAACACCATCTTGCAGGATGAAGCCACTCCTCCTCCTATTCAGACAGACCAGATGAGAGCTACACCAGATGTGTCATATAGGAAGCTGCTTTGCTACAAATTGGATGATTAACAGAGCCGTGCAGCCAGAAGTGAGGCATTTGGCTGTGGTACGCAGCTCAGTGGAGAGTGATTGGCTTTGAGAGCCGAGGGAGCAGATGGGACGGGGACACAGAGCTGGACCAAACAAAAGAGGGTGCCTCCATGGTTTTGCATCAAAAAATCACTTCTATCCACGTCTGTGATTCAACACACGCATACACACGTATTGCAAGCGGCTTGTTCTTTATGGCAAGTTATCTCAGCCTTTAGCTCCGCCCCCTTAACATTAATTATGCAGCTCAATGCAGCACTCCAAATCCCCACTGCAGCTCACCCACACTACAATACTGTGCCGCGTTCTCCCACTCTCTCTGTATCTGTCACACACACACAAACCACAGTTTTTCTCTTTTTTTCCCTCCATGACTACATTCTCGACTATCCGTGGTCAAAGATAGCATTTTTCTCCATGCATTAACATGTGAATAGAGTGCTGTTGCAAGGACGAAAGACATCACTGTAGCAATTCTTTAATTTTTTTCAATAGATTTTGCAAGATAAGATAAGAACAGATATACTTTACTGTCCCAAAGGGTACATTTTGCCTGGGCAATAGTTCTACACACAGCTGCTATCAATTTGAAACAATAGCCAACAAGACGCTACAGTGGTACATTAAAACACCGTAATAAATGATATACAACAAACCATAAAACAATAGCACATAATGCATAAAACTTAATGCAACAGTGCCTTTTTTTTAGTAGTGTCTTAGACGTTGAGTAGTGTTATAGACGTTGATGGTCTTTTATCACAAGACATGTGAAACATAGGTCAAAAATTATTTCTAAACATCAGTTGTACATGTTTTCCAGCAACACAATAATTCAGAACACATGATACATTTGATGTGAATGAATACATTTACAAGTTGGATTACTATATTTGGTTGCAGCGTGACTCACTACAAGCACGCATTTCTTTGCCTTATCATTTTCAAAGCCCGGTGCTGATTTCTGTGCAAATCAGAAGCAAACAGAGTCTGATGTGCCGAGGCAAACACCCTTAACAACTCAAACACCTGTCTGGCAAGGTGTAATTGACTCAACTACTCCTGAACACAGCGAGAGACACAATCAGACCTTGTCACAGGAAGCAGAGATAGAGAGAGAGAGAGAGAGCGAGAGAGAGAGAGAGAGAGAGTCCACACTACGCAATGTGAGTCAGCTACATCAGCAAAGTAGAGGGAGAACATACAAAGAGGGAAGCTCTCGCGCTTCAGCCGTCCACCCCCTGGGCAGGCAGTAGGAAGGAAATGTAGCAACTGTGTATGGAAGCAGAAACAAGCTTCTCCTTCGTTTCCTAGAGCTTTCACACGATTAAGATTAATTTCACATCTGCATGCATGTGTTTGTGTGCTTGCATGTGTAGTGTGTTTGTGTGTGAGAGTATAGCTAGCGGACCAAAAGCTGTAAAATTAATCCAGTTTAAGTGTGCGTTTACCCTGTGTGAATCATCCATGCATAATATGCACTGCCTTACTTTAAACTGAATAAGGGGATTTTTTTTTAAGGTGTGAAGCCACATCAGATGCAGGTCTAAGCAGTTATTCATGGGATCATTATTGTTATTCGCCACACAGGGCATCATCAACAAAATGTCAAACCAAAGGCAAACAAACGCCAGCTATTTATGGGTACATGTTGTTTGTCTCCCTTTTGTTGCCATTTCAATAAGCTCAATAAAGTGTCTGTCTATGTTTGCAAAGATGCTACCTTTTGGAACAAAAGCAAACAGCAAGGCAGATGTTCCTAATGAGGAAAGCATGGCCAGGGAATACGGGATCATTCAGCTGGTATTGGGTGAAGTGAACGTGTTATATGCTTACATAATCCAGGGAGAGCGCGAATCGGCTACTCCCTCTCTCTACATGACAATGCGCTGGCAGGTGCAGGTCGGCTGTTTTTGTCATGAACACCGTGTTTCCATCACTCCTTAAAATAAAATCTGTGCATCTTGAGATGTCCAGAATACACGACGGCGGGTCAACAGCTCTTTGTGAGGTTGCTGTTCATCAGCAGGCAGTCTTGCGTGCCGTGCAGCTCTACTGCTGCAGGGGTCTTTTCAGTGCATGGAACCGGATGGTGAGCAGAGAACACAGCGGGGGCTGGGCACTGCAATGTACTGCAGTGCTCGTGGCTCTGCTATGCACACCCACTCTCTTCCATTCTTGCTCTGCCTCTGACAATCTCTCAATCTCGCGCTCCAGCTCTTGCCCATAATTGTATCGTTTGTCATACATTCCCCACTTCACTTTATTCTCATTGCTTTTGTTCTTTTCAAGCCCATTTTACTCCACATTATTAACGCTGTCAGTAACCCATGTGTCCAACACCGTCTCTTATATTCTTCGTTTAAACTACCCTGCCCTCTGTCACTCACATGCACATTGACATGCACATTTAGAAACACATTTACACAAATACATAAAACAACATCCTGTAACCTTTTCCTGGAGAGTATGATACAGTGCCATGTTCCTTTATGGAGAAGCCACACACACTGTCCTTCTGCAACTTCACTGCATTCATCAGGGTGTCATTCTAGTATCCCCAAGAGGGTCTGCTCACCTTAAACATGTGCCCCGTTTCATCTGCACAACAACCTAGGTGTAACACTCTTTCTGCTTTTTTTGGTGAGTTTTCACAGTACCTCTTCTCATCTTGATATAGAATTTGGGGATTGTTGCTAACTGAAGTATGTCACAGTGACAGCCGTTGTTGCTCCGCTATGATGCCTACACCATCAAATACAGGGACACACTAAACGCCTGTGTTGCACAGGCCCAACAGCTGCTCCCTTTTTCCTACACCCCACATATCTTAGAAAGTTACAGTACATAACTTATATACAGACGTAAGAATAGACAAAAGACAAACCTTGAAAGGCAACTTGATTATCCCACCAGCAATCCTTCATTCAGCATACGCTGGGGTTAATTCTTGCACATGGCCAGGAGTGTTTATGTTGTGATGCTGAAAACCCTGCTTCAAGACACTGCACTGAATTTTACTTTAGTTTAGGTAGATCACAGGAGACAGGTCTGTGTGTTTAAACTAGCCACTCTATCTGATCAGAAGTGGTTAAATCTCCTTCATCTCTGACACTCGCTTCTATCTTAAGGAGAGATATTGGCTCTTTCTTAGGAATAATGGGGGTTCTCATTCCTGTTTGCCATTAAAGAGCATAGGCTTCTAATCATTGCTATCCAAATGAGTTCCTCAGTATGCTTGCAGCATCCTGCAGAGACAGTTCCCTGCTCGCTCTCAACCATGATATGAAACACAGCCTGGTGTGACAGCAGGTAGGTTGTTTTAAAATTCATTTCTGGGAAACATAATGACTTACTGGCCACTGTGAGCCAGTGTTGTAGTACTCGTGATTGGTTTTTGGCCTCGAGAACACTTTTTGAAGGTCTCATCTCGGACTCGACCACATTTGTACTCTGTCTTGTGTCGGTGTCAGATAAAGAGGACTCTGGATTATATTTCAAGACTGTTCAAGACCACAACTGCCCTTTTGATTATGTTATCAATGCGTTTCTCATTATACCCTTATGGCAATAAAAGAGGTGAATGAGAATTCATTTGTTTTCTGTGGGTGTTTTTATTTTATGGGAATGTGAATCTTTCAGATCAATTTGAGGAGTGCCTATGGTTAGCATTTTCCACATGTGATCGTGTCATGCAGTGTGGGACTCACACTGGTCTGGTCTGGTCTGGTCTGGTCTTGGTTTTGGTTTTGGTCTCAAACCCTCAACGTCTTGGTCTTGTCTCGGTCTTGATACACTCTGGTCTTGGTGATGACTTGGTTTTGACTGTCTTGGTTTAGGTGATCTGGACTACAACACTGCTATCAGCAGTCGTGTATATGTATATATGTGTATCTAATGTCTGCTTCTTTTAATAATATCATCCTTTTGATTTTGTGTTATGACCTACACAGATCAATGTAATAAGCAGGTTTCAAACCTGAGTGATTGCTGCTGATGTAGACAATTTCATCCTACAGTTTAATAATATATATATATATATATATATATATATATATATATATATATATATATATATATATATATATATATATATATAATATTTCTTTTATTTGTCAAGTACATTTACACAATTGAGAACTATATCCTCTGCATTTAACCCATCCCAACTAATTAGAAGCAGCAGTGGGCAGCCAGTCATGTGTCACTCTAAGCTTTTCAGTGAAAAGGAAGGTAGAACAAAACCACAGCACTACCTCTCCCACCTGGAGTATGCAGTGATAATACAGGTAAACACGGACAGGAAGGACAGGTTTTTATTTTTTTTAAAGGAAACATGTCAGCACCTCTGCAAATACACAGTTCTCTTTAAGATGGACTGTGTTCTACAAAAGGATAGTTGCATGAATAATGAAAAGTGTTTTCAACTGAAAAGGCATATGAAGAGATGAGCACAGCCAAATGCTGTATCAAAAAGCCAGACAATTAATCAGGTCATCTAAATACACACTGATAGAAGAATTAGCTTTGTTTTAAACTATCATCCAACCCTCAATACTCTACACTGGTTTGATTCAAACTATTTGTGGGAAGCACTTATCAAAGGTCTTTGCTCTGGGCTCTGTCCAAGGGGTTGAAATTACTTACATTTCCTTCCCAGCCCTCTCCCCGCATATAACTCGGTGTTGAATAATTTAAACATAATTTAAAACCAGTAGCTAGGATCAGTGAGCCCTGTCAGGTTCATGATTGTCTTGCACTTATATCGACTATCTAAGGATGAAAGGCATTAGCCTTACATCTGGGTAAAATAAAAACACCAGTACATACTGTACTCTTCATCCTCTCTAACAACGCTGTCCAGCGTGCCCACACAAAATACACTAAGTCCATCCATTATTTCCTCCCATTCTGCAGCAGGCCAGTGCTCACAGACATTTTCTACAGAGAAAACACACAGTGCCCACTGCTGGGCAGTGTCATATCTTCATTCCAAAATAATGAAGGTCAGACATCCCAAAAAAGACAATGGGGTGTAATAAATAAACTGTAAAAGTGATTAAAGAAAGCTAATAATGAATGCATACTAAAAATGTGTTAGTATGGGTGATTCATACTAACACATTTTTTACTGTAATCCAACCAACTTCACTTTCTTTAATTTGAGTTTATAAAAATACTGATGAACCATGTTCTGTGTATATATACTCCAGCTAATGTAAAGAGACTATATATCAGCTTCTTTGGTACACTGTAGTCTAGCCTAGTTTACCCAATCAGAGAGCATACTTTTGCTGCAGGCTCAGACTGAAGGAAGTCCCAGAACACCAGATAAACAAAACAAAAACTCATCACCAGGCTCAAACACTATCAGAGCCAATTCAATCTGTTATCTAAGCAACCCCAATGATACCCATAATACATAATGAGTGCACGACAAAACTCAAATGGGCTGCAGCAGCCTCTTTGGCACACTGACCTTATCGGTGTGCACTGAATTTACAGTATAAGGGACTGAACTTTACTCTTATCCCATCCATAGAAGACAAATAAGTTAATGGTCAGTTTTTAGAAAGATTGTAGCTGGTTTGAATCATTCTGCCTCACACTGGCTGGATGCTGAGGCAGCTCCGCTCAGGGATGTAATGGGATACTGCAGCACTAGAGAACCGTGTGCATAGAAACTTGCCTAGAAGCATCAGGGAGTCCCGCACTAACCTCCCCCCTCCCTCTCTCTCTGCCTTCTTCCTCTGCTTTTCTGTCAAGTCTTTATAATATACAAAAAAAATCATTAAAGTATTCTGTATATATCTAAATGTACAGATGAAAGATTGAAAGAGGGCAAAAATGCCAGAATATACACTGACAAATAACAACTTCAGAAGTGTAAAGAAACCAGCGTGCCTGTAGTAGGAGAACGTAGCTGCTTACCTTTTGTGCAGGTTGCTCTCCTCAGGACACCAAGCTCTTCCCCTTCTCCACAGGCACCGAGACACTTTGAGATAGAGAGAAAAAGAATCAATCTTCTCTTACTTTCTCTTATTTCCAGTTTCAGAATGAATAAGTCAGGAGTCTAACACAGCCCTCTAGACACACCTTTACTCTGTCCTCCTGTAAACTCTGCCACATATACACACACACACCCATTCAAATGCACCCCAAGACTGGAGTACACAAATTGATAAAGATCTGCTCAGGGGAGGGATACAAACTACACACACTGCAGTTTTTTTTTCTTCCTCTTGCCCACTCGCTCTGCTTTTTTCCTGCTGTCTTTGCCTGCACTGCCTCCTGATTGGCTAAGCTGCTCTTCAATAACATAAGCTCTCTTCTTTAATTGGAACGGGGCCAGTTGTGTGGTGCACCAGAAACACTCCCGCCCAGCTCATCTCTCTTTTTCTCCCCCTAAGTGCCTGTGGAGAAGAATGCTGAGCTCTGCAATTTCATACGCATCGAGCAAAGAAAAAAAGGAATGGAGGACAGAGGGGGTGGGGGAGTATGTGGGAGAGAAAAGGAGTGAGAGTGGGAATGGGACAGAGCATCGGCAGCGGATCAGTGGAACGCAATGGGACAACCAGAAGATGCGTGGGAACAAAGAGCAAGGGGCTATTAGGTGGGGTGAGAGCAGATTTGGATGTACCGTCCACCAACCGCAGCATGCTGGGGTGGGACAGCAGGTCACATGAAGGGAGATTTCCCTGCACTCACTGCAGCGCGAAGGTGGCTCTGCTGCAGTGTGGAGTCTAATTGCCAGGCAAGAAGGGGGATGGGAAGGGAGGAGGAGGAGGAGAGGTGGGTTGGTTGCAGTGATGCCGAAGTACAGTCTTTCAGCCAACCATGGATATATGGGGGAAATGGGCAGGCAGCCGCAGCGTACAGCAGCTAATGCCTTTTACCTCATGAATTATTGAAGGTGCCCCAAAGGAGAGTGGGAGGGTCACAGACAGCAAACTACTGAGCCCGTTCAGACAGTCTCACTGCTAACTGAGGTTTATGATAATTACTCATTCCTGAAGTAAATGTGGTCAAATTATGAAATGGAGCCCCTTTTAAGTTAAATTATTTGATCCAACTAATGAAATGGACTGCTTTGAATGGAGATTGTGTAGTTTTAGCTCTCCGTTTCCCATCCTGAAGAAAATGAATGTGTGGAATTGACTTTGTGGTATCAGGTTCTCTGCCACTCTTTCTTTTTCTTTTTCTTCAAGGCTATTTTAGGTCTCCTTCCATCCTACCTTCTGACCTATATCAGTGTAAATAGTAGCGGGACTTACAATCTTCCTTCCCAGGATCTTTTCATTCTGTCTGTTCCAAAGGTTAGAACTGAGCTGGGAAAAAAGGCCTTTAAGTTTGCTGCTCCCTCTGCTTGGAACAAGTTACAGAAATGCATGAAACTTACTGAGCTGGTCTCATTGGTCGCTTTTAAGAGGATGTTGATGACTTGGAGGCAGCCACATCTGGCTGCAGATGTTTTGCTTGATGCGTTTAGGATTGTGGTTGACTTTGAAAGATTTACTGTGTCAGTTGTTTCATGTTTTTGCGTATTTTGTGTTTGTATGTACTGTATGTGTGGTTGTACTGCTGCCTGTCTTGGCCAGGACACTCTTGAAAAAGAGATTTTTAATCTCAATGAGTCTCTTCCTGGTTAAATAAAGGCAAAATAAAATTTGACTCACATCTGGTACCTCCAGTGTGTCCCAGCTGCTTTGAAGAACAATACCCAAGTCAATAATGGATCACCCAATACCTCAACCAGAGGCTACAATGAGCACTCTCAAGTTATATGGTGCCCACAGAGAAATGCAAATACAATGTTTGCTCAATCAACAACATAATTGCCTGGTGGATGAATGCGTAAAGAAAGAGATGCTTGATATTTTAGGCTCAATGTCCTGGTGTAAAATACAATGTGACCAGAAGGGACAGGTGAACAAATCCCAGTATCATCTAGATTTATTAACAAATCTAGATCAGTGTGTTTCAGAAGCAGCCCTCATCTTGTCAAATGGCTGAAAGCTGGTGATTGCAGAAGTGACAGTAGATACAGATATTAGATGATCAGTAAAAATGTGTCATTTACTGTAGTTGCAGAAGTTCATGAAAGTTTGGTTGCTTTTGATGTGGAAAAAAGAAAATTTATTTTTAAGTTATCTATAAAAAAATGTTCCCAATGAAAATAGTGGCCACATACTGTCGGAACGATACAGAAAAGTACATACACTTATAATTACAATAAACAAACTTTTCTATCAATCATCTGTGCTTGTTTTCCTTCATCACTGTGGTCTCTGCTCTCTCAGGGAGGCTGTAGACTGTGATGGAGATGTCTGTGTGTTTGAAGACCTGCTCCAGTATCTCTGACACTTTGCTCCACTGCAGTCGATCCAGGCCGCAACCAATACTGTCAGTAAGAGATAGGCAAAACAAAACTTGTCACATTTAAAATGCATTCGTTGAGCAGAAGAATTTCTCTCTTGAAACTGATTTGATTAAGTATCACTAAATAACTGAAAATGATACAAACCGAGGCATTGATATTCTTGTTACTCCGTTGGCTGCACAGTGTGACTTCATGTCCTCCAGGCTCTGTCTCAGGCTGTCATAGGTGGGCTTTTGGCTGGCCTTTTTCTTTGTGATCTGCAATGTAATAACAGGCAAGCAACAATAATAATATGAACTAAAAAAAAAAAAAAAAAAAAGAACGTTACAATGAGAATTTGCAGGGGAACAATTCTAATTATCTGCTATATATTTACCAGATAGTAGACATAACGCCCGTCTCTATTTAGTACAGCACATTCTCCTGTCAGCTTTTCTGTTTGGAGATAAAAAAAAAAGAAAAGATAAAATCCACATCAGAATAGGACGCAACACAAACTCCAGGCATAATGTTTTTAAACCCCTTAAGCTGGGAAGCACTAGTGAAGAAGTCATTACAAAAACATGTTACAACCCACAGGGGTTTATTTTAAATTTTAGTGGTGATCCTCAAGTTTCCAAAGAGACCAAATATATCAGGATGGATTTTGGATAAATGTGTACAAAATGATACATGAGACATCAAGAATATTTTCATGTGATGGGATGGGATGCTGAAGCCATAAAAGCAGCCAACTTCTGTATCAATTAATATATATATATATATATATATATATATATATATATATATATATATATATATATATATATATATGTGTGTGTGTGTGTGTGTGTGTGTGTGTGTGTGTGTGTGTGTGTGTGTGTGTGTGTGTGTGATATTGTGTAGAATACGATGTTTTTACAACTGTAAAGCTAGGGTTTTTATTAGACTTCTGCTAAACACAAAACCAGATTTCTCGGTGCTTGCCTGGGAATCAATACCCCGAAATAAGACATGAATTATTAATAAATAGGGCTGACTCACTCTGTTCCTTTAACTCCTCTACCCCTTTGAACTCCTTCTTGAACATCACTGCTATGCCTGCCCCCATGCGGCAGTCCTCACTGATGCAGTGGGCCAAAGCCTCATCCTTGGGGCAGGAGAACAGGCTCCCAGTGACATAATTCAGTCTCCCGCTGTCTTCTGCAGCCTAACCAGGAGGGGGCAGCGTTGTACCGTGTGACGTAGCATAATGACAGAACAAGAAATAAATAAACATTAGGGTGAAGGGAAACTATGGCAGAAACAGCTTTTTTAGCGCACGTGAAACCAAGACAGATACCATTTTTTCAATACAAATGTAAGCTTTACCTTAAAGTTGTCAGTGTTGACTGTGGGTTTCTCAAGTTCAGACGACATTGACAACAGTGATTGGAGCACTTGAGCGGTGAGTTTATTTACTGTGCTCAGTCTTCGGTGTGTTCAACACACATTAAAACAACTGCTAGAAGACTAGTAAGCTAGGTTATCATGCGACAGAAAAAAAAACGTCGTATAACTTACAAACACTTGACTGCAGGTGAACGTTTTTAATCCTAAATAAAAGTAGTTTCGGGATGCTCTTTGATAGCTCAGTAGACTAGTCACTCTGAAGCATGTAGGAAGCAGCCTCGACATTTGCCTGTCTTCTCGCGAGAAAACAATAGACTTTGTGGAGGGGCGGTACCTCCTGAAAAAAAAATCACGGTTTCTGGATGATATTCTGTACTGACTGCATATATTATCACCAGAATCCATGATTTGACTACCTATTTGAACAAAAAAATTTTTTACAAGAATATTTAAAAAAAAAACCTTAGTCACCAAACTGAGTATGAAAATGATCGTTATAAATTGTCCCGCCCTAACAGGTATAACTAAATGAATGAGGAAAATGTCAATCAATCACTCTGTACACACCCACACAGTCCTGAGAAGAGGTCTAATCAACTTGAAACACTTGTCAATGACAGATCACAGTTGTGTAGGGGCTTTAATTGTTTTTTAATCACTTTTATGCTCATTTTATGACAACAAAAGAAAATACAGGAAGCACCTTGTGTCTGCAGCATCTGTAAAATACAGACATACTGTATAGACAGACCTACAAGACCACAGCAGCCATAGTTTTACAAGCAAAGTACAGTATTGTTGTGAACAGACATCTAATTCTTATAGCATACAGAACAATACCAGGATGACTATGGTGTTGCAACTGCAATAGATACAAAATCACAACATGAAGTTGTGACAAAGTATGTGTGTACAGTATATGACAGATTGATAGTCCATGTTCCAGCATTAGGAGTCAGAACTGCGCCTTCGCTCGTTGATCCAGTCCCCGGGGTTGACGTCCATCTGCAGCATCTTCATCACCCACTTGTCCCTCCGTGCTCCATCGATAAACTCATCCAGCGAGAGCTCCCCTAAGTGATGAGGGACAACCATTATTTCACTCTACGTTTCTCCCTTCCTTTAATTCCTTAATTTGATAAGGAGAGGACCATTGTACAACTGAGTCACACTTTCCCCTTTTAATATACACAAGCAACAACGGACACATACACACTTTTACATAAACACCCCACAAAGCCATTACAGCAGCCTGACAGACCTTTTGAATCATTCATGAAGCATTTTGAGCTGTCAGAAAACTGACTGACTGACACTCACCATCTCCATTTTCATCCACCAGCTCAAATATCCGGTCAACCACTTGGTCTGGGGTCAGCAGAAGGCAATCTTTATCCAGCTCCCCATGGCAGGCTTTCTTCAGTCGATAAATAGACTGAGAGTGACAGAAAAGTAAGTTACAACGGCTCTTGCACTGACTACATGCTTTATCTTGAAATATTCTTTAAAAATATTTTCAAAGCTTTAACAGATCAATATTTGCATATAGTATAATACTAAATATTACCTCCACAATTTCAAGAAGCTCTGTTTTATCAATGCATCCACTTCCATCTTTATCATACATTTTGAATGTCCATTTAAGCTTATGTTCCAGTTTACCCCTCAGGACCAGGTTCAAGGCTGCTACGTACTCCAGAAAATCAATAGTGTTGTCCTGTGCACATGAAGAGTCAGTGTTAAAATGTCATGAAGCAAAATGTTTCTTTTCTTTGACAGGAACAAATGTCTGTACTGCAATGTACTTGATACAATATAAAGAGTCTTCCTACTAGAAACAACAATAGGTAGGGCTCCAAGCAATGCTTATATTTTAGTTTATCTGAAGATTATTTCCCCAATGAATTGTTTAGACTACAACCTATCCATCGTGATTTCCCAAGGCCAAAAGTTGACATTTCCAAATTGCAAATTTCAATTGCTTGTTTTGCCTGATATTCAGATTAAGATATTTAGGGGACTATGAAAATCAGCAAATATTCACATTTCAGAAGCAGGAAATTGTACATGTATGCCTTCCAACTATCAAAATCGTTCTTCAAAATAAATGAAAAAGTAATGACCATAGTGTTTTAGCTCTAAACAATCAGCATTAACAGCAATTGTCACAAATGCTTCCAATCAACAAATATTCACTATTACTGTGGCAAATGCAGTGTCAATACCAAAATGAGACAAAGGACTACAGTGACCTGTATGTAAAAGGCTCACACTTCTACACAACAGAAGTTTGTACTTACGCCGTTCTTGTCAAAGGCTCGAAACATGTTTTCAATGTAATCTCCGGCCTCCTTGTTATCAGCAACGCCAAAAAATCCCTTGAACTCATGCATAAAGAGAGTTCCACTTGGGCACTCCACAACAAATTTTTTGTACCATTCCTGCAGCTCTGCCACATCGATTTCCTTGTCTGGGTCACTGTCCGCGCTTAGGCGCTGACCCATTGTAGAATTTTTTTTTTTCCCCTAAAGACTGAAATGATTTCTTACATTACATGAAACTGTTTGAGCTGAGTAACTTTTTTTTAAAGCTTCCCTCTACATTACAGAATCCACAAATTTGAGTCCTCCATTATCGAGCCAATTACTGCGAAAGATAAGCAAAAGATCAAATCAATTGAAATGACATGAAAGTCCATACAAACTGAATTGTTATGGACTCTCTATTGTGGCAAATCTCCTCTGAGAGTCAGACACGGACATAGGGTATTATGGACCACGTGATAAGGGATTAGTAATGGATACTTGTCAAAATCAATTAGTTTACAAAAAGATCATGAGAGGATTTTCTTGTAGCCTGGCTTCTACCTATCGTTGAAAGTACATCTGTGTGCTTTGTAGAAACACACTTCCTAATAATAAGTTTTTAAGAACCTCTATGGTATAATGGACATTGTATTACCAATGTAATTAATATAGGCCTATTGTATGAATAAAGTTTTGCTTTTAGTTTGCATGGTATGACTCAAATGACTTATGTGTGTGTGTAAAGGTAAAACATGCTAAGGTAAACTCAGGATTAAGGTCCTTATGTCATATGATAATGTAAAATGGGAAGTGTCCTAATTTTACACATCAGTCAGTTTACAATCAGAGGGTCTAATAAAAAGATGCTTTTAGTTACATTATGGGAAATGTAGGATTCAGCATTTCTGGAAGAGCTTGACCCACTTTTAGCTGGTAAAAATCAGGATATCTCATGCACTGCTGTTTAGATTTTGACAATTCTTCGTTAATCTGTCTCTGGTGAATCTCCAAACTTTATGGTAGTGGAATAATACATCGCTGATGTACACCTTTAAGTAATCTTTCCCGGTATTCTAAGTTCCTGACCAGTCTGATGATTCACACAGGCTGTGTTTAGTTATCCCAGACAGCTCTGACTTTCAGAAGCCATGTTATTTACTGCTCCCCTGATTACTGCCTGCTTCAGTCTCACTAAAGCCTATAATAAGTGTGTCGTAGCTAAATTCTCTAATGACGGACATTACAACTTAGGCGTGAAGCGAAAATATATTTAGGAAATGGGTGGAAACATCTAACAAGCTTTTGGCCTTCTTTGAGTATTGGGCAGTGGAGTAGTCCATGGAAATTTGGAAATACTGTTAGTGTTAACCGTAGCCATTGTCTGCAGACGAAAGCTTGGCCTGGCCCAACACCTCGCTATGCAGACGACAGGGATAGTGATAATCATAGCTTAGAAATGTCAAGGCCATCTGAGGTGTTACTGGATGTTATCCTCACATGATTAAAAGTATTCACAGCATCTGTTCTTATACAAGAGATATTTAAAGTTCCACCCATATTTTCCTTCATCCAATCATCCTATATAAGTTGTACTCCTGTACCCGGGACGGATCTAGTTACTGTTTGGCTTATAGAATAACTAGCTAATGGCTAGCAGCTCTGTGACTTGTACTTGAGCTAAATGCTCACAACAGCATGCTAACATGCTAAACATGTTAGCATTATGCAAACATTTGCCATCATACATTAAGTTCAGCTGAGGCTGATGGGAATGTCACGAATTCTGCAGGCATTTTGAAATATTGAAATTTTGACCAGATGATGGCACTAGATGAGAAGTCTAGGAGATCAAATGTATTACAAATCATCCTCAGGCCAAAAATGCGTGCATGTTAAGCATGTTAGCTTGCTATCTTTAAAAAAAGAAATGGCTCATAATGCAGCATGTTTGGCTAATGACAGAAAACAGTGACAAGAAGACCCTCATTCATGCTTTCATAACCTCCCGTTTGGACTACTGCAATGGAGTCCTGTCTGTGGTCCCCAGCAAAACCCTAGACAGGCTCCAGTATGTCCAAAACTCTGCCGCCAGGGTCCTCACCTACACCAAGACGTGGCAGCACATCACCCCAACCCTCATCCACCTTCACTGGCTCCAAGTTAAGTCCCGCATCACATTTAAAATCTCTCCATGCCCTGGAAACACAGTACCTCTCCACCCACAGACGCTAGCCTGCTCTCCAATCCCCACACCAGACTCTGTACCTTCAGAGACAGAGCCTTTAGTGTTGCAGCCCCATCCCTCTGGAACACCCTCCCTGCAAATGTCCGAAATGCTACATCCCTGGACTTTTTACAAAAACTTCTGAAACACCACCTGTTTCCCACAGCCTACAACCTCCTGTAGCTTAGCCACAGTAATTCTGTAAAGTGTCCTTGGGTTTCATGAAAGGCGCTATGTAAACAAGTTATTATTTATGTTGGTATGTTAACGTGAAAGTTATGGTGTACAATTGGCATGCTAGCATATTATGCCAGCATTAAGTTAAAGTACAGTGGAAGACAGAAATTGGGTTTGAGAGGGGTCATGAACTTAGTATTACACAAGAGGAGCTTTTGTGGAGTCACTTGTGTAGCTATTGATGGGTGGCTACTCCAAGGGTGACCCCTCAAGGGTGGTTAAAAGGTCATTTCCATAATTCAGTCAGTGCCCCTCGCTGTTCTGCAGATATGAAACATACCTGGATTTGCAATAAAAAATAAAAAAAACTCCCTTACTATTAACTGAGCATACTACACTTTACAGTTTTTGTATTTATTGCTTTCCATGAATACTATGATACAAGCTCAGGCATTCAACTTCCAGCCATTATCAGTTTTACAAAGGCAGTGGACATGTATTACAAGTCTACAAAAACGGATTTACAGATGCGTACTGTAAAAATCCAAGCTATCAAAAGGGAAATTTGTACAACTAATGTATAACAAGTGTAAAACTATCTTGTGTTCTGTTAACAGATTTTGATGCAGATATGGCTTCCCTTAAGCCAAAAAACAATATTCTATCAAACCAAACGGGTTAACTACTGGCAAATTGTGTGTTTATGTTGGCTTCATACAGTGATAAAGCAAAACTTTGACATTTTTCACATTTTTCAAGAAAACAAGTGCAATATAATGTTAATAAGAAATACATTTGTATGTTATGTGCTTCATAGAAAAAGCACAGACGTTTGTGAAGTGTTGCTTCACATTCTTAACGGACACATATTTATCAGAAAAATAGTCAAAACAACTATGCTTAGGCCAAAACACAACTCAAACTGTCAAATATATCATTTTGGAAATGCATGACAAATGACTTAAGAATAATGAAATCGCTGAATACATCAGTTATCAGGGTTAAATTATAACGCTCATATAAAAATCAGGGGGAAAAAACATTTGAAAATTGTTTAGTCAACAGTGAAAAAAAGCAGTGTCCATAATCTTTAAATCATGTCCTTCCAGTTTAAAGACCAAGTGATGTGTGGACTTGAGTATTTGAAATTGAAGAAGACAAAAAGATCCCTCTGTGTAGAATCTCAAGGTTCACGTCACTCCTGGTCCACAGTGCTACAGATAGACCCATTGGTGTGGTATCATACAGTGTAAAAATAAGTCAGTTGGCGGGCTGGGTTTCAATTTAGTCATGTTCCCCAGGCTCTATTGCAGTCTTTGCACTGTTTGAACTGTCAGCGTTGCCCTCTGTTGACAAGTCAGGTGAACTACTAGAAGAGGGGACCTGCTTGTCGCTGACTAGACCTTCTCCATCACTACTACAGCTGCTGCTGCTGCTGCTGCACTCCCCATGTTCCTGCTCAAAGCTTGTACCCTTCTCTGATGGAGCAGGCTGCTCAGGGTGATCCACAGTGCTGTCCTTCTCCAGACTGTGGACATCCCCCTTCTCACATGAGTCTTCTTCCCTTTCAGAAGGTTCTGCCTGTGTGCTGCTGGGCTCTAAGAACCAAAGTGGACAACATTAGGGATGCAACCAATGATTATTTTCATTATCAATCACCAAGTTGTTTGTAAATTGTCAGAAAATAGTGAAAAATGGCCATCACAAATTCCAAAAGCCCAAGGTGACTGTTTTGTTTTGTCCGACCAACAGTCCAAAACCCAAACCTTATCAGTTTACTTTCACAAGAGATATTGAAGACCAAGGAGACCAACTAACTTTTTTCTAATCGATCAAACCCTTAATTCACCATTCTTTGCAGCTGTAAACATTTTACTGTTACATTCAGAATAACAAACAATCTGGTTAACTAATAAATGTATTACTTATAATATATTTAGCACTGCACTTCTATAACATTGTCGGACTGATGGACGGTTAAAAAAGGGGGAACAGTACAGCAGGATGGGTTGGATTATGCTTTTGTAAAGTAACAACAGGAGGTGTGGTGCAACAGAAAGTGCTCTGAGTTTATGGATGACATGTAATCTCTGCTGAGATCGTTTGTGGATCAAAACAGATTATTCTCTAAAGTGAGTCCAAGGAATTTGAATTTGTTGACCTGTTCTACTATCTTGTTATGAATGGTGACGGTACAGTCCAGTGTTTGGTGCGTTGAAGGCCATTTATTTTGTTTTCTCCATGTTCAGATGGAGGTAGTTGTCATATGGTCTTTTATTCCATGCATTCTTCTTCGTCGTCCCTAGTGCATACATTACCCATAATACAGCCTAACCGCAAAAACGGACAACACTGTTGTGCAGTCATTCTAATACCCACATATTAATGTTAAGACTCTCTCAAATTCACTTTGTGATAACAATAGCAGCCAAGAGATTTGCACCAGAAAGATCCATTTGGTTTCTTTTGGTGTCCGTGCAGACAGTTTGAAAAGTTTCACCTAAGCTATGGTATAACTGCCATACTACTATATTATTTTAGTTATTATTTAACATGTTTTCCTTATATTTATTTAATCTATTTATGAATATTGAGAGTTGATGTTAATTAGGAACCAAAATCATTTTGCGTTGCACACGGACACTTTAAGGTGCAACAGGAGAAACGCACACATGGGGTGAGAAGTTATTCTCTGTGTGTGGACGACAAGAGTTACTTGTGTTTTAAGCGAAAAAGTAAAGAAGATGTTTTTCATTTTAGTTTTTTTGAACCGGGTATTTTCAAGTGAACTCATTCCCTCTTGGTTATATGCAGCCAGTGAGGTATGTGTATTACGTTTGTATTTCCTGAGTGTATTTGTATTTACCTTTTTTATAGTGTATGTGAATGTGTTTATCTTTTACATTGGCATACTGTAGTTTGATGGTGGATGTGATGGTGGTGAAAAGGATGACAAGTGCCCATCAGTAACCAGAACCATGGTGTCGTTTATTTCCCGGAGGGAGTGATATATGGCATAGCCCTCTGTCTACGAAGACACCACAAATACCTACAGTGTTGTTGTTGAAACACTTAAATATACATACGTCAGCCTAAGTGAACACTTACCATGATCCTCTGAAATAGTAGATGTGTCACTAGATGTTCCACTTTTGTACTCTCGACCACATGATTCTTCTGAAGACTCTGGTTCTTCCGACGAGCTCTCTGACTCTTTACAGCAAGACGACTTCTTTCCTTCACTTTCTGTTTCATCCTCCTCTTTTTCATCAAACTTGAGTCTCTTGACCTCATGTTTACCAGCATCAGAATCCTCCTCCTCTTCCTCCTCAGGGTGCTTGTTCTTTATCCCACTGTTTGGCGTAATTTCGCCCTCTGATGGTGAGGAATCACTGCAGCAATGACAGAAACACAGGGGATCAGTTCAACAAATGATACACGATTAAAGTAACGAGTAGCACATATATATTCATTTTAAAGATGGGGTCTTTGGAAGATCTCCTTGTGGATAGAATGTTGGGTCTTGATAGATATTAGTGTACCTGCATTTTAAATAACAAATACAGAGTAGACTAACTCAGTATACTACACCATCACTCACAGTGGCACGTAGGTACATACTTTTTATTTCACTTACCTGATATGGTGCTCCTCCACCTCCTCTGTGGTTGGCTCTGGCTCTTTACTGACTGCACAGTCAGGCAGCCCGTTGGTGGAAAGCGAAGCCGACAATGACAATTTTGGTCTGGTGAGCGGTTTTGGTGTGTCTGGTCCATTTACATTTCGACTGCAAAAAAAGAAAAATGACCATTTCTTATGCGAGTCATGTCAGAATATGGCAAATCTACAGAACTACTAAAGACCCAAACTGACGGGCAATATATAACTGCCCTTACTATTAGGGCTGCACAACATATCATATTTTTTTATCGTCATCGTGATATCAACTGGTGCAGTAAACACATTGCGAAGGGCTGCGACCTATCGCGAAAAACACTCAGAGATTTTTTTTGTGTTGGTTGAAAGAAAATATCAGTAGAAAACTGCACTTCAAAATGTAACTCTTTTTTTAGAGTTGCCAATTTTATATTCAATTCAATGTTCAATTTGTTCAATAAAAGAATATTGTATATGATTTCCTTCCATTTGTTTTAAATTAAATTTGTTGTATTTTAGCAGAACACTGAAAGCAGCAGAAATGCAGAACTGAGAACATTAATATGTTTATTTATTGCAAATAATATCGTTATCGCGATATTCAACAACGTTATCGCATATTTTCCTCATATTGTGCAGCCCTACTTACTATAGCCTTGTTGGGTTTTTGGATATGTTACTTTAAACTAATTCAACTTTCCACTTTGGTGGTGTATGAGACAAATTGTGATTTGTGGAAGTCAATAATTGACAAGTATATGGCTCCCACCTGTCTGAATATAGAGAAGAGTTACCAGGAAACATCACTCCGTTCATTCTGTTTACACTGGATGCCCCATTTTTCCTTCGAAAAAAAGTAGAAAGGCACAGAAACAACTAGCTGTTAATTGTAACTTTGTAAGTGTGACTTAAATAAGCAAATTTAAGGGAGCTGTCTGTGTGCATCAGAAGCAGCTTCACAGAAATACTGCAGCCAGCAGAGCAGGGGGAGCAAAAGCTTAACAGCTAAAGTACTTACTCTGATGTGGGGTACACACAGCTGACCACCATTACATTCTGCAATACAGAAACAACTATATATTATAATTCAATTTAAAGCCATGGGAAGTATGCTTAAAACAATATTCAACAATATTGTTTATCATGAGTGAAAAGATTTAACATTAGTTTGTGGACTTTGACACGGAGCAGTGCAGTGCTCACCTTCTCTAAACCCATGAGAAACTTCTCTGTTCCTGTATAGTTGCGCTTGGGGTCTGTAAGGAGTTCACATAGACGCTGGATGGTGAATGGGATTCTGGAAAAGTGATCAAGAGATATATTTAGGATTAGTCACACATCTCACATTTTCGTGAGAGGTCACATGCCAAATACTAAGTTGAGTAACCCTAACTGAACATAACACTGAACTGCTACATTATTTAGTTTTGTATGGGGTTGTTTGCAGTATGTTAAGTGTCTTATTATCAGCTGTACTCACCCATTGTAACCATCCACTATTTTTAAGATCCTCGACTTCATCTCTTCGAAGGGAATATAATCTACATTGGGATTATGTGGTGCTCTCTGTTCTGGTGTTGACGCGTGGAAATCATCCATGACTTTTTCCAATTTAAACACAAAGTATGTTTTGAACTGTGACCACGAGATCCTGGAAGATATTGTAAATGCAAGTTTGCATGTCATAGACAAAAGAATAAAAAGTATTGGAACACATTTTTACTAAAAGACTGATAAGAGAAACCGTTCACCAAGTAGGCTTCAAATACAGGAAAACTGATGACTTAATTGCTGTGTGTGAAGATTTGTAGAACTTGTAATGATTTGTGTGAGCCCTATAGACTACTCACATTGGCTGCCCTGTCTTGGCAACATGACACAGGAATTGCTCTAGTTCTGGACAGGTCTCTTTCTTGCCTTTCTTCTCAAAATCTGTAAATGCCCACATGAAAAGCAGAAAAAAATACTTTATTGGTAATAACGTTAATCCAAACAGCACACATATCTAACCCAAACAATGTTTGTACCTGCATTGACCTTAATCTAAAATTTAAAACAATCCAGAAGCATACAACCATTAGAGAATATTCTGTAAATTATTCTGGAAAGTTGTTAGTTTCGTTTTAGGCTAACGTAACTTCTGTCACATGCATCAAGTGCACCCTGGCTGGCAATGATCAAATGATTGTAAAGTGTCAATTATCAACTTTCAAGTGGACATATGCTCAACAGGAAAGAAAACAAGTTAAACACCAGATCATAAAATCGTCAAACACCAATGTCAGTGAACTAGCTAGCTAACTGGAAAGTTTTTGTAAAAGTTAGTAAATTAGCATTTTTGTTGTGATGCTAACGTTACCCAGCTAGCGTTAGCCGTTTACAGTATCAGTTAGCTACGTTACGGGAATACATGTGTCAAACGTATACAATGTGACGAACTTCTCTCTTGAAGAATATAGCATTGAACTAGCTAGGACAGGTCAGATTGTCCCTACTCTCTAGGTTACGTTAACGTGAATCGTTGTTAGTAAGCTAAGTTACGGTAAGGCCAAAGGAGTAAGGCACGTAACGTTAGCTAACATTACATATTTTACCGGGGAAATCAAAACAAACGTCAAAACCATTTCCTCATAACGAATCACTTATTTTAATAACTGTAAATATTGCCTTGAAACGCCTCCAATAACGCGTCGATGTCCATAGCTGTGTCCAGTCACAGGCAGGAAATCTTACTTGCTAGCTAGTTAGCAGTAGCATGTAGCTAGCAACCAGCAGCCCAACAAAGCTGGTGGCAGTGAATACTGCGCATGTCTAAAATTAAGTATTTGCGGAAGATGCGTCCACGTCCATAGAAATATGTTCCAGGTCAACCTGTAATTAACAATTCATTTGCATGTCCTCGTTGTAGCAACGCTTTTATTTTGAGTTCAAGTATGTGCAGACTTTAGTGACAGAAACTTCTGGATCGCTCTGCTGCGCTCTAGATGCCGCAAGCAGTCAGCGGGCGTCACCGTTTGTTGTGACGGCGCAAACCGGTGAAGCGACCAATGAGTCAGCAGCTGATCGGGGCTAATTTTACCTAACGAACCTATATATAACGACAGCAGCCCTGGTGATAACATCTGCACAAGAGACCTGCTAGTTTTTTACGAAGTCGTTCGGTTTTTAGAGCTAACAATGGCAGTTCCAGTAGCTGCATTACAACTGAGCACATCATCCAGCCCGGGTCTGCTGGAGCACAACATTCACATCAGCGATATAGATTTGGAAAGGATTTCAAGTGACAATGAAAACGACACTCTGCCTTTACATTCTCCGTGGACTTTCTGGCTTGATAGGTAACGTTTATACACAGTTGTTGTTGTTTTTTTAACCCTCCATTGTTGTATTAATAATCTAGTGTCAAGTAGGTGAACTCTTAGGTGACCTTTTTAATGAGAACAAAGAAGGGAGATGACTAATGTATCAGGCCTGCTATAAAACAGCGTTTGAAACCCAGATTGCATGTTTAACAGCGATATAGGGATTGTCTGTCTTAATAAATCACTTTATAATAAATTACAACAAACAATGGTGTTGATGCAGCTTTTCTGCCAACTTGTTTTCTCTCTGACCTACATACACAAATCTTCAATCGGAAGGATCTTAAAATAAACAAAAGGGCGTGATTTATGATTTAGTCTACTGGCTAAATATACAGACAAGGTTCATCCTAAGCCTTTATAATTGTAATTTTATCAGCATGGGTTTTATTGTTAACAAATGTTAACAAACAGCAAACTCCTTATGTGTCTGTTGCCATTGTTTAGTGAAGTATATATTTTTTGTATGTTTAATTAAAACTTAAGTAGCACACATTTTCCAATGCTTAATTAAGAGTTCCCAATTTAGAATGTGTACGTTTTTATATGAAAGTGATTTCAGAATTAATGTTAAGCAATCACAACAGAGTTGAACACAGGTGAGGATGGGGTTACACAAGCCATCATTATCCACACATACGTGTAAAAATCAGAGGGTGCTGTGTTCAAATGGGGTCACTGTTGTTTACAGTTTACTGGCTTATTTGTCATATGATCACTCCCCCCCCCCCCTCCCCCCCCCCCCCCAACCTGTCTGCTCAGAGGGCAGCTCACTGAAACATGTCTGAGTAATGTAGCAATGAAATAAATGTATTTATAACATGCCAAGTTAAGATCTTCACAAGGTTGTAATTTGTAAAGGAACAAGTAAAACAACAGTTTTTGTTTTGTTTTTTTTTATAATTAAATGTATGTATCTGTTTTTGTCAGATCTCTACCAGGAGCAACAGCAGCTGAATGTGAGTCAAACCTGAAGAAAATCTACACCGTGGAGACCGTCCAGGTAAGATACTTTACGAGCACAGCTCCAGCAGGCACAGTGTTGGTACACACTGGGCGAGGACGTGATCGCACATTTCACTAGCAAAAGTTTCCTTATTGACACTCAAATCAAGATGATATGCTGATTTCTTTCCACACTGCTCGGGAGTTTCTCTTTCTCCCGAATGCACCAAAACCCCAGCCACACTTAAATGAAGGCACCCATACGGAGAAACGGAATGCTTTGTTGCTCAGTGATGTCTTTTTACTCAAAGTAAACAGTATGCAGGACATGCAGGTCAAACCACATCATCAGCCTGAGGTTCAATGGCATTACACATTTCTTCCAATGATCTGTCAGTTTGTTGTGGTGGAAACACCTGCTAATTAACATGTTAACCTGTATAATTACTGAATTACTGACATAATTAGCGTGGCAGATTATTTTTTAATGTATCATTGTAATTTTGGCATAATTTTAAATAGGTCACGTTCCACTTTATGAATCACCAACCACAACGATGTTGGATAATAATAATACGTTTAAAGTTAAGTTAAAGTTTAATAATAAGTACAAATACGTTTTTTTATGTATGTGGTTAGGAGCAATGAGGAAAAGACCTTTGGCAGAAATTTTCTACATCGTAAAAAAATGTGAAATATTAACAAAGCCAGCTATCTGCACTCCCCGTGCCAGTAAATGGTTCACTAAAATAACCTGTTTCCTCTCTTCACCTTGACATTGGAGTAGAACTTTTGGAGAGTTTACAACAACATACCCATTGTCTCCAGCTTGCCATTGAGATGTAGCTATCATCTGATGAGAGGAGAAAGAAAACCACTGTGGTAAGTTTAAATTTAAGGTACATTTATGGATGTGTTTTGTGGTATTTGAAGCTGTCTGAAATTGGTTAGTGTAACGATGCCTGCTGGTTTGCATCCAGGGAAGAAGAAAGCAATGCTAAAGGTGGTGTTTGGAAGATGAAAGTACCCAAAGAATGCACTGTAAGTGATGTAATCAATACAGATTTATTGTGTACCATTTTCTTCTCATTTGTTTACTATTTAACAAATTTGTCTTCACATTTACAGTCTGTTGTCTGGAAGGAGTTGCTGTTGGCTACTATTGGAGAACAGTTCAGTGATTTTTGTGCCTCAGGTAAACAATTTTTATTGAGTTATACCAAAAATGCAGGGGCTTTACAGTAGGTCTGGAAATGAATAATTGCATTTTATATATGAAATACTGCGAGTCTGAAATTTATTTTACACATTCTATGCTGCTGTCCTTGCAGACGATGAAGTAGTCGGGGTCAGCGTCAGTGTAAGAGACAGAGAAGATGTGTTTCAGGTCTGGAATGGAAACGCTTCTTGTGCTAACGAGTCCAACATCTTAGGAAGGATCAATGAGCTCCTTCCACAAATACCTTTTAAAGCAGTGTTTTACAAACGTGAGTATTTTCTTGGAATATTAACCAGGACATAATGTTTTTTCAAATGTATTAACAATGGCACCATAAAATGGGAGTAATTGTTCTTTCTGCTAATATTTTAGCACATGAGGAGCACCACGCTTTTGAAGGAGGTCGAAGACATTAGCACATATTGCACATCAGGAGTCTTGAGATATACATGTTTTTTGCTTTTGAACATGTTTTGGATAATATTTGGGCACATTTTGAAGCAATTGAGTTCATAGTTGCTTAATGTATTATCTTGAAGCTAGGGTAGGCATTTTCTTTGGTGTCGTTAACTACAAAGTAATAACCTTTCAGCATATTGTAATTCAAGTGGTCTGAGAGAAAACCAGACTTCTGCACCTCCTCTTGGCTCTGTTTTCGGGCTTTAGAAAAGCTTGCCCGTGATGGGAGAATTTGGCCAATCACAGGTCATTTCAGATAAAGGGCATTCCTATTGGCTGGTTTACAAAAGTAGATGCGCGTTTACGTTCCTTCAGATGGTGAAAGCCTGAGTCAATGCTGGATAATCCTGCAGAAAAAGTTGCTTTTACAGCATTGGCAGCAACTGCCTATGGTGCAAAGCAACCCCAAAAAACGGAAGACAGACAATAAAGGCAATGAAACACGCATCAATATCAGCGAAGCGTTTCAGAGATGGAGAGAAAATGTTGCTAATAGTTTAGCCTTCTGCTAACAGATATATATATATATATATATATATATATATATATATATATATATATATATATATATATATATATATATATATATATATATATATATAAACGGCATCGGGATCATAATCCCAATGGGGATGATATGCCGGTGTTCGTCTGGTGGGAGGAGCTTAGGACAGAGGGAGAGCTGCAGAAGGAGGGCTGTTTTTGTTGTTGCCTTTTTCAGAAAACTGCCTACACTGGCTTTAATTAGAGTACATTAAATGTAGCCCATGTATTATGATTGTCAATCAATGGAATTTCCCATCTTCTGAGCACATTCATAATAATATCCAAAATACTTTTTTTATTTTAGTCAAAAACAAAACAAAAAAACCTAACCAAAACAGCAGATCATGTACACGTCAAGGTTTATTTAGATGCATTATAGCATATTGTGTGCAGTTGGCTGAGCACAGATACAGCTAGGTCTTTGAATTAAATCTCATTTTTAGAACTAAGAGGAGCCCTAGTTTCACAAAGCAAACCTTTATCTTAACAATGCATTGCAAGGCTTTTCTAGGGAGCTCTTTTCTCCGTTTTGTATGTTACAGCCAAATACTGTTGCCTAACATAAATCTTTAGAGCAGAAAATTGCACATTCGTTTTTTTATTTTCTTATTTAGGATATGATCGGATTGTAAAAGGAAATATGTTCTTGTTACAATAAAATGACCTCAGTGCACAAATCATCATGAGTAGATGCTGAGAAATATATGCAATCATTTCTATTCTGTAGAATTTGAAGCAAATTTGCAGTGTTGGGGTTGTCATTTTGTTTAAGCATCTGTCCCAAATCAAGCACTTTGTGTGTGTGTTCTTGTTTAACTATATTCGTGGGGTCCAAAAACTGGGAATACAGTATGCTGGTGGGGTCCGGACAGCTTTGTGGGGCCAAAATGCTGGACCCCACAAGGTTAAAGGGCTGTTTGAGGGTTAAGACTTGGTTTTAGGATTAGGGTTAGAATTAGGTTATGGTTAGGGTGAGGGTAAGGGTTAAGGTTAGGAATTTAGTTGTGATGGTTAGGGTAAGGGGCTAGGGAATGCATTATGTCAAGGACGGGTCCCTGTGTGTGTGTGTGTGTGTGTGTGTGTGTGTGTGTGTGTGTGTGTGTGTGTGTGTGTGTGTGTGTGTGTGTGTGTGTGTGTGTGTGTGTGTGTGTGTGTGTGTGTGTGTGTGTGTGTGTGTGTGTGTGTGTGTGTGTGTGTGTGTGTTATAACTGAGACCAAATCTACTTTGGTTTTGTGTAACCTTTTCTGATTTGGGTTTATGTTTTATTCTTTTTCTGCTTTTAATAGTAACTTGAGATGTGTAGATGATAACGTTGAAATTGTGTTTTTTTTTTATGTATTCATATGACCTGTGTAAAATTGAATTTGTGAAGCCTACTCTTTGTAGATACTATTGGCCCCAGGATAAATGATAAACACAACACATGACACCAGAAGATGTAGATCTAAATCTCACTTTTCTTGAGCGACTGCTCAGGGCCTATTTTGGTGTATTTGCACAAATCATGGGTGTTTGGTGAAGTGATGCAACCCCTGCAGCAGGGTCAAATCTGTAAGTTATTAAGAGATGGTTTACTGCTGCACCAAACCAAGTTCAGTGTCTCTCAAATCCATAGCTTTTAAGATTTATTTTCTGTGGTAATGTAAAAGGCTGTATTTGTATTATTGAAAATCATAATTGGGAAAATGTTGAAATGTAGGAAGCTGAACCATAATATACATCTCGCCGAAGGCACCTTTTCCCTGGAGTATTGTGTGTGTGTGACAAAGTGTATGAGAGGGAGTTACATTGACTATTCTAGGCTGCATATATCGGAGCAGATTTTTTTTGAGAACTCATACTATAATACTTAGACATTTGAGGTAATTTCTACGTTGCTATGGATTTCCCAAGTTAAATGTTTCAGGATGTCTGTTGTATTGACTTGGATTCTCTGCTGAAGAATATTCACAGGAGGAGATAGTTTTTGACCACCACTTTGCCAAACTTGCTTAATGTTTTTTTTATTCTTCTGTTGTTCATGTAAGATAAGCAGATACTGTAGGATAGGAAAATACTGTACCCTTGCACATATACAGTTGACCACTCAGTTCAGATCTCAGACTTTGTAACTGGTTGTTGATCTTGGATGGTGCCTTGTGTTTACCAGCAATTTAGAATGTCATCTGTGTTCAGCATGTTGAAATTGTATTTAAAGTCATGTTTCTCTGCTAGTTTTACACATGTTTGAGAAATAAAGATGCCTAAACTTCCATCATGTTCTGTTTGGAATACTTACTGTATGTGTGATGAAAATAGAAATATTGAATTGAATAAAAAAACTGCATATTACATTATATATTCAGGCTGTTTATTGGCAAGGTCTGCTGTTAGATTCCAAGATGTGTGCATGAATTTGGTAGTTTTTCATTTCTACTAGGCCTAGATTTTTGCATTGATTCAAATATAAAATTAAATGAAACTTTATTTATCCAGAGGGAAATTATTGTGCAGCAGATATTAGACATATTTTAATAATTAAAGTGTTTTTATGGCCATGGGAACTACATTGCCTGGATTTTAAACTGAGTCACAAAAAGGCCTCACAGACTCATGCCCCAAGTTTAGCTCAGGAATAAACCCTAGGGAAATGTCACCCTCTTGTGTTTGCATTAATGCATGGACATACAAAATTTCTTACAAAAAGACTACATTCATCTCCACGTGAAGGCAGTCTTGTCCTTACAATGACTGTAAGTAGGAAAGGGACCTTGTATTTCGCAGTTCTGTCATTGAGTAAAAAAAATACATATAAATCAAATAATACATGAAAAAGTACATTAAATATAAAACACAAGGTATCTTAACATAATAAATAAACAATGACATCAATAAATTGCCTAAATAATCATGGGCTACAGAAAATAATTACTTAAAATATAATGTGCGTTCACTTTTTGTCATGAGGTAACTTTATCACAATGAATTCAACCAGAAAAAGTTGGGAAGGACTAAGATCCTGTCTTATGCAGGCTGTTATGTGACATTTCATATAATATATAAAACACTTTTATTATTATTATTATTATTATTATTATTATTATTATTATTTATACAAATTTTATAAAAATAAAAAAAATCTGATACAGTCTCGCGCGTTGCGTCACCAATGTTTACTTTTTCCTAAGCCACGCCCTCTGTTAGCAACTTGTGGCTAGCTCGCTACCAAGGAAGGCAGAGTGGTCCGAGATCCGTTCCTTAGACACCACCCCGAGACTGTCCGCCCGTACATAATTCGGTGAGTAAACGTTAATTCAACAGCGCGCAGACAATCACTGGACGATTGGATTAGCGATATTGTGATACTGCCGGGTGTCAAAACGAAGAGGAGAGAGAAACGTTTTTTACTTGCTAACGTGAGCAAAGGCTGCTAGCTTTTGTTGTGCTGTTAACGCAAACGACTCCCGCAAGGTTGGTCAGAAACAGTTTTCCAGTCTAGCTTAGCTACATATGTTATTAAACACCGCGGATATACAACTCTAGGTTATTAATATAGGTTAACATACTAACTTTGAAACCTCCTGTTTTTTTTTCCGTATAAATACCTAGTTAAAGGCTCAGGTCCTCAACGCAAACCTCAGACTGCAATGGTTGGTGTTAAGGACGGATATCGATTCCATTCATATTAAGCTAACGTTAACTCAGTAATAAACCGCATTGATATGATCAACGTTACTAACGTTACTTCAGATAACGTTTATTCAGAATTGGATTTATAACGTTGTAGGTCTTATTGTCGGGTGGAGGTTCTGGAGGAAGGTGTAGCTAGCTAAGTAAACTTGGGACAATGTGAACCAAGCTTTTCTAAATGCGATTTTGTTATTGGGAAGAATTTAACGAGGACAATGACTTTCTACAGCATTTACGTGAAATCTTACTTACACAGGCGTAACGTTAGTCGACCCAGGATTGTGAATGATCGCACTGACTGATCAATCGGACACAGAAGAAACAATGTAGACTGAAACCTAGACCAAGTAGCCTAACTGATTGAGTGCATCATGAACCAAAATAGCGATTAAATAGGAAAGGGCTTTGATCCCTATAAGTTATAGTTGTAGCTTAATATACTTATTATACTTCTACTACTAACCGTGGCCTGATAATGAGAAAGGTAATGAGGGTTTAATTGGTTGTGATATGTCTTTACCTTTTTATAAAATGCTAATATTATAATTCACTGAATGCAGCACAAACTGTATGTACTACTGGATTATCATAGACACAATGTGTTGTTGTTTTTTATCTAAAAAGGGTCTGCAGTATCAGCAAATGTTAACTTGCCAAAACATTATTCCCATAAATTGTGGAGAATCTTGTGGATTTATCTGTATCTATCATCTCCAGTTGTTATACACATATGTAAGCATCAATGGATTTTTTTTCAAGGGGACTTCATTATATAAGCTTCTTCATTTTGGGTAGCCATAGCCATTTTGATGATACAGACTAATAGCATGTGTGAAACCAGTTGTCAAAAACTATATTCTTAAGGGTGTAGGCTATATTGTTTACAGTTTCTTAAGGAAAGGCCTCTTTGCAGTGTTTCCTTTACATTCTTTGAAGAGTGGTGGCCCCCACTTCTGGAGGGTTGCCCTTGTTGTGAGAACACTTTAAATAAGGTTAAAATGTATCACAGGCTTATTACACATTCCATCCTGGAAATGGTTGCACTGCAGCATGACTGTTCAATTATCATAATCCTACAGTATCCAGATAATATCTGTTTTTTTTAAAACAATGCATATTGGAACTAATGAGGAATTGACCCAGTAGCCATCCTGGTTCACAACCAAAATCCCCCCTGACATCTTTGAAAATGTCTACAGGAAACACTGCCCTTTGTCTTCAGAACTAATCCTGATCCTGAAAACAAAAGTAAACGGAGTGGAAAGTTGGAAACCTCACCAACAACTGCCTGTTTTATTAGATAGATTTTAGGTTTAGATTGTAGGAATTACCTCAGTTCTTCTAACCATCTAAATTATGACGCATTGTTGCTGCTGCTTGGCATAACTTACTATTAAGTAGTCACCTACAGGATTAGTCATTCTTAAATGCAGGAAACACCGTGCTGTCTTTCTTAATGGGTCTGTAGCTAACTGTTGGTACAGGTTTGGTCATGAGTTTATCTGGGTGGAAGTCCAATTGGATCATCTGTCAGATGTTGTCTAAATGTTGATGTTGGCTCTCAGTGGTGCCTATCTAAATGATTGATTGATTTCAATGTGTGAATTTAATAGTTGGGCAGGCCTGATAATAATGACATTGTCCTTGAGGCTACGTGGTCTGTTTCATTTGAGGCCTTCTGTTTAGGTTTCTTTCCATCTGCTCACATTATTTGTTTGCCTACTTTATTTACCTTTGTTTATGCTGCTTAGCTTCATACTCAAGCACGCCCAAGCTGTATACATAAAAGAATACTTGTGCATTGTACTATCTGCCACAGCCGTTTATCGCACCACCTGGTTAATGGTAAATTGTTTCAAAGGGAAGATATGTTTGCACATAAACACGGACCCAAGGCCCCTGTGTTTACAGAAGTCATGGCAGCACTCGGTTATTCAACAAACAGACCTAGCATGTTCCTCTCTCACTTGTAGAAGAGAGTATTTGTCTTGGTGGTGGGTAGAGCTAAACAGCGTAGTGCTTAACTTTAAGTGCTGTTGCTTTATACATTCAACACATGACTACATTATTGGCTCATTGGGCGATTTTCGTGCATTGTTAAATGTATTTTTTAGAGAATGGACCTTATCACCTTGTGAAGTAAAAGGCTTGTCAAACACATCCAGAAAGTGGAATTGTGTTGGTCTGCTCCCTGTATGTCATTATATTGTACTGCGTTATCCAGTTGTTTTCATTTATATGTATTTCCTTTCTCAGGTCATTGAAGTCCAGATGCATGAGTCTGGGTCAGAACCAACACACACCATTCCAGCAAGTCAGACAGAGAACGGGAATACTAGTGAGAATGAGAGTCGAGTGAGGAGCAGCCAGACTCCTCCTCCAGAGGCACCCAGGGTCAGTCATCCCCAGCTGCATCTGTTCAACACATTTTTATATATGCAGTGCTAAGTCTGTGCATATTTCACTAAAATATGACATAATGATGATGCTGTAGAAATGTATACGTGAGCTGAAATGGTCTGTCAATTAATTGATAGCGCCGTAGTTCAACAGAAATTTAAGCCACGGCTATTTGACTATTCACTCACATATTATTGACAAGCTGAATGATTGATCGATTAAGAAAACAATATGCAGATGAATCAGTAATGACAATAACCTTTACTGTAGTTGCGTCACTATTTAAACATTTGTTTTGGGAGTTTCGCCGCTCTCGATGTACATCACAATCATAATAGCATGTTGCTGATAATATTATAGAAACACTTGCTCAAAACGGTCAAGATTCAACAAATGTGTGGTGACATTAAAAAAAGGAACACAAAGGGGGGCGTGGACAAGGTCTTGGACAGCTAAGTCTCGATTTATGACGTATGTTTTGAGTCATTCACGACAACCAGCTTCTCAATTGTGAGGATTTTTTTGCTTCATTAGATTCAACTTTATTGTCATGTGATAGTAAACTGGAAATCTTCATGCTGGGCTTTTTTTTTTTTTTTTTCTTTTCTTCTGATTGACTGATTCATACATAATGTATATGCTAAATGTGCATATGTGAATATGATTAATACATATGTTAGTTGCAGCCCTGAAGCAAATGTTGTTGTGTTCAGAATAGAGCTGGGCAATATATCGATATTATATCGATATCGTGATATGAGACTAGATATCGTCTTAGATTTTGGATATCGCTATATCGTAATATGACATAAGTGTTGTCTTTTCCTGGTTTTAAAGGCTGCATTACAGTAAAGTGGTGTCATTTTCTGAACTTACCAGACTGTTGTAACTGTTCTGTTATTTGCCTTTACCCACTTAGACATTATATCCACATTACTGATTATTATTTATAAAAAATCTCATTGTGTAAATATTTTGTGAAAGCACCAGTAGTCAAAACTCCAATATCGTCGCGGTATCGATATTGAGGTATTTGGTAAAAAAATATGGTGATATTTGATTTTCTCCATATCGCCCAGCCCTAGTTCAGAACCACTTTGTTTTTGTTGTTTTGCTGTTGAGTGCAGTCACTTTGCTATAACACCATACAGCTGCACATGGGAATGTGTAAATGTTTTTTCCTCAACACTAATCCTATGTGTTGCAGCTGGTTTTCCATTAGTTATGTTACATTTGAATTTATGTACAGCTTGTCTGGTATCCAAACATATATTTTCTTGTCAGTACTCATACACATAGGGCAAGGAGCATACTGTTATATGACAATGTGGGGTACTTTGTTCGTTTAGTTTTACGGGTAAAGGTATCCCTGAATATCTCACTTTGAACGTCTCAGTTTCTCCAAACTGCAGTGTGTGATATTCATGCTGATGGGGAGCACAGGGATGGGAGGAGGTTGAGAAGGGGAGAGGGAAGGAGAACACAGCTCCTGCTGGGTGGAGGGATCAGGGTTATATTGTTAGTTAGTCTCACATCGTGTAGGTTAGCAAAGCTCTGTTAGATTGTCAGGAGGAATGTTACTCCTAAACACTGAGCAGCATTTGTTTTTTCACTACCAAGGTTTGTCCAACTCATTCTATATTTGTTGTATGAGATAGCCTACATTTAATCCATTTTTAATAGTTTGCTTAGTTAAAATGTGTCTGTCAATTAAAATGATGTCACTTTCTGTGGTTATTCTATTTAGTAATTTTGAGATTTGCTCTTATTCAATCTTCTGTTGAGTTTATTACCAAATATGTATATATCTTTTGCAAATGTCACTCCTTCTGGGGCCACAGCCATTGGGGGGATATTAGTGAATATTAAATTGCATAAGGGAAAGCAGATTGGGTTTGTTTTTCAGCAAGTTTTCAGCGTTCCTTCTTGCTGTCAGTCATCTCAGAGTTCACAAGACCAGTCTTGCAGGAACAGATCTATGTTTACACTCGTTGCTCACTGGTATGACTTTCAACAATAACAACAACAGAAGATGTTTGGACTTGCTGCTGGCTACCATGGCAACAGGGATTAAGCAAAGGCTGTTGTTGTGTTGATGGTGTCCACAGAAAAATAGAGGGGCCAACTGCCTCTGTTTGTGGGATAGACCTGTTTTCATCGCTCCGGTGGCCACCTCTGGAGCATTGAATTTCATAAGATAGGACAAAGTAGAAGGCAGTCGTCTGTTATTGTTAGCCCAAAGCCTGTGTGAAATTTACCGTCGGTTTGTTTACGCACCCGATTCAAAACAGACTCTGCCTTGGAGAAAAATGTTTGTTTGTGGTTCAGACCTAAATTAAAATACGAATCTCAAGTTCTGCTTTCATAAACAGGCTCTGTGTGCTTTTTTATTCATTATTTATATGTCTGTGCAATTTTGATTACTCTGTTTATGTTTACTGTAGACATCCCTTGAGCTGTGTGGCTTGACAGTGAGGGGGATGGTGTGGTAATTGCTGCATGCCTAGCAGAGGATGTTGTTGTTGTTGTTGTTGTTGTGGTACTCTTTGTTGTTGTTGTTTTGATCAAGTTATAACTCCCCGAAGACATCCAATGTTTTTGTTTTTGTTTGCTTCATCTTTAGCAGAAATAGCAGAAGAGCCTAGTTCAGCTTGCTAGATTGACCAGTGAACAGAGATTAATATCATGAAGGAGTACTGTGAATGACTAAGTTCTTTTATTGAATTTGAACAAGAAGCATATGAGTAGAGCGGCATAACGATTAGTCGATTATTGATTAGTCAGCCAACGGAAAATTAAGTGTCCGTTATTTTGATATTCAAATAATCGCTTTAATCATTTGTTAAACCACAATGTTAAACATTTTGCTGGCTCCAGCTTCTCAAATGTGAGGATTTGATTCTTGGCTTTATCATGCATGGATAGTAAACTAAATCTCTTTGGGTTTGGGGCTGTTGTTCAGAATAAACAAGACATCTGAAGGCGTCCCCTTGGGCTGTGAAAAAATGATCATCAGATCAATCAACAATGAAAATACTTGTTAGTTACAGCTCTATATAGGAGAAGGTTTGACATTACATGTGTGTATATATTGGCATCACTTCTTCTGGATGTTCATAAAGGCTGTTGAGACTATGCAGTTTAAAAGTGGAGTCTGCGATTCAGCCAATATCTCCTCAAGGTCCACAAGCTGTCCATTCTGTGTGTTCTTCCACAGCCCTGGCTCTGTAAATGGGGAAAAAAAACTAAGTGGAACTATTCTGTCCGTGATTGTGCACAGAACAGGGAAGGCCATGGATGTATAAAAAGAAAGGCGGTGGGAGCAAGAGGGACAGATAATCGGGCACATGCTAACATTCTGAAGAAGCACCAACGGGAGGGGTGTATTTGTTTGGGTGTTGAGTTCAAATATCAATCTTTCTGCAGAATCACAGACTACGCCTTTAAAGTAAACTACCTTCTTAGTCTACCTACTACCATAGTAACCAAGGCTGGCATATATTAGGTGTAAAAATAAGAGTTGTTTTTGTCTTTAACGTCACAGCACTTTGACCGACAGTGCCGTTGAGTGAGAGAACACTGTAGTGAGACTCTGTGTATGTGTTTTGAATTGTACAAATAACCTACTGTCCAGCTGTGGATACGTATTAAGACCTGTTTGTTACAGTTTTAGTTGAACTTTGGATTTAATTATTTTGGAGGCACAAATGCACCACTACAAGCTCCCACACTGCTGTCACAGTGAAACGTTTCCTTTCTGAGCTCTTTGTCTTGCACATGTGCTGTTGTTAAAATCTCTGTTAGAAACTATGTAAACGTACACGACCAAGAAATCAGGTTACTCCAGCAGAAATGTCGCTGTGCGTCTTAATCCTTTACCCTGATTAAAGAGATACGGTTTCTTCTCGTTTACATGTAAACACACTGATTGTCTGCACTAGAATGTAGTCCAAGTAGATTGAATGCGTGTAGCTTGCACCAGTGTTGTAGTCAAGACCACCTAAACCGAGACCAAGTCATCACCAAGACCAGAGTGTATCGAGACCGAGACTTTGAGGGGTTGAGACCGAGACAAGACCAGACCAAACAACTGAAACATACAGTATATACACAACTAGCTAATATATATAGCTAATATTCGCTAAATCAAGTTGGGTGAGGGGTGAAGAGTTTTGGTACAGAGGCAGATTGATAACTTTAGCTAGCTAGCTTCGCTAGCGTCACTTACACTTAGCTTACTTTCCTTTATGCTTCCTTTGTAAGTGCCGATACAAATTTTAGGTGGTCCCAGCTGTCTCAATCAGCATTACATTGCAGCATTTACACACTGCTGTGTGTTTTCTTTTAGTTGTTGTTTTGCAAATAAACTCATTTAAAAATATATAATGAAATGTAATACATAAGATGTTATTACTGACGATTTGGCTGACATCTTCCACACAGCCAGAGCTTCTTCTCCTGTCACCAACATTCACTTTGGGAGTGCGTGCTAAAAGGGGGCGGGGAACGGGGGTTAACAGTAACACGTTCCAAACTAGAAATGAGTCAAGTTATTGGTTGCATTTGATGCAGGACGTTTTGAGACCGGAGTCTTGGGACCAAGATCGGTCTTGAGTACTACAACACTGGCTTGCACACACATACACACACACCCAGAACAGCCTATGTTGTATATGTTTGTGTGTATTACATTTTTCTTCTAAACGTTTTGTTTTTTGTAGTATGGATTTTAAATGACCATTCTGTTGTATGTTTTCTCCATTCTGCAGGTTCCAGTGTCATTATCTATGATGACCCCACCAGCAGAAGCCGCACAGCAGTTGCAACAGACACCGCAGCAGCAGGTCCTCAGTCCTCAGCAGCTCCAAGCGCTGCTCCAGCAGCAGAAAGCACTCATGTTACACCAGGTAATGGGCTGTATCTTTAGAATAGTTATGCGTTTGTCGTAGCCCACATCGAACCCAATGCTTATATTTCTCTTAACTCAATTGTCGTCAACATTTCTGCAGCAACAAATTCAAGAGGTCTTCAAGAATCAGCAAGAGCAGCTAAATATTCAGCTGCTGCAACAGAAGAATGCTGGGATTGTTAGTCAAGAGGTAACTGCTACATTATAGCACTATTTTTTTTGTGTTTAAATATTTGGTCATTGTAGTAATATTAAACAAAGGTAATTTATTCCTGTGGACCGGGTTTCTCAGTGGGTAGAGCAGGCGCACATATACTTTGAGGTTTATGCCTCGACGCAGAGGTCCAGGGTTCGAATCCGACCTGTGACCATTTCCTGCATGTCTTCCCCCCCCCCCCCCCCCCCCCCTCTTCCCTTTCTCACCTAGCTGTCCTGTCAAAAATTAAAGGTGGAAAAGCCCAAAAAATAATCAAAAAAAAGATAATTTATTCCTGAATTAGGGACAAGTCTGAATCAGTTCAGTTGTACTAAAGGTTAAATGACCGAGTATTTAATACTAAAGTTTTAGAAATTGTTATACCCAGATACTCATAACGCACAGCCTGGAATAACACTTTCAAAATGTCCAGTTCTCTGTGACGACAAGAGCAGCGTTCAAAACCGTTCCCTCATTTACTCACTCACTATTCCCTATAGTGTTTACTAAGTAGTGGACTATATAGTGAATGACCAAATGAGATTTCGGACACTCACTGAAAACACATTGTTGCGTGACCTGCATCAGTAGATGCGCCGATTATTTGTGTGACGGAGGCGTGCGCGCCCAGCATCATGTAAACAAACCCAAACAAAAATACTTCTAATACGTCCCTGAAACAAACCGAGCACTCAGGAGGAGAGTAAAAGGCTGTATATATGTTGCATGTTACATTTCCAATGTTTAGAAACGAAAGTCCGCTCCATTTTTCCTTTTCAGTTTTTTCGCGGTTGTTTCTGCTTCTTCTTCTTCTCCTCTGGGAAAACACAACCGCGTTGCATTGTGGGATACAGGAGTAAAATGTAGGGTACATCGTATATATACACTCAAATTAGCTGTGCATTGTGGGTATTTTATAGTGGACTATATAGTGAATGAAATGAACCACAGAGAATTCTAACACCTCTAAGGAGTAACAAGGTCCGGGCTCTACATAGTGTGTAAGTAATTTAAAAAAATTTAGGCTGAAGCTGTATGTAATGATTTCTAATTAGTTTAAAGACGGTTGCGTGCAGTGTTTCCACTTCAAGGGCGGTAAGTGTATCCATTTAGGGCGCATCACATGTTCAGAAACTGCATGTTGCTCTGTCCCAGTCTTGTTGACTTGAGTGCACATTCAAGTGCCAACAAATGCGTGCATGTTGTGTGTAAAAAAACCCACAGTGCTCCCACATCAGCTTGTGTGCATGTATTCGCGTGACATCAACAGATTTCACGTAATTCACAACACAGAGTGGGCTCTTGGCTGAGTGCACAAGGCAGCAGGTGTTGGAGACATCAATAATTTGATGTGCTCTAAGCAGAAATGTGCTCGACATAGTTTTTATCTAATTATATGTAAACAAAAGTGGGCATTTCTGCCATTAGGTGTCCTCGACACAACCAAAATGGCAGAAATAATTGGGAGTGTTTGTTTATGCTCACATTGTTTGACCAACAGAGAATATTATGATAAAAATAAGCAGCATCAGACTTGATCACCGCTCAAATAGATGTTTGTTTCTTCTTTAAATAGGTAATGACGTTAGCTGATTTCATTACCTTTGTAGGCTATGTGACGGTCACTGGTTGCCCAGTGAGACAGAGCTTTGTGTGTGTCACATTTTCGAACCTACAAAATATGTCCAGTGTGATGTCTCGTGGTCCTACACATTCTCTATTATATTGTCATAGAGTTTTTTATTTATCTTAAATAAAGATCTCCTTCCTAAATCAAACTCTAGACAAATCCGAGATCAAGCTGTATTCAGCATGAAGGCGTTTACTGACATGTTGTATCATCTCCCTGTCACAGCTGACAGCCCAGCAGATTGCCATCCAGCAGCAGCTCCTCCAGGTGCAGCAGCAACATCTCCTCAACCTGCAGAGACAAGGCCTGCTATCTGTCCTTCCTTCGAGCCCCATTGCACTCACAGGTATGTTGTGTGACAGCCCTTACTGCATTGCTCTCTAAGGACTTAAACACTTAGGTCAATACTTCCACGTAACAACACTGAGGCAAGGGTCAATGCAAATTTTCAAACATTGAGCCTTGTATGCGTTATACTGACCCGTTTATATCAATGAGCGTACGCTAAATAACAGAAACACCTCTCGGTTCAACAGCACCACAAACTGAATCCTCCAAAATGATCATAAAATTGCATCCCCTCTCTAAAAGTTTTGACACAAATTGAACATTATAACCTTAATGACGATAGGACTTGCAATGGCTGTTGTATTAGACTCCATTCATTTTAGTGTATACTCAGATCTTATGATCTTAAGCTCATGCAAACATAGAGGTACCCCAGTGCATTATAACAAAACAATTTGTTTATATATGCAATTTCAGGCTGCGAGAATGGTAGCATCCTGTCTGCTGTTGGAGACACCAGAGAGTCTTCAAGTCAACGATCTACCAGCAATGGTCATCACACTCTTCTGAAGAGGAAAGAAAGGTGCTTTAGCTATCTATACCGTCCTGTCAGAGCTTTAGTTTCTGTATATCCTGTTTTTATTGCGCTTGAGCAGTACCAACATGTTTACTCTGAGATGTGCCATTGATGGTTGATTTGTGTCCTTGTTGCAGTGGGTCACTGGATGAAAACACACAGAATAGCCATGCACTGTATGGAAATGGCATGTGTAAATGGCCTGGCTGTGAGACTGTCTTTGGAGACTTTCAGGCATTTCTCAAGTGAGTGGTGAAACTTTGCACACCTCTAAAGCTGGCGTAATGTTTATTTACATCTATCATGACGTAGTTTTTATATAGGTAACAAATGTATGTATGTATGTTCTATAATTTATATGTACACCGATACTGCAAATTTCACATTTTAATCAGAGCTGAGCAGAGTCATCTAAAACATTCTTTCCTCCAATTTATTTTACTATGATGTATTTCCTATTTTTGTGGCGTAAAGCCCTGTGTGGAATCTTGAATGTTTTTCCAGTTGAAATGAAAGTATTGTATTTTGCATGTTTGCTCTCAGCCTGTGCAGCAAACTGTTCTCCCTAAAGAATGTCCTGGTTTTGAATTTGTGTGTCTGCAGACATTTGAACAACGAGCATACACTGGATGACAAGAGCACAGCACAGTGTCGTGTGCAGATGCAAGTGGTTCAGCAGTTGGAACTGCAGGTACGCATTTGATTTATTTCCTAATAACTAAGCTATTCATTATTTTCAAATCAAACAACGAAAAGGGACGACACATCTTCGATTGATTTATTAACCGCGGTTTACTTTTACAAGTATACCTTCTTGACCATTGCTTAGTAGAGTGGGCTACCTTTTTTTTTAACTATTGAAAAAAAGAAAAGGGAGAACTTTCTAAAAACTTCTTGAATGCGTGATACATGTTACCTGCAGTGGTGTGCTTTCACACCTGGGCTGGAAACAGAAGTGATGTCCCTAGAGCATTACGCTTTTCAGGATGCCAGCAAGTCACACCAAATGTCATGTCAGCGTTTAACGCAAGCCGTGAATTCACCAACTCTCAACTTCTATTTCTGTCTTCTCATCTAACATAGCTGAAAAAGGACAAAGAGCGACTGCAAGCAATGATGGCTCATCTGAAGTCCTCTGAACCCAAACCCGCAGCGCAGCCTGTAAGTACCTGTCATGACTGTTTCCTTCAATTAAAATAAATATTGTTTTGCTTGTAGTTGCACTGATGTTTTTCTGACTCAACTGCTTTGTTTTTTTAGGTGAATCTGGTGTCTAATGTATCCTTCTCCCAGGCAACATTGCCCAAAGGCCCTCCTCCTATGAGTTTGTCTCAGAGTGCCACGGCACCATCCACACCCCTGACGCCGCTCTCTGAATCCCCCTCAGTCCTCACTCCCAATAGCATGTTCACTGGAACTCCTGTACGGAGGCGATATAGCCGCTCTGTGAGCCAAGGTAACGGTGAGATCAGGAATCAAAACTTCATTAACTTTTTTTTTTGTTGGTTTCAAGCTGAAACATGCTTCTGCTAAGATGCGCATAAAGAAGATAGATTCATAGCGACAACAGAGAAGGTGCTTATTTTAGTTTTCACAGTTATTTTTATGTTCTTATTTATTGTATATTACTTCTATTTTCCATGAATGGAAATGTTTTTGTCTTTGTTTCATGTTCAGTCTGTATCTGTTTATGTATAAATATTGCTTGTTATTTGATTTTGTTTTGATTTTTTTGTTCTTTCCATGTCACACAATGTGCCCAGCCTTCATGGGTTTATAAGACACTCATATTTCAATTTTAAAGCTTGTTCTTAGACAAAAGTACTATGTCTTCTCTTGTAAACTTGACAAATATAATCAGTCATAAAAAAGGTTTATTTCTTGAAGCACAACTCAAATTTTTCATAACCATCCAGCCAGAAGAAATCATTATAAATAGAGTTCATTTTAGTAAAAAGTACATCCCATATGTCCTTGTAAACAGGACAATAAAACAACATATTGTTATTGTCTTTCCACAGATATAGTTGATAATAAGGAGTTCTACTTGAGCACAGAAGTCAGACCCCCATTTACATATGCGTCTCTCATAAGACAGGTAACGTGTACTTTACTCATTTTACACGGTAACAAAAATAAAAATACTGTTGAAAATAGGAATAGGAAGTTGTGCATGGCCATATTGGCCTCCCGAACCGAAATGTAGAAAATTCACATTTTTTATTGTCTAACTTCCAGTATTGCTAACATGCACTTTCTCTCTCTTTAAGGCTATATTTGAATCACCTCGCAATCAGCTGACGTTAAATGAAATCTACAACTGGTTCACAAAAAACTTTGCATATTTCAGGCGCAATGCAGCTACCTGGAAGGTATGAACTGCATTACATATTAAATGTCTTTGGATATTAATATATGAAATGGGAAAAGTCTATGGAAACATTTGGTTGCATTTACATTTAGTTTTCATGTAGCTAGATACATGCAAATTCAATACTTAAGGCATGTAAGATTAGAAGTCCTAATTCTATTCGTTTCTTTAATCTTTCAGAATGCCGTCAGACATAATCTCAGCCTCCATAAATGCTTTGTACGTTTGGAAAATGTGAAGGGAGCTGTGTGGACAGTAGATGAGATTGAGTTCCACAGGAGAAGGCCCCAGAAGACTGCTGGTAATGGGTAGGTGTTGGACATGGAGCCAGAGTCCTTTTGTTTGCAGATATAACAGAAATGTTTGACCTTCTAGTTCAACCTTATAAGTACACACAATATTTATCCTAAGCAAGTTTCAAAGGCTAAGTCCATAGGCTGATTTATAGTTGTACCTTGAGCCTACGGCGTAGCCTACGCAAGTGGCCGTTGTGAAAAGAAGGGTGAATATTCTGTGCTTGTCTGGCCCATTGGTCCGGCCACTGAAAGACATGGACAAGGAAATGCATGCAGTTTTATAGTACAATAGTACATTTATTTGGCTTGTCATGTCTTGCCACAGTGACTCAAACTCTTAACTTGTGTGGATTTTATTAAACAAACAGATCTGGAAGCGCATTGCGTATGTTGGCAGTTGCTCATAGTGTCAGCAGTTTGAGGATATTGAACTAAGCCTCGCCCTGTTGCTATTTTAGCAGGGCACATATGCAGTTTGTAATGATAACAGTGGCAGATATAGGCTACTCTTTGAAATTCATATTCATTTTTAAGACAACAGGTCTCTGATTTCAGATAATGTTAACTCCACGAGTTGGTTAAAATGCATCCTCTTGCAGGCTTTTTAATGCTTGCAACTGACCTGTAAAGCGGTTTTAAATATGCATTTAATGGCTAAATGCATGATACCGTGTTAAAAGGCTAACAGTCATCTTCACCAGTTGATGAACCATGTAAAATAAATAGTGTTCTTGTACAGTGTAGAGTTTGGTAGTATTTTTAGTATGAAAAGGAAAAATGTAAGATCCAACTGATCACTCTATAACATAACCCTGTTTGGCTGCTTAGCTTACATGCATGGAAAAGCAAGACAGAGGTTAGATTTATGCTGATTTATGTTTGTATTTTCAGTAGATTTCATTTTTAAGGTTACAAGAGAAAAGGCAACCAGTTTTTTTTACTGTGGTTGCTGCAGAGTTAGCGGGGCATGGTAATGTTCGCAGCTTACTTTAGACAAGATAAACAGTGTTTTTGGAGAGGCTTAAAAAAAAAAGCCAACACCCTCCCAATCCTTTCGATACTGAGTATCACTGTATACTGAGTAGTTATTCAAGCCCTATCAACACCTCTTCAATGTGTTAAGAAATCCAAAGCTTGACAGGCCCGTCATGCCTGGTGATGGTTGGTGATTGGACAATCACTGTTCGGCGGAAGGGTTTAGAGAATAACTATAATGCTTATCTCCAGTCCTGTAGGTGTTGATACTAAATTATATATACCATTTTGTTGCTTTTCTGTATTAATAGGTCTCTGCTGAAGAACTCACAGAACCACCAAAGCTCAGCTGGGTCTGCTCATCAGGTAAGACACATCTCATATTTTAAACCCTATTTTCAATAGTACGATAAATTATGTATATAACACGAGGCTGTTACAGTACATAGAAACACAGAAAGCTGAACGGATGCGACATGTCACACTGCACTTAGTCTATAACCACGACGTTCCACTTCTGGGATTGCTCCGTTGGATTTCACTCTTATCAGCCGGATGTCAGTTACTTTTTGTTTTGTTTGTGTTGGACTTTAAACTGGTGGATTTCTGAGGACTATGGTTAACTGCTCCTCAGATCTCTGCAGGGTAAATCCAGACAGCTAGCTAGACTATCTGTCCAATCTGATTTTTCTGTTGCACGACTAAAACAACTTTTGAACGTACACCCGTTCCACCAAAACAAGTTCTTCCCGAGGCTATTTTGCAGCAGCACCCCGGCTTTTCCAGGTGTTTAGCTCCACCCAAGACGATTGTGATTGAATTAAAGAAATGCCAATAAACAAGAGCATGTTTTTCTCCCACCGTGGAATGCTGTGTGGACTAGCCAGACCCTCCTGCGCAGCACTGTGGAGGAAGATCTGGCAATGCGAGACTACACTGCATTATACCTGCATACTATATATCGCAGTGGTCTGAGAATTGTCACAGCTATGTCTGTTATGTGTTGATGCAGTGTTATAAAGAGAATGTTTACTTTTCAGAGTGGCGGTTTCGACGGCAACAGCTCTCTCTACAACCCAACCTCTATGGGCAGCATCCCATTTCACTCCCTGTCTCATGTTCTCCAAGAGCAGATGAATGGAGCCCTTGCTAATGGATCTGGATACCAAAGTGACAGCAGTGCAACGCAGTCGCCTCCACAAGCTTTGTAAGTGTTCGCTCCAGAGCTACGTTCCCTGACTCTTAAGTGGATTTGACTCGGTTGTGATTTAATGTAATTGTGTGATCACAAGTCCTAATTACATTACTTTGTTTTCACATTTATCAAACCAGCATTAAAGAGGAGCAGGAGGATGAGGAGATATGTGAAGCGTATCCCTATGAATCCCCAGAGAGCACAGACGAGCACGGCCCCAGCCCAGAGATGCACCACGATGAAGACAACGGCAGCCCGGAGAGGCCCAATCTTCATTTTGATCGCATGCCTTCTCTCTGACTACGAGGTCCAAATTCTCCACTGCAAGGCAGCCTCACTCACAGTCTGTGTGACTTTGTATTCCAAAAGTTTCCAAAAACAACTGCTTCATCTACATAACCAAGCAGTGCAAGCACTCTTTTACTTGGGGAAATTTTGTATCAGCATTTGTTATTTTTTTGTTCTTAATCTAGCTCTCAATTATCTCTGTAAAGTAGAGTGAGATCAGAAAAACACATCTGTTTATGATTTTTCTCATTTTATATATGTGTACACAAAAAGACCACGGTGAGCAGAGAAGCCAAAGGAAAGGGAACATTAATAGTTAGCACTTCACAATGAAAAATGTCCCACCTCTGTATAGCCACTTTATGCTACGTGGGGGGCCTCACGACCTGATTTTATTTTAGTAGTCATAATATATAAAACATTTTGTAGAGGTAAAAAAAAAAATGTTGCTTTAAAAAATGTAAATGTTCACTGCCAACATGATCTGATATATTTGTATCTAAGGTATAATCAGTTGATCAAAAGAATACATAGCTTCTTTATACTTGTTGGTCTTTTTCACCCCTTCCACAAACATTGCTACATTTGCTCTAATTGAGCTTGTGAGAGTAGATAATATAGATTTACCATTATTGTAAACCAATGCATCTGTATGAATAATAAATCCCTCATGAAAAATGTGTACACTGTATTTGTCTTTGATATAGTTTTATGATTGCCTTGGTGGTTAGTGGTGTTTCACATAATGAAATTATGGCTGGGTGCAGTTATGACATGATAACAGCCTCGCTGCTCTCAGTCAACGGTAATGACTTCCTAATGGAAGGTAATGGAAAAAGCAAATGGTCTGACTGGCAAACTCTCCACTGTGGTATTGCGGTATGTCCATTCCATAGATGTTACAGATTCACCTGTGTGCTGTCAGCAGATGTGGTCTACAAACCATTGTGGTGTCGGAAGCACAGGCTGCGGCAAGATAATAAATTGCGGTAAGATCATTTTATGTAAATGTTATTGTATTGTTAGTTATTAATCATTACTTGCTCTATCTAGGTGTTTGATAAGTGACTCAGCTTGACTTTCTATTGACATATTGCCATAATTGAATGGATCAGCCATGCATTATGTATGGCAGATTTGTACTTGTGGCTCCTGATTGGCGAGTATTGATTGATTCGGAGTGTTGCTCACAATGTGGGTGTGTGGATGATGATGGGAGGTGCTCAAGCTCACAACGGGTTCACAGTTGCAGATGCTACCGATCACACTGTTGGATATTTAACCAGTACAGACAGGTAATCTTAAAAAGTAAACTATGTGGCAGAATGAATTAAGAAGTATTTGTTTTGTTAATTTTCAACTTCAGTGTACAGGCGCATTTCTTGCATGATTCTTTAACTTAACATGGAAATGTGATGTTCCAAGAATGATTTATTACTGTCTTTCTTTAGTCAAGTTATTGAGGGTATTATAATACCATTATTCAGGAAGTGCTTTGCATGTGTATCTCATGCTGTGTATTCTCTTCACTTTGCTCTGCATAAGATGACAGCTCCTTTAAAGCTTCCTGTGAATGATCAAGGTGGTATCGAGCTTGAGAAAATAGAGGACCATGTGTCTGATGGTATGGTTCTTGTTGTTTACTCCATGTCGGATCAGGCTAAATACTGCTTGGATGATGTTATTGTTAGTCACAACTGGAATAGAACTAGTGTGATTGATAGATGTGGTGCATGACAAATGTTAGTGGAGGAGTATATTTTCACACGCTATATATTTTCCTCCTGCCTAATTCAATCCAGGAAACTAGATCCAAATAAAAGCTTGCAAATCAATAATCTCTCCTCGCTGAAGTTTTATTGAGCAAGCCTCCTCCATTATACATTCAAGTCTCACCTCCCTGACATACTGCATGTTAACGGTGCTCTGAATTATTAAAACTGCCTCATAGAGGATCTGAGTAACCTATCAGAGACTGGACTGGGTGCTGAACTGCACAGAATTTGGATTTATTGTATCATTCTTTCAAAGGCAACATCCCCAGGCCAGTGATGGACAAACCACCTAGAAAGATGACGGGCAAGTTGGCAAGTGAGGTATGCAGACTGAGCACCATCTCAGAGCAAGAACCAAACACCAATCCCAGTTCCCATGATCCCATGGTTGGCAGTGAAGTGGGTGGATCCAGCTTCTCCCTGTGTTCTGACAAGTTTAAGAACAGCAGTAGTCATTTTTCCTCTGATGATTCATACCAGCCCGGCAGTGGAGGTATTGTTTAACTCCTTAAGTACGACAGTTGATGAAATTGAGAAGCCCTGAAACTAGTGTTATTAACAAGATTATGAATGGTGTAGTTGATATCTGGTCAGAGGTGCACTGGATGACACTTTAAAAGAGTGTCATTTCTTATGCATTTTTTTCTAAAGCATTTCCATTCATTTTCCCTCTTTTTGATCTAATCTTCTTCTTTTCTACCTCGTAACTGCCACCAGATGACTGTGCAACACTTCTTCTCGCCTGTCTGCATTGTCGTTTCCATGAGTTTATGGTCCTCCTACCAGATACGTGTGAGAGGGCTGTGAGTCGCTGTTTTCCCTCATACAAGTATATCACAGCGTCCAGTGACAGAGACCAGTGGGGAAAGGACTTCTGCAACTACCACCTGGAACTGGACTGTAACTGCTGTGGCTCCTGTCAGGACGCAGGAGAACTTATAGAGCTGGCCATGGAGATATCAGAGGTGTGCTATCGTTGATAAATTCCTCACCTCTGGCCTGTAAACACAATGAATTCCCTTCAAAAACATAACTCTTAAACACTTGGATGCTCAACAAAAATAATTACTGTCTCATCTTATTCACATATACTGTATGTAATAAATTTCCTGCATTACTAAGTTGTTTTTATTATATTGCCTGCATGTGGAAATTCACATGATCTTTAACTTGTGTGCCTCAACATTATTCAAGCAGGTAACTACTGCCACCCTGTGAGTGTAGAGTATTTTGTTATAATAGAATACACAAATAGCTAATTTTGGTTACAGCCACACTCGCACCACTGTGCAAAGTAATTCCAACACCCTGTCCTGTCAGAGTGGAAGGGAGGACAGAAGTGCAGTATGTTGAGTCATTGCCATGTCCTCTTCATTGACATCCTGTATGTTTCCGGTGTCAGTCCGTAAGTATAGAACGGAAATTGCTTGATATTATGTTAATATGCATTAAATGGATTTTATTTGTAATGTGTAATGTCATGCCTCTTTAAAAAATATTGTATCCCTTTTTCTCAAAATGTATTTTCATTTATAACTAGAACTGAAGCAGTTATGACGGGGCCCAAACCTCCCCGGCGCGAGTCCCCCCTGGCGCGAGTCCCCCTGATGACTCGCGGAGCCTACGAAAGCAGAACCCAAAGCACGACCTCGGCGGGGCAAATGTCAGGAAATTTCATTAAGTGCGAGCTCCAAAGTTTGTAATGAATTGCAATAGCAAATTTCCCATACATTAAGTAAAAGGCCAAAACGTTTCTACCTCAGTTATAGTGCCCCCTGAAGGCCGATCATCACCAAATTTGGTATAGAACTAAAGTTTTGCGTACCTATTCATTTGGCAAAGATATGCTAAAGTTCGTGTCTTGTAGCTAGCTACAAAAATTTTTTGGTTGTAAATTGCGCATAGTTTAACGAAGCAAAATTCTTTTGATAACTTTTGGTCAAGTCCCTCTGGAGATGCAGTCTGCCAAGTTTTGTGCAGATCGGATGCATGGCCTAGGAGGAGTACGAAAGAGTTGGTTTTGTACATTTTGCAATATTGCGAAAATATGTCTGCGGAAATGGGCATGGCAGATTCAGCTTGATTCAAGAAACACGTGGATGTAAAGTTTTTTTAATGTGCAATTTGTAATGTGGGAGTTATAGGCAAAAACACCTTTGACATCATTATAGCGCCACCTAGTGGTCCACATTTTATATCTGGAGTTCCTGACCCATTGTTCATAAATTTGAAGTTGCTCACATTAGTGTAAGTGGTGAAAAAGACGGCCACGCCCCGTTTGATGAATCAGTACACCACTGTAGGCGTGGCCTCGAGTGGCCCTAGATGGTACCCTCCAAATTTCGTAAAAATCTATAAGCCGTTCAAGAGATTTAAACTTTTCATACTTGTAGCCCCCCCTGGTGGCCAATTTTTGGAATTTTTTTTTTTGGTTGGGGAACCTCAGAGGGTCATAACAAACAACAATCTAAAGTTTCACATTGATAGCATTTAATTTGGCCGAGACGGCAACGTTCGTGTTTTCGTTGCTAGCTACACAAATTTGTTTGTGTGTAATTTGCGCAATTTTTAACCGATAAAAAATCTTTTGATAGCTTTTTGTCAGGTCGGTCTGGAGATGCTACGTACCAAGTTTCGTGCAGATCGGTTGCACAGCCTAGGAGTTTAAAAAGTAGGTTTAGGATAAATTGCGATTTTTTCCCCCCTTTAAACGTTTAGGCGGAAATGGGCTTGGCCTAGGCGATTCACCTGAATTCAGGGAATGCGGGGATATGGTTATTTTTAATGTGTGACATACGGTTTGGGAGTTATAAGGCCAAACGCGGTTTTTCTGCTATAGCGCCACCTAGTGGTGGAAGTGGGTGACTTTTTGTATCGAGGTCCCTTCAGGGTTCTGGACCATTCCTGAAAACGGCACCGCCCCACCATGCATGGTTTAGGCTGTAGAAACGGTTTTAGAGGCGGAAAAATAAGAAAAATTATAATCCTTAGGAAAACAATAGGGTTCCACAGCTCCGCTGGATCTGTTCCCAGCCCCAGCTTGGACCCCTACATATCCACGCTTATAGGTTGTTTGGTATGTTAACTAGGCCTATATATACTCTGCGGTTATGCCTTAGTGTGCTCCATTGACCGAGGGAGGTGAAATACTTTTCTATTTTAGGCAAAAGTAAAAGTAGCATGGCAGAGAAGTTAAAGGTCTATCATTGATCAAGAAAGGGATTGTCGTGATAATCCTGCATGTGGTAGCCCTTGAACATCAAAAAGTGTGTATAATTTACCTTAACTGTAAGGTAATTTTTTGAAAGCACAACGGAAGTGTTTGGCATATTATTTTTACTGTAAATAGTCTCGATTGTTGTGTTGTTCTCTGGGTTGTTATGTTATCTCTGCTTGCCTGCCACGAGGACACCCTCCAAACGCACCTGAGGCGCATCTCCTAATTAGGAGAGAAACGTTGGACTGGCACGAGGACACTCTCCAAATACACGTGAAGCGCATTCCCTAATCAGGAGAGAGACGTGAGATCGACAGATACTGAAAACAAAAAAAAAAAGTTTAATGTTGGGGCGACATCAGTTCTTGACAACAAAGGCTAAATTAAGCTAGTTAGCATATTTCTACAAATATATTTGCATTGCAAAGTTTGACAATTTGAAAATGGGTCTTGTTGTTGAGGCATTTACAGTATGATTACCAAACAGTGTGTAGAAGCGAGAATGCATGTTGTGACAAAACACTTTTTGCTAAAGCTCAACTGAGCTAACTCTCCTCAAGCTACACCTTTCTAAAGAAGATGATTTACAGAGTGGTAAGCCCCTAAGCTTCTGAGTAGATTTATAAATTCAGAGAAATTAATAAACATTATACTTTTCCATGTCGTCTGCACAGAAGGTGTTGCCAGCGTTGCTTCATGGGGGGGTGGTGTATGTTGCCCACCAGAGGGGGCTGCTGACAGCAGATGAGAGGGACCGCAGCATCCACTGCATGCTGAGACTGGAGCTGCCTGTGTGGCACCAGAACAGCACCCTGGCTGTCCCTGGTACAGACATCCCTGAAGGAACGTCGGAAGAACTCTGCTGGCCCTCTGAGGATGCCTCTACCCACAGGACTGGGATGTGCAGGTATAATAATGGACTATAAAACCTGTCTGTCAACAATGTTTTACCCTTTGAGCTTAGTAAAAACACAATTGGCATTTTCTGTTTGGCATTTTTTACCAGTTATAAGCTGTATATAAACATTTAATGTATGGTTCATAACACATATAATATAGTTGTCAACAGATATAACTATTTTGTGGGCACCTATGTCAAATTTCTCGGGTTAACAATAGATGGAAAACAGCTGGAATTCACACATAAAACACAAACATTCCAGGTGTCAAAAAGCATAGCAAGGTTCTAGATCACAAATCATGCTGCATTCTCTACTGGTTTCACCTTATTTGTGCAGAGGCTTTAATAATTAAGTGCATTACACTCATTCATTTCCAGAATAGAGCAACACTGATTGTTTTACAATGCTGGGTATAGGGATTCATTACAGTTAGAAGTAAAGTTGGCAGACCTGGTTAAATTTCAAACAGCACAATTAATGTTTAAAGCAAAAATAATCAACTACCGATACCGAAATGTTCACTCAAAGAGATGGGAGTTATAGTTTAAGGCAGTGGTTCCCAACCTGGGGTCTTTATCTGGTTTGAGGTTGAGGTAAAAAAAAATAATATTTGCACGTTAAACAAATTATGATAATACACTAGAATATATAATGTGTACAAAAGTCTGTATAAAAACTCTCTTAAAATTGTAGGCAGGCTACTTAGTAGGCCAAACCTCCGGGACCTCTTAACCTGTTGCCCTTGCTGTCATCAGGTCAGCTGCTAGCTGCTATCATCCTCGTTTTTCCTGCCGCCACAGCATCACTATTTTATGAATGAAACATGGCGGAGAAACGTAAAAGTGCTGATAACTCCTCTGTATCAAAAAAGAAAGTAAGGCTCTATCTCGAGAGTTACCTCAACTTCGGTTTCGAAGTTATGTCAGCTTTTCTTAGACGTAAGTGGGGGGGCACCAAGGAAAAAAGGTTAGGACCCACTGGATTAAGGGGATTATTTAATTTCAAAACTGTAAAGGTGCGTACGAGCAAAAAAGTTTAAGTATTTCTGTCTGTGGTGTACAATTACGGAACAGCTAGAATGAGGAACTCAAGCAATGTCAAAACATGAAACATATTTTCCCACTCCTTTTCGGACATGTAAAAATAATAAAAAATAAAAAAGCATCTAGGGTTGTCGTTCATGTATCTGGATATGCTTTCTATTATGTGAAATGTTATTGTTTTCTGTATGACCCTTTCTCTTTTCTTTTACATGTTTGAAATTCATTTCAATCAATCAAAAACTATTAGTGGAGGCTGGGGTATAAACAGATAATGACTCATAGTCTCGTAAATCAGAGTTGTAATAATATAGAATATATCTTCATAGGAGAAGTTATAACTGTTAACAAATGCATTAATTAACGTAATATGTCTGCTTATGACTACATGATAGTGTCTTATAAACCCTTTATGATTAACTGTTTGTTCACTGCTTATTAATGTTAAAAAGGGAGACTATAAAGTAAACCTTCACACAAATGTAAGCATAGGCAGATTTAGATTGCATCTGAAATTATTATACATTTTGAGAAAGTAAAACACAAGCTCTACAGACATTCAAATATAACTTTTAATATTTCTCACACGATAGTTTTCACATTGAGTACCAGCAAGGTCGACTTCACTAATCTGAAACAGGTGCATACAGGAACTATTGCTACATTCATCTCATATAAACTGTAAGAATCAGAACAGTGGCCACATCAGCAGAGACCTTGTCTGTATGAACCACGGGGATGAGAGTGGGCAGAAGAGATCTAAATTGAGCTAACATGGTTCTTCATTAGTGGTTTACCCATAATGTGCCATAATAATAAACAGCTGGAAGATTCATTATGAACAATCATAGTAGTCATAGTGATGACTTTAAATTAAGTGCCACCACCTGTGAAGCTGATGTTCCTTCTAACCTGTCACATTTTAGGGTTTAGATTATTTATCTGTTCCATTTAAAAAAAAAAAAAAAAAAAAGCTGATCTGGGTTCAGTCAACAGGCAATGTTACAGGCCTGTTTGTATTGCACTATTAACCCTTGTGTTGACTTCGGGTCACATTGGCCCGTTTTAAATTTTTGTTTTATATCAGAAAATATTGGACGTAGAAATAAGCGCTGAAAATGTGTAGAAGAAAAATTTAAAATGTTGGAAAAAGCAAAACAAATTGTGAAAAAAGGCGTCACAAATGTAAAAGTTCAAGGTTGAAACGAAGACAACACAAGGGTTAAGGCTTAGTAGCTGGGATTGGTGTCGCCATAAAGACCATTCTGCCCTGCAATCCACTAAGTTTTAATTCATATGACAAAACTAAGGTTCAACTTAGCCTGTTCCAGGCTTTTAACCACATCTCATTGTCTTAAAGTCAGAAGTGCCATACTACTTCGCTGCCACGTGACAACAGCTCAGCTATCTCCATCTGCCGATTAAGACTGTGAGATGCAGTTGAAAGCTCCAGAAAAGCTAAGTTGATCTTCAGTTAATTTTTCCGTCAAACTACTGATTGCCATCATGTATTAGGTAATGCATGTAACTACAGAAGAGGTACACCTCTAACGGGTGCATTAGCTAAGCTGTAAAAACATTTAAAATGTTGTTGATACCTTTGTTATATGAACAAATTATATATTTCATTTTGGCAACACATTTTGTCAGTCATCACTTTGAACTACATTCATACTAGTCTCAAAAGAAGGATGAATATTCAGTACAACTTTGGAAACATCGCTTTTAGTGAAGAACTTAACCTTAATTAAGATAAAAGCCTCTCCAATGTGTTCAATATTACATCAATAAATAAGACTAAGACTTAACATTTTCAAATAAATCATCATAAGAGTCTCTGTCAGTACTGGTTAACAGGAAGGACAGTTGAGGCTGATGGGAATGTCATTAGCTTTGCAGGTATTTGGTCATAAATCAAGTATTGGACAAAGTTAAGGGATCACCATAGTCATTGGGTGACATGAATATCTTAACCAAATGTCATGGAAATCCATTCAATAGTTTAGTCAAGTTAAGGCATTTCACTAAAAGCCCAAAACGTCAACCTGCTGGTGGTGCTACTTGAAAAGTCAGGGGATCCCTAAAAATAATTAGGATTCTTCCACTGGGCACCACGGATGTATGCACAACATGTCGGGGCAATCCATCTAGTAGTTAAAGGTGCCATAGGTAGGATTGCGAAGATCCAGGACTTAACCAAAAAATGTGAACTTCAACAACTTCTCAGTCCCTCCCCCCTTCTGCTAAAGCCCAAAATGTTCTCCTAAGCCCTTCCCCCCACAACGGAGAATGACTGCGTGTGGAACTGTGTGATTGACACACAGTTAGACACCAATACTAACGTGTGTGCACCTGAACAGGGAGCTGTGGATTTTTGCAAATCGTTCTACAGGCTGTAGGTGGTGCCAGAGGAGCCAGATATTTTTTTTTTTTTTTTTTTTTTTTTAATTACCTGCTTCATGTAGTTCTACTGGAAGATTGGGTCCGTTTCAGCAAATATGACAGTTAGTTTTATAAGTCTTAACTACTGCACCTTTTTAAAGTACATTAATATATTTTCAGTGTGGACAAAAGTGGGGAGCTGAGCGACATTGCCATCTCTGAAGCCACACCGCTAGTGAAATAATGTAATACCTTATCAAAACAACTCATTACTATTAAATGTTGTTTGATCATTCTTATTTCTATAGCATTGCACTTTCCCCAGTGAGACGTTTCTAATTCCAAATGTTACTATTCATGACAGTGTAGTTTCAGCCAACATTTTGAAATAAAGGGGGGTGAACATTTTGAAATTAAAGTTTTTGGGGAACAATTAAGTAAAAACAGACTTTTGAAAAAGGGCACTTTAAAATGTAAGATTCTGTACAGAATTAAAAACAATAAACACTGTTAATATAAAAATAATAATGATGAAATAACTTTGACTTTTAATAATTTATTAAATTATTTCAGAATTCATTGGTTTACTTACACATTTAACTCTTTACTTTTATGATCATTTATTAATGCCTTATTTATTAAGTACTGAACACTTTGGGGTTCCATCATAACAAACCATGTCTTGAGTCTGAGAGGCTTATTGCTATCTTGTACTGACAGACGGCCCTTTCCTACTGCTTTCTAAAGTACTTTGGCACACTTAATCCTTGAAGCACCAAACACCAGTATAAGCATCAACAAAATGTTGCATCACTGTCTACAACTCCTCTTACATCACCAGGGTAACAAACAAATTTAAGGCACTTAAATCAATCAAAAAGATAAAGACTTTGACACTGTTTCAGACTAATTTGTAAGGAGATCACATTATCTTGCGACGATGCTGCTGTGCAGACACAACTTCAACCATTGCATAGTTTAACAAATTGGAGGCTGTGCTGTAACAGGGCTCTCAAAGTATGGCAGGTAGTTGTTAAGAAAGGCATACTTATGCAATGTGCTACAACGCTTGAAACAAACTGCTGAAATAATATACAACAGTACACCATGAAGAATCTACAATCGCATACAATATGTTGTATGCTTTTGCCAAAGCCAAATACAATAGTTAGTTTATGCTTAGATTAAAAAAAAAAAAAAGGTGAACAAACCGCATTTCAAATTACAGGTCATTCCAGTGTTTTGACATGACATGCATTTCATACAAAATCCAAAAGCAGTCTCCTTATACTCCTTGGCAATATAAATGTTCACATAATGGAAAAAAAAAAACATCCTGAATGTGAAATATCACCTAAGTGGTGTAAAAACAACAACAATAATTTAGGAACTGGATGGACATTTATAAAAACTCAGCACTTGCATCAACACATGTCCAAAGTATTACACTGTGTGTGCTAAAATAGTAGCAGTATTACCAGTTGTTAGTCTGATCACCGCAGACAATACAATAAAACGTAACTGGTTCATCTTGCATTAATAATCTATCAAAGATTTATAGAATTATGCAATCAGATCTTTCAAGTGAAATCTGATTCTTGTGCTTGTGTGGGGGCTACAACAGGCCTTTTTGATTTGAGCTATACAATTACAATTGGTTTTGGCAGTGAGGAATGTATATTATGGTACACACTGCTGAGCAGTCAGAACTTTCTCTTTTAGTTTCTGGATTGTTGTGCTGTTTCTTGCTCATTATGACACTAAGTAAAATACTACAATTAGCCATTATCAATGGTGATTTTTTTTCTTTTTAACTTGAAGGAGACATTTTAGCTTCCTACATTTGATGTGCTTTTTATTATGTCCGTTATTTTTAAAAAAAAGTCTCTTTTTAAATGCCTTGTTAAAAATGTTTTTTGTTTTTTTTTTAAAAAAGGGAAATGCGTACATAAAGTCCTGTTTACATAGATACATAAATAAGATCAAATCTACAAATGATTATTTGTCAAGGAAGAAATTTCAACTGGAAGCCTGACAAAGACTCAGCCGACAGCCAAAAAATGTGCATAGCAATACAACATTGATGTATACACATCTTAATAAGGCATTGGCACATTCAAGTTCAATCTAAGACACAAGTGTAAAGCACTATAGTAATAAATAGATTTTTATTTCTTCTTTTATTGCTAGTGATTTAAAAAGCAGTGTTCATCTCAACACACAAATCTACATTTCTGACCATGATTCAAAACTTCCCTAGATTCTTTGGAATCAATAGAAATAAACACAATCTAGCCTCTATTCAAAGATAAATGCATTTTTTTTTTTTAATAAAAAAAACTTCTATGTTTGCAACTCATTGTCAAAGTATTGATTAAAGCAAACCTACTGTATAATCAGTCCTTGAAATCAAGGTTGAAGGTTTAAAAAGAACAAAGATATTGCATAAAAACTAGCAAAAACATAAATGGAAACTACTCAATACATGTAAACACGGGTGGGGAAGAAAAAAAACAAAACGACAACAAACAAATGACACAAACCGAAAAAAAAAGGCCTCTCCAGCAGCTGGGAGTGTGTTAGCTACTGACGGGAACACTTGCAGCAGGATGGAGAAGGTTTGGGATGCAGACGAGGTGTCTTCCAGTAGGGGGTGCTAACAGGCCTGATCATTCTCATCCATGCTTACGCTGCTCTTACGACTGCTGTCCTTTGAGGTGTCTGGGGAGACGGACGAGAGCAAAGGGTCCCCCCCTCTCACCGGTGATAAGGTGTCTTCCATGAGGATGTCGTTGAGTTTGGAGCCTGGCTTCCCGTGAATGCTGTAGTGACCCTCTGGGAAGTTGGAGTGGCCTTCGTTTAGCTCCAAGGTGCCGAGCGGTTCTGGAGTGCAGGACGTGTGGTGTTGGTGATGGGGGTGGAGTGTGTACAGGTCCTGGCGACAGTCCTCCAGAGCAGTCTCCTGCTTAATGGACCGGGCCGCAAGTTCAGCAGAGCAGAGTGCTGAAGACGTGATGACCAGACCGTGAGCCCGCGCCTGCATCTCTAGCTCCTGCAAACCCCAGAGAGAGACACACAGATTAGTCAGTGAAGAGTTTCACTCTCTGCCATAACATCTATCACAATCAGTCTTTTATTCTTGTGTCAGGGCGACTCAAGTCTCAGATCACTGTGCCGTTTCACTTGCTCTATGATTGGTCAGGAATAAAGTACAATATACCAGTGGTGGAATATAACTGAATACATTCATTCAAGTACCTTACTTAATTACAAGTTTGAGGTACTTAACTTGAGTATTTCCATTTTATGCTACTTTATACTTCTACTATATTTTGGAAGCCAATATTGTACTTTTTACTCCACTACATTTGTCTGACAGATTTAGTTACTTTGCAGATTTAGATTAAAAAAAAAAAATTAGAAATATAAAACAATACAAAATTTAAATCAACTAATAAATTATGATTTATTATAGATTATGCTACCCAGCAGTAAATAAAATAGTTGAAATGAGTTTCACCTTTACCAGCAGACACATTAATGCATCCGTACATGAAAGTATATTCCAGATAGATATATATTCTGAAATAAGCCATTCTGCATAATTAGTTACTTTTGGTACTATAAGTATATTGGTAAGTATATTTTAATTCTAATAATTATGTACATTTACTTAAGCAATATTTACAATGTGGGACTTTTACTTGTGTATTTTTACACTGTGGTATTACTGCTTTTACTTGGGTAAACAATCTGAGTAATTCTTCCACTAAAGGCACTATACTAATCCAAATTAGCGGAGGAGTTAAGTGCTGCTAACTTTGTTGTTTTAAAATCCCACATGACTGACTGTTTCCCTTCACTTTTCCCACTTAAAGAAAAGCTTTTGTTTTCGCCCCTGATAATGCTGCTCTAAATAATTGCCGTGACACAAACACAATGTGATCAATCAATGTCCCCTGAGCCAAATCCCAAAGATCTTGACGCCTGTTGTCTTGTGATCAATTAGTTACAAGATGATGGGTCTAAAACAAACCCCCTCCCTCCTCTTTGTGGCCTTTTGCTGTGCAAATTTTTCCTGTGCGAATTTTCCCTGAAGCTCAACCTATTTCATAAAAGTGTAATCATTTCTTCCAACGTTAGTGGAAGCCCTCTTCATTACTGACTATCCTGTCTCTTTTACTCCATACACACGACACAAACTGTAGTTTTCCTTTTAATTTTTATTATCAGTGTATGATAAATTACTAATTCAAATAGCATTGTTATGAAGCAATTCAACAACCCTGACTCTACCTTCTAATCACTACACGTCATGAAACTTAGTTTACCTGTATCCTCAACATCAAGTGTCGATTGGCATGCTCAAGCTTCTTCTGGCGAGTCTCCAGGTCCTTGGCCCTCTGCTGTTCCCGCTGTAGTTTCCTGATGTAGTCCACTGATGCCTTCAGGATCGTGCCTTTGTTCCAGCGCATGTCCCTGAAAATCAAAGTAGGTGCCATTTATATGTACAGCCTAGAGTCATATAGTTTTGTTGTCAGACAAGCAGCAACAAGCAATCTCTACTCACGAAAAAAAAGATTATAGGTTTTTATCAGACTATAATGGACTACTCTACCATTTAGCTCTGTTCAGTTAGAAAAACGAGACGGAAGAGAATAATAATGAGGAGGAGGAGGAGGAGGGCCACAGGGGTGACCAGCAGTTAAGTCTTGAGTTCTCTGCAAAACTGAATACTGCATTGTAAATGTAGCCAAGGGAGGTCACTGAGATCACAAGCAGTCGTAAGGATGACCCCGAGCTGCCTGATGGAATGGTTTCAGTGGAAGTTTTGCAGGAGTAAAACTCCATCTTTACTAGAACTAAACGGGACAAATCTGAAGCCTCAAATGCAGATACAGATGTTTATGTTCATGATTGTATTGATATATTCAAATTTAAAGTAAGGAATGAATACAAGTACTTAAGATTTCTAATGCTAACAAGCACATGTACTATTCATAATGTGTTTTCTATAATAAGAGCTATGTTAAGCCTGATCTGTTTGTGAAAGGGGCTGCTGGGATCTTTCCAGAGCCCCAGGCAAGGTCAAAGGGCAAAGGAAAAAGAAGCATGAGCTTTAAATGGTGCTTTTAACCTTCAAGTGTCAACCCCATAATCCATAATTTGTGTGTAATTTAATAGTATGCATGTATCAGAGTTTATTCCTTTTAATTATTTTGTCATTGATTCAACATCTCTTTAAATGATGTAAAGTGATGTAAGGGTGGTGATGGCGCAGTGGATATGACAGATGCCTTTGGTGTGGGAGATCTGGGTTCAATTCCTACTGTGATACATCAACCAATGTGTCCCTGAGCAAGACACTTAACCCCTAGTTGCTCCAGAGGCATGCAGCCTTCGACATATATAGCAATTGTAAGTTGCTTTGTCAGCTAAGTGATGTAATGTAAAGCTAACGGATCTATGTAGCCAAATAGTTCCAGTGATTAAAGTAAAATAGTTCCAGTGATTAAAGTAAAATAATATACTCGCATGCAATATGTAGAAGATGGGGGATAACATGTAATATGAGGATTTAACAGTGAATTAACCCTTATGTTGTCTTCCTGTTTGTGGGTCAAAATTTAAACTCTTTTTTTTCTTTTCTTGTTTTTGTCAGTTTTGTTTTCTGCACCTATTGACGTTTTTGTTGGTTTTTCCCCATGTTTTTGAAGCTTTAAAAAAAAAAAAAAAAAAAAAAAAAATATATATATATTTTTTTTTTGGAATGCTATAAAATTGAATAAAACATCAAAATTTAAAGAAAGTAATGGGCTGATCATTTATTTTACTTGTGAAGACCGTTGTGTGGAACAATCTGCGTTTTCTGAAAATTTGTTTGAAAGAGAACCACTTTTCTGATAATTTTTTAATAATGGGTCAAATTTGACCCAAGGACAACACGAGGGTTAAATAAATCTTCCAGTGTTAATGTTTTAGTTACAGAATCCCCTCTTTGTGTTTCCACAGTGTTTTCTTTATTAGCTTTATTTTGTACTAAGAGGACTGCAACTTTGGAAGATACTTATTGACAATACTGATAGACTTGATTTGTCTTCAGCTAAACTTTAGAATACATTTTTGCGCAGAACAGGGTCCATGTAGAACATTAAAATCCCATTCAGAAGGGATCTCTTTGCGGAGGAATGATTCCAGCGACTAGTAGTGCATAAAATAAGTAACTTACGGGTCATTGGATTTAGGAATCAAAGTGCCCAATTCCTTAATTCGATCATTGATGTTAAACCGTCGTCTTCTCTCAACTACAGAATAAAAAGGGAAGAGAAAGAAATCCATCATTAGCTGACGAAACACCATCTGAAAATGTATTTTCATTAAAAAAAATGTATGGAGTAACAAAGAAGATGACACTATGCCAACCATAACCACATCTAAGTGTCTTCAAACATTTACAGAGTTACACACACATATATATATGAGAGCAATAAAAGTGCAATTTAAAACTCACTCAAATTATGATTATCCTTCTTCTGCCTTTCCTTTGCCATCGCTCTTACCTCTGCTTTTGAAAAAACAAAGTTTTGATTAATGAATATAATCAACAGTGCTGTGCAGGTATCAAAAATGTGCTTGAAGCTAATTAACCATACGTACCCACAGGGAACCCTTCAGGTCTTTGATAGTTGTCAAATTTGCCGCAGGAACCAGACTTATCCATCATATGCATGATGGTCGGGGATTGTGAAACTGTGATAAATAATGTTTTCAATATCCAAATATGCAGAACGGATACATTGAAAAACATGTCAGTCATGCACAGTCAATATCCCTGCACAGAGGATGATTACAGGACTATTTATAAAACGCTACATTATGGGCTACACAAAAGAGAGTAGAGCTCCATATGTATTGTTAGAGCCTTGATGTTTCCCATGCAATATAGAAGCTGAATGGATATTAGTTTATTTTCACAGCTCACTAATCTGTAAACATTTGATATACTCAGTGCTTAATTTGTAAAGTGGGAGGTCCCGGAGCGTAGAGATCCAGCGTGGATCCAGGTGGATCCAGCGACTCAAAACGGGGGTTGGAGGTAACGGAACCAAAAAAAAATTACACCTGCCTACGTAGCTTCTCTGACTGACTAAAAATGCCTAAACAACGCTGTGTGTACATCAGGGAAATTATTATTTTTATTTCAGAACGTGCACTGCATCGGTGCGAAATGTAAAAAAAAATAAATAAAAAAAATACACTGCAAAGATTGTTTTCACAAGCAGCATCTATCGGACAATTAAAAGAAAAAAACCACCGTGGTCTCCACATTCTTGATCGGCAGAAACGGTTTTTGCTTGTTTGGGATCCGACTGGCCAGCATATTTGAAAAAGTTAAGCAAACTTTGTTGTCTTTTTGACATTTTTTCCCTGAGTGAAATGAGGCTGTAACAGCAATCAACCAGCACGCCTGTGTCAATTGAAGTGCAGCGCCGCGCTGTTGAAGTGCCTCCCCTCTCCCCCCTCCGTCATACCCTGAAAATTCACCTCAAAACGCATCTAAAATGCAAACACAAGACTTTTGTGGAACTTCAATGGGGAATAAAGACTAACAAGACAGATAACAACATTGAACATACACAAACAGTAATTTATTTTTTTCATTTAGGCGATTCATTTTCCATAGTGACACAGGAGGTGCCGGATCCAACGTCGGAGGTGCCGGAATATGTTCCGGCGTGTTCTGGCTCTAATTAAGCCCTGGATATACTGTATTTTGATGACAGAAGCCATGCGTTTGAGTCTCTTGCTGTGACAGAGTGTGCTGCTTACCAGAGTATTCCCTTTTGATGTTGGCAGGGCAGGAGTTGCTGATGGGTAGACCTTGCTGGGACATACTCTGATTACCATACATGTCCATGAGGTTAGCATTCAAGGGGATCTGAGGGGACACAGCAAAGACATTAAGCAAGGATCACTCCCACGGCCCTGTATGAGCATGATACGTAGGGTGTAGAGGATGGATACTTGAACCGAGCCCGTCGGGATCCGACGGTACCCGCCGGTACCCGCCGGGCCGGGTTCGGACAGATATTTAGAAATGGCTTTCGGGTCGTGCTCGGTCACATCAGCGCATTGAACATTTTAAATTTAAAAAAGCTTATTATGTAGGTGCGTGTCTGTGTTAACGTGCGCTTGATGCCCCATGTGTGCTGATGTCCTCATCTGTTGACATTTCCGAATGCCTTCCTACAGTTGCTTAATAAAAGTGGGCTTTCCATACAAACGTACACGTGTCATTAGTATGAGGGGAAAAAAATGATATTTTAACTGTGTCGGGCTCAGGTCGGGCTTGGACATAAATATCTTAATGCCTGTCGCGCTCGGGCTGGGCTCGGACAGAAAAATGTGGCCCGAGCCGCACTCTAGGGTGGTGATGTGTAGGGCTGCAGCTATCGATTCTTTTTGTAATCTATTAATCTAGCACTTAATCGATCGATTAATCGGATATTTTTTAAAATTTAAAATTTTTAATTTTTTTACGTTTTTAAACAACCGAAACTAGACCTATATGTAAATATTAGTTATACTTAACCTATTTTCATGTATATATTTGATTATAATGTCACACAGCTCTGTTACACTTATGCTATTATATCGTTGATCAGCTGAGAGAGAGAGAGAGAGAGAGAGAGAGAGAGATGCGCAACAATCAGCTGTTTTTCTGAAGGATAGTCAGCGCGTCAGCTCAGATCGTGGTCACCACTACGTATTTTCTTGTCTTTGATTTTGGTAGTTGTTGAGTTTGATGTAGTTTCATCGTCCATACGACTCTGTGATTTACTTTTGTCGGTCCTCTTCATGGAATGGATGATTAAGTTAGACTGCATGTTTTCTGTTGAGATGCTAAAGCACTGACATCGTGCTATTATTGTGGTAAGCTAGTTTGATTTTGCAGTAGACACACTGTACAGAGTTTTAGTTTTAATTACGTTTGAACTGATTCCAAACTTTGGACCCTTCCTGTGGTTTCCTCCAGCCGGTCTCTTCTCTCAGCCCCTCACTATTTACGCTCTGGCATGTGTCGCCAGCAGCAGACTGAGCCGTCTGGTGTGCGACAGTAGCGGAAACACCGTCCGTCAGCGATACAACGTTAGTAACATTGATTTAACGAAGCTTCGAGGCAAGTCATTTTGCATCGAGGATTTTTTGTAATCGAATTATTCGAGTTATTCGAGGAATCGTTTCAGCCCTAGTGACGTGATACATGGCTTTTATGCAGTGAGAAAGGTTAGACAAAATGTTATAATACGCAAGTTAAAGTGCTTTCATGCTAAGAGCAACCTAACAGTGACAAGAAGACTCAAGGACGTATCTCCAAAATGTTTGACTATTTCTGTATATTTGGGCAGCATTGCTAGCTTTAACATTCAAATAACTAACTACTTAGCTTAATTGGGAAAAGCACAATATTTAGATTTTGTTTTATCATAGAATTCATTTGGATGTTTTAACCCCAAAACACTAAATAAGACTCAGTCATGTGTTGAAAGAGTGAAGTGCCTGGTCTGTATGCAGGAGACACACACACACACACACACACACACACACACACACACACACACACACACACACACACACACACACACACACACACACACACACACACACACACACACACACACACACACACACACACACACACACCGTGTTAGCCATCTGAAGCCCTGGGTCCATCAGGCTGAGGATATCATCACTGTAACTGGACTCCAGACTAATAATGTCATCAATGACATCATCCATCTAAAACAAGATGACATAAAGGACATACACATTAGTTTGATTCTAATGAGTAAAAGGTCACAAAAAAGCATATTCCATGAGTTATTGCGAGAAACACAATGAGTCACAAGCAGTCACCTCTTTCTCGCAGTTAGTGTTGAGGGTCAGTAAGGCCATAGGGCTGTTGGGAGCGCTGTTGCCCGGCCCTGGCGGCATGCCCCCGTGGTCAGAGGACTGGTTGTGGCAGGGAAAGCTCAACACCTGAGAGCCAAGCTTTCCCAGGTACTGCTTCACCTGCTGCTGCTGGGAGCGCTGGATGTGGTACTTGGTTGGGTTCTCGAGATGAGTCTGGACCTATTGGTGGGAGGAGAGAAAGGGAAAAGGGCAAGCGAGCAGAGTAGGAAAGTGGGAAAATGAAAAGACAAAAACATAAAAGATATGTATTAGTGGCTACATATTGGATGTGCTGATGGCTACAGGTGCCACACGGGAAATGTTGCTTGTTTAGAAATGAATCATACGTTCAAATAATCCCCCTTAAAACTGCAACCATATTATTCTTGTAGTCACAATTCACATTTATCTAATATCTAATAAAGGACTACTTTATTAGATCAAAAAAACTCAAAATATTTTAAGATATATAAAGATTAAAGAGATGCTAAATATACCTAAAAGCCTGTCCCTAATATTGCACAGTACCGAGTATTAAAATAAACTTGGCATGGAGTTCAAATCCTATGATGCGTTATGCATTTTTCTTTTGAGACACTGTCAATTATTGTAATCTCAAAGAGTCCCCGTAAAACTATTTCTACATATTTTTCTTTAACTACTGCTGTGCATCCTGCTTTTCTACATTTATAGTCCACATATTTAAAGTATCAGAAATTACACGCACACCCATCTCTGCACTCCCCGGTTATGGATACATTTGATATCTGTGGAGCATAAATCCCCACGCCACATTAATGATCCAGAAAAGCTACTGCATACACATAAACATACTTCAGAGACACTGTTCGTCAGGCTGCAACACATATTAAATGAAGCATTTGGAGCTATATTTAAACCTTCTATTGGCTATTGCCTGAATTGTTTTTGACTGACTTTGTTATTTATGAAATAACACAATACATAGTTCATCACTAAATGTGGAAACGTACATAATACATGTATAAACATGCATCAGCACTGTAGTTGCTGTAGTTAACGACAACTGTATTAGCTTTTAGAGAGAATTTAGTCTCATACTGTCATTTTCCATGATGCATAATTTACAAAACACCTCTTCTCCAAAAAATAACTTTAATTTTAAACATACCTCATAAGGTTGGTATCCAAGAAGCTCAAGCATAATTTACAGTAAACTGATCCGTCCAATTTAAAAACTTAACTTCTGTGTTTAACTTCTATCTAAACTCAGAAGTGCTGTTCCCCTTGCTTTCACCAGAAGACTAAGCCTGCTAAGGACACACACATCCAGCTCATCTTTTAAAAGACAAGAACACAAGTAATTAGTTATGCATATCAGGGTAGTAGTTGTTTTATGTAAAATCGGAAATTTTTATCACTTGATGTCAGGATGTGCTGCTAACAGTTAGTGCCTTTGTTTTGCAAGACCACCTCTTTTACTGAAACTAGCCTGGGGCTTTTGCTTTGCTGCATCCACTTCGTTAACCCTGTGGATGCTAGGCTTGATTTCCCAGTTCAACACAGAATAAAGTCTGTTACATCCTTGTATTTATTTATTTATCAGTGTGCCTGCGGCTTGCCGCTCCTTGTCTCTAAATGGCATTCTTAATTGGCAACAACCGGCATTAACAAGAAATGTCCTCGCTACTTCGTTTTATAAATGTATGTATTTCTTTTGCCTAAGATCAGGGGATTTGGGTTCATTAACAGAGCTCAGGAAGTCACAGGCTCCAAACAAACTCTAAGCTACCTTTGACATTTCCTTTGCTTCTGCGGGAAAAAAAATCCTGTAGTCTGCAAACTGCACTCTACTGTTGAGATGATATGATTATGATAACACATGGAGCCTGAGAAAAAGACTTTGTATTGCTGAGCATGGAATTGTAGGTCTCTAAAAATTGTAAAGTGTGGTCTAGACCTACTTTCTGTAAAGTGTCCTAAAACAACTTCTGTTATGATTTGACACTATAAATAAAACTGAATTGACTTGAATATCCGTGGTAACTGGCAGCTAATAAAACATAGCAATGATTAAGATAACAAAGTCCACATGTGCACATTTGTAATCATGCATCTGTGTATTCTTTAGAGCAGAGTTAGTGCAGGGGGCCCGTCAAATTATGTTCAAAAATATATATTTTTAAGATTTCTTTTTTCAAAAATTAAGACGTGTGAAATATACATTAATGAATTCAACATATTAAAAGCAAAGTTAAATTGGCCTATTTGTTTTACACATTTAAGATAAGCTTACTAAGGTAGCCACTATGGTAGCCATACAGTTACACTTAGAGATTCATTGTGCCTTCCACATGCATGTTTAACATTAAAACATTACGTATAAATAATGTACAAGAATACCCATTCATTTTCATTCATCCAGCCCAGTTTAATATGCAACTCAGTTGTATAGTATGTAGCAGGGGGTCCCTACTTGGTTTCCGATCCCTGCTTTAGAGATTGAGCAAGTGTATCACTTGCCATCTCTTATCAGTGTCCAAAATTCAGTTTTTGACTCACCAGCCAAGTTGGGGGGTGGATGAAAAAATCCAATAGCCAAGCATATTTTTTACCGGACAAAATATTAAAAACATTTTTTTGTAGCATACACCACACAACTTTCTGGTTGGAGTTGTATGTCCTGCTGGCTTATCCTCCATTTTTGTCGTTCTTTTTTTGGAAAGCTGGCTGACTCCTGCCATAAAACCGCGAAATTCCAACGTGCAGTCAGCAGAGGAACAGAAGAAAGTAGCTGCAGCTTCACCAAGATGTAGACTGAAAACAGAACTATTCTGATACAAACATTTACCCGCCATATGGTGGATTGCCTTCTGAGATTTACTCTCCAAATGAAAAATGTACCTGCATTTTGCACTTAGCGAGTGTTACTTTCGGGACCTGCTTCTAAAGTGTATATATAAATATTAAAACCTGCCAGTTTACATCAGGTTAAGTGACTTGACTGTCTTGCTGTAACTAAAGCATTACATTTTTTCCATTTCTCACCAGAACAGAGACTCTTTCTCCATGCTCAGAGACAGCATCATTGTTCTGCAGGAGGATACTCATGTGAGAGGTACATTAACATGTATCACCAGGTATGATGTCATTACAGAGTTGTAAATGTGACACCACTGAGGGGGACATGCATATAGCTCAATTACTCATTGAAAAGAACCATGCCAGGCTTTGGGCTAAAGTGCAAAACAATGAGACTCTTTAATCTTGCTCACTACGATCCTTTAGTCTTTACTTTGTTCTCAATGTGGTATTTAACTCAACTGTAGTACTGGTAAGTATCTTGAGGATAATTTCCACTGTTGTCAGAGCATCGACAATGAATCAACTACTCTGCAAATCACCACCAGCACACATGCATTACTTGCTCTATACATTACGGACCACAGTGGTGTTGATCCTGAAAATAGACTGACGACGCATGTTATGGGCCGCAGAATATTTACAAACCTAATCCACATTGATAATACTTGAGCCATACATGAGCGATCCAATTTTTTTGCACTCACGTGTAAATGATGGCTTAAGAAACCCTGAAGGCTAGTTAACTATACTATATTTATATATTATCAACTTAACTGCCACAAAAGATGGCACAATAACCTGAGTCTAATAAATCTCTTAACGTATTTTTCTTATCTCTTTCTTTACAATTTAGATTTCTCTCATATGTCTGTTTTAGGTCGTTGACTTTTTTTCGATTAATCAGTCATTTATCTTTTTGATTAATCCTTTGGTCCTTAAAATGTCAGAAAATAGTAAAAGTTGACATATTAAAAGTGCTTGTTTGGTCCGACCCACAGTCCAAACCCCATAGATATTAAGTTTGATAGCAAAGAAAATAAAGAGAAGCAGCACATATTCACAATTGAGAAGCTGGAAGCAGTGAATATTTGGCATTCTGAATGACTTGAACGATTAAGTGATAATTTTAAATAGTTGCTTTATTCATGTTCTCTCAGTCTAGTAATTGAATTAAGCTCTAAGTTACTTATCAGCAAAGAGCAATGTAGAAAACATTCAAGTAGTCATATAGCTAAATAATAACTCCGTAATATATCTGTAAAGTCTTACATTTCAGTTATATGAATGTCAATCTTTGACAATTAGATATTCAACATTTAACAATTCAAATATTTTGTTTACAGTCCAAGGGATTTGAATTGTGTGTTAATGTTAAAACTGAAACGTTTTGAGCGTTATTTAATTATTGAAACAAAAGCACAGCCATGAACACACAATGCTATTTTTCCTACAGTCAAAGTGGCATGTTTTAATTTGCAGCCAGTCAGCTGCTGTCGTAATATTTAAAATTCACATATAGCTTACGTACATAAGAAAATAGTTCTCCTCATAGTTCCCACCATCGTTCCCAACACCTGAGGCGTTCTCAATGACCTCGAGGTTTACTGCGTGTGCTGTCCTACTCTGTGGGAACAATCACTGTTTTATAGCAGCTGCTTTTGTGAAAAAGAGGGACCGGAGATGCTTTAGCAACTGTAACGTTGGTATCTTAGCCTGAAAACATTCAGAAAAGTACAATTAGTCGTATTGTGTAGTGTATATACACATTTTTAAAGTATGGTTTTAGCTGTTCTGTCGTTTCTGGCAGTCTGAGAATCTCATCACATCAGTTATAACTCCTTAGTTCTTGTTTTTTGGCAATTCTGTCAAATACTGCAGCAGCCAGCTCCCAGTCTCTGATAATATGAGCTATACATATACCTTCAGCCACAGGATCAATGTGTTGACAGGATGAAGACCTGGACTGCAATAGGCTAATATAATACAATTTTACTCCTAAAGAATTTTAACTTCATTAATTTCTGTGCCCCACCCTGGCCTTTGTTTATTTTTTTGTTTACTTGTGACCACTTATATCTGGGTACAGGTTGTGGCCAAATACAGTCAGGTCCATAAATATTGGTGACATCAACACAATTCTAATCTTTTTAGCTCTATACACCACCACAATGGATTTGAAATTAAACGAACAAGATGTGCTTTAACTGCAGACTTTCAGCTTTAATTTGAGGGTATTTACATCCAAATCAGGTGAAAGGTGTAGGAATTACAACAGTTTGTATATGTGCCTCCCACTTTTTAAGGGACCAAAAGTAATGGGACAGATTAACAATCATTAATCAAACTTTCACTTTTTAATACTTGGTTGCAAATCCTTTGTAGTCAATTACAGCCTGAAGTCTGGAACGCAGAGACATCACCAGACGCTGGTTTTCATCCCTGGTGATGCTCTGCCAGGCCTCTACTGCAACTGTCTTCAGTTCCTGCTTGTTCTTGGGGCATTTTCCCTTCCGTTTTGTCTTCAGCAAGTGAAATGCATGCTCAATCGGATTCAGGTCAGGTGATTGACTTGGCCATTGCCTAACATTCCACTTCTTTCCCTTAATAAACTCTTTGGTTGATTTCGCAGTATGCTTCGGGTCATTGTCCATCTGCACTGTGAAGCGCCGTCCAATGAGTTCTGAAGCATTTGGCTGAATATGAACAGATAATATTGTCCGAAATACTTCAGAATTCATCCTGCTGCTTTTGTCAGCAGTCACATCATCAATAAATACAAGAGGACCAGTTCCATTGGCAGCCCACGCCATGACACTACCACCACCATGCTTCACTGATGAGGTGGTATGCTTTGGCTCATGAGCAGTTCCTTTCCTTCTCCATACTCTTCTCTTCCCATCACTCTGGTACAAGTTGATCTTCATCTCATCTGTCCATAGGATGTTGTTCCAGAACTGTGAAGGCTTTTTTAGATGTTGTTTGGCAAACTCTAATCTGGCCTTCCTGTTTTTGAGGCTCACCAATGGTTTACATCTTGTGGTGAACCCTCTGTATTCACTCTGGTGAAGTCTTCTCTTGATTGCTGACTTTGACACACATGCACCTACCTCCTGGAGAGTGTTCTTGATCTGGCCAACTGTTGTGAAGGGTGTTTTCTTCACCAGGGAAAGAATTCTTCGGTCATCCACCACAGTCGTTTTCCGTGGTCTTCCGGGTCTTTTGGTGTTGCTGAGCTCACCGGTGCGTCCTTTCTTTTTAAGAATGTTCCAAGGAGTTGATTTAGCCACACCTAATGTTTCTGCTATCTCTCTGATGGATTTGTTTTGTCTTTTCAGCCTAATGATGGCTTGCTTCACTGATAGTGACAGCTCTTTGGATCTCATATTGAGAGTTGACAGCAACAGATTCCAAATGCAAACGGCACACTTGAAATGAACTCTGGACCTTTTTATCTGCTCCTTGTAAATGGGATAAAGAGGGAATAACACACACCTGGCCATGGAACAGCTGAGCAGCCAATTGTCCCATTACGTTTGGTCCCTTAAAAAGTGGGAGGCACATATACAAACTGTTGTAATTCCTACACCGTTCACCTGATTTGGATGTAAATACCCTCAAATTAAAGCTGAAAGTCTGCAGTTAAAGCACATCTTGTTCGTTTCATTCCAAATCCATTGTGGTGGTGTATAGAGCCAAAAAGATTAGAATTGTGTCGATGTCCCAATATTTATGGACCTGACTGTATATGAAAAGTCTAAAAAGAAAGTGAATTTTGTGTAACAGAAATACCGTATGTTTGTCATACTTTCTTATCCTGTTAATCATCTCATGACTTTTGACCCACTGACTCTGTCTGTTTGTGTCTTCTGTAAGTTCACACATCCACAGGACCAATAGCAGTTACTGTCTACAAACTGTACAAAGGATTACTGTAAGAGCCCCATATCCATCCAGCCAGCCAGTCAGTCAGTGAGGGTAACAAAGGGTAAAAGGTGCCCCAATCCCAGAATGAATAGTATTTCAGTCTGTAAAATCTTGACTCCTTCTCTTCATGAGTTTTCTCATGTTTAAAATGGTCAGTCGATCAATGGATTAGTCTGACAGAAAATTAATCTGCAGCTCTATTGATAATCAATTAATCAGTTAAGTAAAGGCTTAAGAAAATCATGAAGGGAATTCTTCATAATGTTCTAAACTGTTGTAGACTAGCAGGCTGACTGATAATGACAATTGTGGGTTACAGCATTAAAGTGATTCATCGTTTAGGTTTTTTTTTTTTTTTTTTAATTAGGTATTTGCTGCTTTTCTTTGTCTCATGGCAGTTAACTGAACCTCTTTGGGTTTTGGACTGTTGGCTTTGGGTTGTTGCACATTGAATTGTTTGCTGTATATTGACTCTATTAGTTGAGAAAATAAGCAGATCAATCAATTATGAACATATAAATAATCATTTGTCGCAGCCCTAAAATCTGTATCTCATTGATACAGGTAATAGTAATAGATCTCTTACATTCACTGAACCAGCTGAAGCAGTTAGTTTTATCTTTACATCCAAATGAGCATTAGTGTTTTTGTCCTGAGGGATTCCCTAAACACATTATTAGATGATCTCACTGCTCTAAGTTCATTGGAGCACCCGGGGGGGGGGGGGGGGCAACAGACCTCAGGGTGGAAACATTCTGGCCTTGTCAATACATACTGTAGCTTTTGTTAGGATGAACTACGCCAAGGGTGAAAAAGTATCTGTTTTTAAAAGTGAAAAAGGAAACTTTTCATAATCTGTTTACAAAGTGGATACATCTACACAGACTGGACTTGTACAGGGTCACTTTAAATAAAGTCTGTATAAGGAGTCTAAACAAGGTGGTGTGTGTGTATACAAGTGTTGGTTTAAGTCCTATATACACAGTGATATTATACTAATCATTCTTTGTCAGCTTGTGTAAGAGCCAATGAGCAGAACAATGGATTAGAGAGATATATTAGCGCCAGCAGGCCTTGAACTTTACTTTGCCCAACTTCACTTAATGTGCTCTTTCCAAAATACACAGTTTAGAAATGTGACATCAACTGCTAACTCACAGCATCTGCAACCACAGCAAGCAAGACAGCTTGCTGTTTATCAGCTCGCTTTTGGCCTTTAACAGCCCTGAGGACATTGGAAACATAACCCTCAAAGAGTCCAAAACACTCATTTGCACAAAGCAGCCTGCTGTACTAAGAGGATGCAGAGTGAGAGCTGACAAACACTGATCTGTATTTTTTTTTTACTTGCATGCTTTGGGCATTCCATGATGGCCCTACCAGGATACATTAACAAGAATGCCCCCATTTGCTATGCAGGCTAGAAGAATAGGCCACTTTGTCTCATAGTTAAGCTGCTAACGTGCTCTGTGGAACTTGCAGACAGCAACTATGATGCTAATGCGAGCAGCTACATCAGAGCAACCTGTGGTCTTCTCCACCTCTGACGTATTGTCATGCTATCATCCAAACATGTAGCAAATTACCAATGGAACACAAGCCTTGTGTCCTTAAATGATAAATGTGTTAAAATTTGCATAAAAGCTTAGAAGAAAGGTCTTAACTGTGTGGTTTGCTGTTTTACACACTTATTAAGAACAGCTGTAATAATTAGAAAGCTAATAATAAATCACTAAATCTATTAAGCGATATTGGCGAATGCATTAAATGATAATACTGCACACTTCGTATTTTTACACAAAGTATAATGCCATTTGTTTTAGACGAAAGACTACGAGATGTGCATTTCTAACAAATGTCCTGTTGCATTAACTCACACATAAACCGAAATGAGATATCTCTGTGGCATCTTTGTATTCTCCTATGTACTGGTCACGAGCTACACCAATTATAATCCAAAAGAAACGCACATTTTGTACGAAGTTGAGAGTACTTTGTTCTTTTCATGGCACCATAAACCCTTTGAAAAAGAAATACTTTTTTTTTTAACCCTTTTAGGAAGTTATCTTACATACATTTCAAAGCAGTGTTTTTTCTCTTAAATATGCCATGGAATGAAGGCAGCGGAGGCTAATTATGAGCATTCTTCACTGAATTAGCGTTCGGTGTGTGGTAAGGCTGTGCTCGCCTTTGTCTTGATCCCTAAACTGATCCCTTACTTATTCCCCAGAAGGTCAGAGGCCACTTGGTTAATTAAGGGTCCAATCAGTCTTTAGATAAACTCATCTAAGCTTAATGTTTGCACTTTTTGAGGTCCAGCAGCTCTGCCTGGTACCCCTGAGCTTTGTGTGGACTCTGCTAATCTACCCACAGACACGGGAGAGTAGGTTAACCCAGCTCAACAGCGCCAAGCTGCAATAGCCTTTTCATTTGAGGACTTCAGTCAATGAAGAATGTCGGTAAGCTCTCGCCAAAGCAGGGAAATAACTCTAACTTGATGTATTGTACACAGGGCGAGGGATGGGGGGTGCCCTAAATCTCTCAAAGAGCTGCAGATTATGGAGAGTAAGTAATAAGTAACTAATGTTTATGCTGCATGAGGAGGGCAATGTTTTCAATGGAGATACTGTATTTGTCCTTTGCTGCTGGCCCATGATGCCACACACATCCAGGGTGATGAAAGCATGGCTGAGCAAGTAACCATGAAATCTGATGGTGTTGTGTGTATGGATTTAGATCAACAAAGATTACTCAATAGCCCATAGTATATCAGTACTTTACTGACTGTAGTACTACACCTAGTGTGAGGTTATACGATTACAACTTTGATGTATCTTCTAATTAAGTCTCCTCTTTTCCATCGAGGGGTCTAAACAACCGCTTAAGATCTACTACAACACACAGTCTGTATAGCAGCTATATAATCTTTCTAAATGCAGTATTTCATAACACCAATGGCTAAGATAAGATACTTCCCATGGAAGCCATTATTAAATGACTAAAACCTATTTGATGTTGTATAAAAGTCAGATTGTTTGGCACCAAAGTATTTTAAATATGTTTATCATCTTCAATCATCAAACATGATTATATATTTGTACAGAGATTCCATAAAGTGTCACTTTTATTTTGTTTTACTAGTATTAATGATTGCACAGCATTTAAAAATCAATGTACTGAAATAAAGATGGAAATTGACAAAACCAAAAGCTGAATTTGTCTTTCTTAGAGAAATGGAAAATCTAAAACACATGGAAAGGTAAATACATGCACACAAGAATATATGGTATAAAGTATTTGTCCTCATGCCAACATCTGCAAACATTTCCTTCATCACCTTTGTAATGATGTAAAAACCAAATACTCCAAAATAGTACAAACACAAAACTAAAATTCAAGCGACTCACTTAAGTGTTTCGTCATGATCAACTTAAAAATATCCCTAAAATCTTGTTTTGTGCAAATCTTTCCAAATCACAGTCACACACCAAGTTCTTTATGCAGATAATCACTGAATTAAAAGGAAAATGTAATAGAAAATAATAGATGTGACCACAAAATTGCGATAACGCACAAATTCTGATACACATGTTCACTGCCACACAACACAGCCCAACACACATTCTATCGATATTTCATAAAGATGACTAATTCTATGGAAACACATGCAGAGGACAAACAGGAAAACTTACCAAACTGCTTGTTAAAATGATCCCACAAAACAAAACGGTCTCTACTCGTACAGAAAATCTTAACAGTCTCCTGTCCTTCGGACTGCCAGGGAATCAAAGCTATGAAAAGATGTGAATCTAGCTGAGCAAATAGGATTAAAGATAGCTAAATCCAAATGGCTGGAAGCACAGCATGCATTAAAGAGGAATTCTCTCAGGAAAGATAATCCCCATATACGCATTTTAACACACTTCACTCCTGTGCTTTTTTCTTTTTTCTTTTACACACAGTCATAGTAAAACCCCAATTGCCTGACTGTCCACACACACAGTCAATAAAATCTATAAATACAGCGCTGCCTGGACCATTCAGACTGCAACTGTGACACATGCAACTTCTAATTCCAGAGGTGGAAACTTTATATATACATATACTGTAATAACTTTGACATCCTGCTAAGCATACATGATGCTTCCATATATCTCTCTTCTTCTCCCACCATCACAGACTATAAGCATGGTTGTGTACCTTGAGCACCTCCATTGGCACCTGGGCAGCAGGCGGTAACGTGGTGGGGACGCTGACATTGATGGCGGGGGTCTGGGCCACCGTGGTTTGTGGATACTGGGAGGCCTGTTGTCTCTGCTGCTCCCGCCTCTCCTGCTCCTGAAGCTGCTCCCGCATCAGCTGCTGCCGCAGCAGGATGCGTGATGTCATGGCCGAGGAGCTCAGCGGGGGCTTGGAGGAGCCGTGCTGCTCCACCGGGCCGCTGCAGACGGGAGAGAGATGCCAGATGAATGAGCACAGACAGATGTGAAGATATAGTGAGGGGGAAAGCAAAGATGGGATTGGAAAGGTGAGGTGAAGAGAGTCGAAGAAGACAGAGAGTGATAACAGAGAGAGGGTAGAGAGAGGCCAGACGAGGAAGGAGAGGTCAAGCAAAAGAGACGAGAGGGATTTAGAGATTAGAAAAGGTAGAAGAAGATGAAGGGAAAACAGATGGAAGAAAAGGTTAATATAACGATGACTGAAGAGGCAGAGATCAAAAGGAACATCTCAACTGTAGAGCTGCAACAATTAGTCAATTCATTGATTTGACAAGATAATTAATCAGCAGTTGTTTGGATAATCTGTCTGTCAAACAATTGCACTGTTCCAGCTTCTCAATTGTAAGGATTTGTAGCCTTTCTTTGCCAATTATGAATGACATGAAATGTTTTTAGGTTTTGGACTGTTGGCTGGACAAAAAAAAGCAATTTGATGATGCGCTGGGCGTTGGAAATTGAGATTTCTATGCTTTACTACCTTTTGACATTTCAGAAAGTAAAATAATTGTTAGTTGCAGCCCTGTTTTACTGCAATGTGTTTTAATTCCTTAGATAATAACACACAGATAACATAAATACTACAAATTAAACCACTTCAGTGTCAAAGCATCAATTAAAAAGCAATTTCAAACAGCTGAACTATCTGATCTGAGGATTTTGCAAAAAGCACCCAAGCTGCTCTCACAAAGCTTTTAAACTTTTAACAGAAAAGAGGAACAGGTTTCAAAAAAGGTTGCTTCAGTTTTCCCACTCTTAAATTTAGACAGCTACTCCCCAGACAGAGCCCTGCAGTCCTAAAATAGAGAGACTCTGCTGAAGCAGAAGTTGTCGGGATGAAGCCTTCATCGAGTGAGTGATCCTTTTGACAAAAACTCAGTAAAACGTCTGGCCAATCCAGCTGTGCAGTAATCGCACTAATTAGCCAGTGGAGTCAAACCCAGCTTTGGTCTACAGCGTATTCAGTGGGCGTTGAGTCCTCAACATACCATAATTCTCCCCCAAGTACTGGATATAATCTCATTGTCTGATACCACACCCACTGAACCCTGCACAAGAACAAAAACATGCTAAGAGTATAACATAAAACATTATCCACAGTCACTTAAAAGATTACACCCACTTCAACATAAACTGTCATTATTTCTGAAGACAATGCGGATGCAGATAAACTGATTATTGATCCTGGATAAATCAATCAACAAGTAGATTTAATGACTGAATTACAGTCGCTGAAAGTACTGTAGCAGTTCGGGTCCCTCAAACTTTGTAAAACTTTGTACTTCACCCAGAATCAGGTTTAGTGTTCATGCATAATTCCGTTGTCCGTGGAACTTTGGGTGATTGTTTCCTTTCACCCCGTACATTTCAAACTAAAGTCACTGGATCTAATGTTAAAACAGCTTCTGTTGTTCATTACCACTGCCAGAGCTGAATCCTTTGCTTCTTTCTTTCTTTTTCTTTCTTTCTTTCTATAATCTGCTTCACTGTTTGAGTGTTTGAATTTCAAGACAACAATCGTTTCATTTCCTTTTCCTATTTGTTTTCCGTCAGAACAAACTGTGTGAAATTCTATAAAAATCTAAAATCTTAAACGGATGGCATTATCATAAAAAATATTCATATCAGCTTCATGATCTTTACCATATTACAAAGTACCAGTGTTTCCTCTATGTTGATTTTGTAGTGGCGGCCAACCATGGCAAAATTTCTGCCACCACGGTATCAGAAATAGGACTGTACAAAAAATGTAGTCGCGGTTGCCTTTTAAATGATCCTGCCGCTCACATTGCAATTTAACAAGTAGAACTATTCAGAGGTTATTGGGCCCGTCCAGTTTAACTCCACATACTGTTGTGTGATGTAGTTTATTGTCAAAATGTTCGCTTTCTTCCGAGTCGACTATTAAACGAACAGCTCCACTAAAAACATGTAGACCTGTTGTAGATGTTAAGTTCCCTATAGTTCCTCAAAAAATACAGTTCAATCACAACTGAAAATATGCCTCATTGTGTGTGAATAGAGGTGAATAAATATATTTGTGTTGCAGTGAAGTGTCAGTTCTGTTTCATACGTAAAACATTTGGCAGTGGGAAACATGGGGGGGAGGGGGGGGGGATGTTGTTCGGACAGACCTGCCCCCACTGCTAAAAAAAAATCCTAAAATCCTAAAGTTTTCAGATACTTGTATTTACTTGAGTATTTCTATTCCATACTTTACACTTCTCCTCCACTACAATTTTGATGCAAATAAAGTAGTTCTTACTGCACTACATTTATCAGACAGCTACTAATACAATCAAGTAATAAAAATGATGATATATTATTACAGCATAAATAGTAGGTATACCCAGCAGTATATAAAGTAGGTTAAATAGCCCCGCCGTTACAAGCTGCAACATTAAAGTGAAGCTTACACATGAATGCATCAATAATTATATAAATCCAAAAACATAATATGTACTGAGCAGGACATTTTACAGGTAAAATCTTATTTTGGCTCTTCAGAAACCTATGGATGACATCACAGAAACTATGTCTATGTTACATACAGTCTTTGGTTATAATGTCTACAGTCTGTTATAATATAAACTTGTCAGTGCTCTCTGGTGGACAACATATGTAATGGTGACACTGTTTCTAAATGACTTCAAACTAATCTGTTTCTTTCTGTACTGGAAATTCTTGCTACCTATCAGCCGACATGTACATCAATATCAATATATCTGTGATGAGATAATAACAGCCAATAAAATCAGCCAGGTTGATGTATCGGTCAGGCTGTACTTGACATCAATTAAATATAACTGTTACAATATCAACCCCATCAACGGTCTGAAGAGTTTAACTACACTTGAATGATTACAAGAAGTTAATCCCAACATGTTTCCAAATAGAGGATAGGGGTTTAAAGCAGAGATCTATTGAGTTATAGCACCTCATGATTTTTTTTTTATACATTCCTGATTTTCAGATTGATGTGTGGGTGTTTGTGTGTGTGACTGTGTGCATGAATGACCAGAAGCCTACAAAGCAAAGCTCCACTTCTCTCTCTCTCTCTCTCTCTCTCTCTCTCTCTCTCTCTCTCTCTCTCTCTCTCTCTCTCTCTTTCTCTCTCTCTCTCTCTCTCTCTCTCTCTCTCTCTCTCGACTGTTTGGTGGCTTTTTGCCAAGCAGACCACTGGCACACATAGAAAGCTCTTTTGTCCTTTTTAACTTTTTCACTCTTGTGTGTGTGTATGCACACCTCCTCTCATGTTTGTGTGTATCTCAAAGGAAAAAAAAAACAATGGCTGTACAGTGCTGAAGAGCCCCACCCACCCAACTCATGATTCCTCTGATTCCACTCACTACACTACTCCATCATACTCCATTATTAGCCAAACAATCCTTTGATGCAGGTTTTAATGAGAGACAGAAAACAGGGTAATTAAGTAGCTTTGCATCCAGAGACAAGAGTAGGTAAGAGACAATGTTCAGTGCAGCGACAGAGGTCTGATCAGAGTCGAAACACTGAGCTGTTAAAGGAAAAATAATGTGCAGATTAGAACAGACACACTGCACCACTAATACTACTGCTGGTAATAGACTGGAGCTAATAGCTCTGCCTAATGGACAATAATGGTGTAACAAAAACCTCATCTAAAAGCTATTTTACTCTTACAAACAACTCTTTATGTGATTATCTATTCAAAACGGTTAGTGTTATTCATCAAAGTGACACAAAATATTTATAGGTGCTCACTTCTTAATTAAAAATCAATAACCAATTGCAATCAGGTCTATGCTTGTTTGACTAAACAACTAATTAGGATGTCGATTATTAACTCAAACCAGTTTAAGCCAAAACTATTTAACACAAGTAAAATTCTGCTGAAGCTATGATTGTTTACTTCCCACACATGTGCCTCCATGTGTACATCTAGTGTTGTACACACACCAATAAACTCCAAAATCATGCCAGCATGCGGAGGCTCCATACTCACAAACAGTCAAATGAGCAGGGTCTGTACACTTGCACTCCTATGGCTTCCATATTTGTTTGTTTTTTTCCTGAAGGTGCACCACCCGCCCTTGGAGAGCAATGAAAGTCATGCTGGTGGTGCAGCGCTGAAAGTGTGTCAGAGGGGGGAGGCTCCAGGACCCGGCCTGGAATCTCCAATCGCCACACAGAGTGCCAGGCAGAGGCCTAGCCCCGTCCAGTCCAACAGCAGAGCAGAGGAGAGGGCAAGCACCCATCCCACACTGCCCATCAACACGCTGCTTTAAAACGCCACAGATACTGTTTCACTTGGAGACGTGTGTCGTCACTGTTCAGTGGACAGGCCGACCTGCAACTGACTTTTAGTCAAAATGTTCAACACTCCATGATGTAAAAACAGTGCTGTTGTCATCTTTGTGACTATGCATTTCTCAGATAATCTAATTTTAAAATAGTTTAAAGTCCAGGGGTCTCATTTATAAAACTGTGCGTTGGATCCTTACTATAAGTGTACGTACGCCCAAAAGCCCAAAATGGCATACGCCAAAAAAAAGTCATATTTATAAAACCGTGTGTACGCACACCTGTAAGCAATGTTCCCTTTATAATTCAGAGATTACCTACAAGTGTGCGTACGTGGATCAGCCTCTTATCCCACCCTGTCCACGCCCATTTTTAACCATAAATAGTCAATGCAAAGCACCTCGTGAATGCTGATCAGTATATGAATGACACTGGTAGTTGTTACACCGAATCCTGATGACTGGCACAGTAAAAGCAAAAAACTTCTCAGACGTTCAGGAATTGCTGCAAATTCGAATTATAATTTCAGCCTGTTCTTGCACAGTCTAGGGAAACCTGATCTATAACTACATGTATTAATAATATGTCCAAAACGGCAGGCATTATGGCACTCGGGGACAGCTTCGATATACCAGACGTATATAATAAGATTTAACAGAACTGTATATTATATCCAAACAAGCCTTAGTTATAAAGTTGGAGATTATATATAATATTTATTAAAAAAAACACTTAGCTGTCTGACATTTCCCTCTGGAAACAGCCGGTTTCCCCCAGAGTGGCGAGGACCTGTAGCCTGTAGCATGGTTCCGGCACGTTGCCCTCTCTACTGGACCCAATTCAGTACATAGATCCAAGAGCTCAGCTTTAGGGAATCTAAATCAGCATATTAGCCAGTCATCGTCATGGTCCCTGAAGTCTCTTTTTCTCCCGATTCTTCCATTGGGGGTTAGTCCTCCTGCAGGGCCAGCAGTGCCATCATGCAGCATTACGCACGGGGGTCACCGCAGAATTTATATGTTTACAACAATTTGTGATTGTTAACAGCTTGCCAACACATCATCAACTAGTGGTATCCCCCTCCCAAAGATACAATTTGAAGACGAAAGAAAGTGTAATAGGCAAACGCACTTTTCTTCATGCAGGTTTTGTCACAAACAGTATTAAAGTTCGGACCGATAACGAGGACGTTAAGTGTAAAGATTGTGTGAGAGCTTAACGGCTGTATTTTTCAGACTTTGACATTTGATGATATGTGCAGTTTTAAAGACAGATATTTAGTTATTTACACTGTGTTCTGCTGTTATCTAATGCTAGGGTATTTGATGCTATCCTGTATTCCATGCAGTCAGGCCACCACCTCCTCCTGCGCTCCGTAGCAGACAATGTGACGGCGAGACAGCGCCGATTAAACATTAAGAAAACACATTTTTATTTAAGATTTGAGTTGGAGGTGTTTATGGAACAATTATTACTCAGGGCCCGGGTTCGCCTCCGACCTGCGGCCCTTTGCTGCATACCATTCCCTCTTCTCTCTCCCTTTTCATTTCTTCAGCTGTCTGTCATTAAAGGCCTAAAAATGCCCAAAAAATAATCTTTAAAAATGGCTTTAGCTTATTGTTACATGAGCCTGCCTGTGCAGAATGATGTTTGTGCAATTTGATACTAAAAGGCTGTTTACACTCATCTGCTAAAGAGGGGGATGTTTCTATGTGCTCACCTTAAATCTGTGGACGTGTACGCACAAGCGTGATTTGTGACATCTCAACTAGTTTGTAGCCAAGTCCAGTATGCAACTTACACATGTTATGTGAAACTTGAAACCTACAGTGCCTATACACTTCAGTGAAGTACTAGACATCTTGTGTCCAGGAGAGCTGCAACAATTAGTCGATTAATCGATTAGAAAATCAACAGAAAATCAATCGGCAAATATTTTGATAATTGATTAACTCATTTTTTTAAGCAAAAAGAGCCAAACATTTGCTTGTTCCACTTTCACAAATGTGAGGATTGAGCGTGAGTAGCACAGGAACTACAGTATATACAATCACACACATGCTTACTTTTAGCATAATACATGGTGATATCAAACAAAGTATGAAAAGTATAAATATACCGATATAAAAACAACTTGAACACCCTGTGTTCACACTGTCATTGATTCAAATATCTTCAAATTAAGTTGACAATCGTACCCCAAATAATATAAGAAACAACCACTGAAATCCAGACATAAAACATAATTCAAGTTCTTAACCATTCTCCCACCAGGGGCTGCTCTTCCATCTCTTAGCTCAGTGAACTTCATCTGACATATAACTCAGTAATTGCATATGGTGAAAATAAAGTGTGAATACACAATGGCTTAGGAAAATCACATAGCTATAAAGGGAGTGCAGTGCAAAAACATTGTGAAAGGACAAACTAGTGAGATCTCATGTTAGACTGTAGCCAAAAACACCCCTCCCGCAACAAGCTGCTTGTGATGATCCCGTCTCCTTTTGTTTGTCCCTACCAGACTGCAGGTGCCTCACAGAGTAGATCAGGCCCTCCTGGCAGACTGCACAACCTCCCAGCTGGAACACAGCTCAGTGATTATGACCCTACATGACAGTACATTGATCCGCCCGCACTCCCCTGCTGATCACAACACCCCAGCGTTCTGCAGCTGGCATCACCCCCCAGGAGATGGTTCCTAGCAAGCAAATCAGTGATAATAGGAAGCATCTGTATGCAAGTGTTAAGTCTAGATCATCCATTATGTTGGCTTTCCAACCAGGGGGAATTGAGAGAGACAGAGAGGCAGAGAGAAGAAAACAACTGTACAAACTACTATAAAAAGGTAAATAATTAGTGTAAACTACTCCGTATTTACAGAAGATAGACTAGATAAATACACAGTGTCTGCATAATACTATACGGTCATAAAAAAACTGTCAAAATGAACATCAAACAAAGCCATCACAGCATATTGTCAAAATATAAAACATGTGCATCCTGCATTTGACAGGCCAAACAAATAATAAACCTTGTATCTAGAACCAAGACACTTTATTGATTAATCAATTAGTTGACTGACAGAAAATGAATTGGCAACTATTTTAAATAAAACTAATTTATTAGATTTAAATCATTTTCAAGCAAACATGCCAAACATTTGTCTGAAAGCAAATTGTGTGACAGTAAATTGAGTATATTTAGGTTTTTGAACATTTTTTGGACAAAACAAGACATTTGGCAGACGTCCCCTTAGGCTTTGGGAAATGGTAATGCACTTTTTTTTTACAAAATGTCCAACATTTTAAACAATTATTCGAGAATTATAGTGCATTGTACTGTGCAGTACATATAATATCAAACACACATATCATATCTATATTTAGGTGTGTTAACCAAGAGGGTTTATTGTGAACTCAATTATATTTCATACAGACAATGTTATATCTGTATGCAGTGTAAAGGATATACAGTATCTGTAGATACACAGATATGCAATTGAGAGATTCACAATGAACACTGGTTAACCCATCTAAATGTGTGTGGCTTTCTGTTTGATATCATATGTACTGTGCAGTATTTCACACTACACAAAGGTGTGTGATTCAAGTACGGCAGCAGTAAAGGATTACTTTTATAACTGATTAATCTGCCAAATAAATTCTTGAATAATAGCATAAAATGTCAGAAAACCAAAACCAACCAAAGGGGACACAACATCGAAATACTTAAATATCGATATGTCCAACAGCATAAATCAATTTGAGAAATTGTTAATTCCTCCTAGGGAAGCTAAACCTGCCCCTCTGGTAAACCAGCCAATTTCCACCTAAGTCTACAGTGACTAACAATGCTGCTTGTCCATAAACCTATAATTGTTAAGTACAGCTGCCAAGGAGGTTATGTTTTGGGCTATTGTTTGTCTGTCAGCAGGATTACAGAAAAACTACTAGCCCAATTTTCAGAAATATTGTTGGAAGGGTGTTAATTGGCTAAACAAGAACCCATTACATTTTGGAGCAGATCCCAATCACAAGGCAGATACACTAATTATTTTTAATTTAATTTCATGTGGTGTCGGAACATTCAGGAAAATTAGTTCCCGACTGGGAAAATTCACACTGCAATAACATTGTGAAATAGGGCATGCCTTGGCTGAGGTCTACACTCTCCGAGTGCTCTTCTAGCTTTACTATGTTGTCCAACCAGAACCTCCAGAACAATCACCCTTTCATAATACAATATCAAATAAATGTCAAATATAACATATAGTAGGATATCAATATTATATTGATATCATGATATGAGACTAGATAACGTCTTAGATTTTGGATATCCTAATATTGTAATAGGGCATAATTGTTGTCTTTTTCTGGTTTTACTGACTTTTACTTTTAACTGATGATTATTTATCACAAATCTCATTGTGCAAATAATATGTGAAAGCATCAAATGTCAACCCTACAATATTGTCGCAATATTGACATCAAGGTATTTGGTCAAAAATATCGTGATATATAATTTTCAAAGTACAAAAGGTACAAATTCTAAATGGTCTAAACACTATTTCCCTTCAAATTAACAACACGGCTAGAGAGATTCATAGCTTCAGACGCAAGAGCAAAACAAAACAGGGCGAGCGGTTAGTGCATCCAAAGAGACTAGTGCAGTGCCCGTTTGGAGTGTGTGCCTGTTTGGAAGGGGCTGAATCCTTGTCTCCCAGTTTTTATTTTTCATAACTTTATCTAACTATAAGCGTGTGTTACACCTTTTTTGTTTCGGGCTCCCAGACCGTGGATGAGAAACACAGAGGAGACAATCCCTCCAGGACCGATGCTCTTTTTGGCAGTTTTAACAACCGATGAAGCCACCGTGTCGTTGTATTGTTCACTGTTAACTCACTTTAGATACTGGGCGTTCATCTAACACGTGTTTGTGTATGAGTAATTTCATAATTTGCATGTAAGGTTGCCAGCAATCAGTTTCAGCAGATGACCACTGTTTGGCACGACACTGGTAGCCAGTGAACCGCAATCATTGAGCCTTCTAGGGATGTAGCAACTCGCTGTACCAACTCACCGCCACCGCTGCTGTACTGCGCATGTGGGAGACACACACTCACAGAGAGTCCTTGATTTATAGTAAGTTAATCAGGTTCTTTCCAGGAAGTTCCAGGACCAGTATGGTAACTTGAACTTGCTGGGTCTTATTTCTGTAATTACATTCTCTGACCTTCATAATTCCCATTTCAACAGGACGGCCTGCTCCAACCTCCTCCCGCTTTGCTTCAACGTGGAGAAAACGGAGCATCCAATGCTGGAGGATTTCATACACGTTCCTTTGGCAAGTTGAAGTGAGTCCATAAGGTTTTCAGGTTCATGAAAATAAGGATGTTGTACAAACACAAAAATACGTCATCCTGAAACGATCTTCTCCTAGAGATTTCATCCGATCAACTTCAAATTCCTTTTGCGCCATCTCAAGACCTTTACGATGAAAAGTTATTAAAAGCTTGGGTTTTCGTCCAACGGTGTGGGCGTGGCGGCCATTTTTAGCATTTATCGATGAACGAAGAAGTTGTTGTAACTTCAGTGTACGTTGTCCAATTTGGCCGAAATTTCTCACGATTGACAAAAATTTACTTTTGGTCATAGCGCCCCCAGCTGGCAACAGAAAATCAGCGTTATATGACAAACATCATCCGTTTTTACATGAAACTTATAATGTGTGGTTCACATGTGCTACTGAGCTGGCCCATATACTTTAACCACGCCCATGTGCTCAGGCCACGCCCCCTTTCATAACTTGTGAACCGTTTAAGGTAGAGTCTTGTGTGAGGTGTCACTGAAATCAACAAAGAGTTCCTTTTTAATTGGTGACCATTTGCCCCGCCCCATATGCTTAAGCCACACCCCCTTTAATAACTAATGACCTGTTTGATGTAGACTATTGTGTGAGGTATCATTGAACTCAGCACAGACTTCCTTTTTCATTGGTCATGGTTTGGCCCACTCCCTAAATTCTTTAGCCCCGCCCCCTTTAATAACTAATGACCTGTTTGATGTAGACTATTGTGTGAGGTATCATTGAACTCAGCACAGACTTCCTTTTTCATTGGTCATGATTTGGCCCGCTCCCTATACTTTAGCCCCCCCCCCTTTCACTGTATCACGTAGAGTCTTGTGTGAGATATCATTGAACTCAGCAAAGAGTTCCCTTTTCATTGGTGATGATTTGCATTGTCTGAGTGCTGAGCAAATGCACGGCCGCAAGGAGCTGCGTCCGCCAGTAACCCCAACACGCAAGGAGGCGCGAGGGCACGTCCAACGCTGCTTTCAGCTTTAATTTGTCCTTGATTTTCCTAGAATGTGACAATAACAGACAACCAACACATTCTCACATTGTAAAGGAACCCATTCATTGCTGCAAAAACATGACTCACAGCAACACACACACACTTACCATGAAAAAATAATTTAACCGTGTAATTTTTCCTGACCTGCATGCGAAATTTTCGTGCATCTGAAAGGGTTTTATAGAGTTATATATGAGTTGTGACCATCTCAAGGGTGAGGGGAAGAGTATATACCTTCACAGGATGCGATATGCCAGGGGGGGATGCTTGGGATTACCCCCTTTCTAGTCTACATATCCCTGCCACTGCTCTTTAGCTGATACAGACGCCGGCTACCAGCGGCAGTTGTTTAGCCGCCAATAGGTGACTGGGAGTCGGCTACAGGAACCGCCAGAGGATGGTCCTTTCAGGGGCCATGGTAGTGGAGTTTAGCCAGAAAAAGTTGGCATCATGTGGAAATGACTAGTTAAGTTTAGGATAAGATCATGGTTTGGATTAAGACACCAGCATTAGCTGGGTGAAATTTTTCACCGCTAAGTGAACTCCGCTCGCCAGCTTGAAAGCACTATGTTTTCCATTGAAGTGCATATTTAAGTGTTTGGCATATTCAGGGTATTGCAAGGGGGATTTAATTCTTGCATGTCAAAAATAACATTGCCCCCTCTGCTAGGCTAGGCTTACAATTTAAGCTGATTGTTAGGCTATAGAGTTTTTGACTAATGTCTTTATTTTTTCAAATGCTGAACAGTGGAGGATGTGCCAGCTCTCTTTTCACGCAGAAAGCAATGGTCAATGTACTCATATAATCACCATATTTTAGAACTGAAAGAATAAGCCAATCCAACATCTAAGTAATTTTCAAGCAAAAATTGCAAAATTCAACGTAAGGATTTGCTCCTTCTCCTTGTCATACGTGAAAGTAAACAGAGTGTCTTTGAGGTTCTTCTTGAGAAAGCATTATTCAGATCAGACTCATTGATTTAAATAATAGTTACCTACAATATTTTTCATGAGGCAGGATGTGACCTGTGTAGGAAGTGGCATTTTATAGTGTTGTTGCAGTCCCTACTGGTCACCAACAGAGGCTGACAAAGATCACATATTGCTATTATTAATACTCATAAAGCAAAGCAAAGTATGAAGATTTTCCAAGTGTAAGGCAGACATGTGCTTGAAAAAGCCACAGAAGAGATTGAGACACAGTCAAGTGTTCATGCCTGCAGAACAAGTCGGTCAAAACGACTTTTACAGCAGCCACAACACCTGTCTTTGTCATTAAGCTCGCCGGTCCATCTTAGATCACGGCATGGATGAAACCCTTCACCCTCAGGCATCATGTCTGGTATTTCCTACGGGAACAGGCTGTTACCAACACCAACTTGCATAACCCTCAGCTCTGACTCAGCTTTCTGTCACAGGTTCATCTAAATGTAATTCTATTCTCAATTTCAGAAAAACAAATCTTGACACAAGTTTATAGCCAATCTGCAACCTACTACAAAAGTACGATAACCATGTATTTGATATTGCAATATGTTCAGTATTTTAAAGTGATACATCTGATGCCAAGCCATATTGAAATAAGAGTATTTAACCTCAATGCTTTCTAAATACAGACCGACTTGCATCTGTAGCATCCTGTCAAGTATTGAAAGTTGTAATTGAATGTTTGATCACATTATCAGTCTTCTTTGTCTATTCTTTCAAATATCTCCTGATGTAAATACAAATCTTGAAATCTCTGAATATTTTTAGGCAGAGTTCATGCACGAATACAGCATTAAACAATATTAAACTTCAAAAGTCTGGCTTGTATGAAATGAAAAAAAATGTATTGTAGAAAGTTTACATTCAGTATTCAGTCTATTCTTAATGCTGATGCAAAAAACTCTGTCATCCGTTCAATACCTGAGATTATATCTGGATTGATATGAAACTTTTGAAGAATATCCAACTTCTGTCACAATTTGTCCCATGCATTAGAAAGCATAAGACTTTGCATTCCAAGTAAGCCTTCAAATAACAATCCCCCAAATCTGAGTTTTAAATATAACACATACACAGCTAAATTTATTCAGCTTATTTACACTGCATAGAAGACTAGTTTCACCAGCTGTCTCACGTCTATGTTTGGCACAAAAAGTCTGGCAAATCGTCTGCAGCAGTCTGAGCGCTCTGTCAAGCTGACAAGGAGATAGCAAGGAAACAAATATATATTCGAAAATGACAATTTTTTTCACACTTCATATTTTAAATTTAGAAACAGTGGGGTTAGCCATGACAATAGATCATATATCTCAACAATCAATCAAACTAATTATATCCATTTTGCGCAACAAGTCTCATAGCGCAGTCACCGTGACTATTATTATGCTGGATCATCCTCATGTGATGGGAAGAGGAAGTAGGATACCTTCAATCGAAACAACTTTTCAGACAACTTCACATATTCCAAAGGAAATGGCATGACATGAAATAAACTGTGGTTATTCACTTGTACTGAGACTGCCACTGCTGCTCTACCAGCAACACACAACAACACAGCTCAGATTCAGCCCTTGTATGTGTAACAGTATAATGACATTTCACTAATGAAGAAATTAGTTTAAAAAATGCAGAACTGGGTTAAAGGTTAGGGCGTGCATGATGACAGTTATTTTTCTCCCCAAACTGGTGTTTTGGCTGAATTAAGAGAAAAGGAGATAAACTCCAATGTCCAGAGGGGGAAAGAAATAACAGGAGTCTACCAAACGTCTGCAATAAGAGCTCTGTCTAAACACAGTGGTGTACTGTCCTCTGTATGTCTCACCCTGACAATGAAGCCATGTATTACTACCGCTGAACAAGATAACGGAGACGTGTAGACACAAAATACAGATAATGAGACATCCATTCTGTTAATAGATGTATTGTCGTCATCTTCGTCGTCATCATCATAGGGGCAAAGTGGTGAGTTTCACAACTTCCCAGTTGGATCACAGCTAAAAAGGTGTTGCATAATGTATTCAAAATCACACAAAATAGGGAGTCATGTTTTTCGTCATAACTAAAAATAAACCTGGTTTTGTTAGCCAATAACTCCAAATATCCTGTTATATATCTATTTTAAGCACACCTTTTTTTAAACTGAGGTCAAAATGCTTCCATTAAATGATGACATTATTGCAGGTCTCTGTCAGAAGAGCACTGAATGAGCACTCTTTTCCTTAAAGGAATAGTTTGACATTTTTGGAAATACTACTTGCCGAGAGTTAGATAAAAAGATTGATACCACTCATGTATGTCCATTAAATATGAAGCTACAGCTGTTTAGCTTAGCTTAGTATAAATACTGGAAACAGAGGGAAACAGCTAGCGTCCTTCTGACACCTCCTAAAGCTAATTAATTAACATATTAGATCTTGTTTAATTCGCACTGTGAGGTGCCGGAAGGCTGATTTTGTTACCTTTTGTACATAGCCAGGCTAGCTGTTTCCCTGTTTCCAGTCTTTATGCTAAGCTAAGCTAATTGTCTCCTAGATCCAGCTTCATATTCTGTTACTGACAGACACAGGAGTGGTATCAATCTTCTTGTCTAACTCTCTGGAAGAATGCAAATAAGTGTATTATCCAAAATGTTAAACTGTTCCTTCAATCAATTCCTAAGATCCATGGACCGATTGGTAAGTTATTTGACTGCACAAATAGCCTCTGAATATGACATCAAACAGACACATCAGACTTACTTTGTAGTACTTCCAGAAAAAGGATGAAAGGTCAAATCAGACCTCATAGACCTGACTCAGCTCAATGTTGACTGTTTGGCGAGGCCTGAAAATAGCTTTCTGATACGTTTGTGTTCATGTCCTGAGGCACTATAGGAGCTATTAATGTTTGCACCATGTTTTTCTATGAACGTGGTTTGTTTTGTCAGGATTTAGATCACTTTCTCCAAAGATAACATGAAGAATTAATTTGTCAGCTCTTGATTTAAATACACAGGCCAACACTTGATTCAAAAGCAGATTTTGTGTCTTTACACTACTAATTAGAACCAGCTTATACAAGGCTCTAGGCCTGATGACATCTATAAGCCTATATCATCTGTAAACATTTTGCATTGTATGACAAGCATCACCACAAGAAGCTTCTGTATCATTTTCACTGTAGATGGATTTTAGGCATTGGACCACAATGTACTTAACTAAAACAGGCACACAATATAATATTGACTAATCAAACCAGTCATCGCTATCCTGCAGACTGCATTTTCCATGCACATTCACGCAGAGATATTCAGCCTATAAAATATGTTTAAGGAGAATCCAAACACCAACCCACCCATCAGCTTTAGCAGCACATCAACCATCAAAAATGACTGAGCAGCATCTCATCTAAGTGACCTGTCTGCTCCTCTATAAGCTAATATTTGAAGTTGATGTTGACAAGACAACACCCAAGTGTTGCATAACTTGACGCCAGCAGGATAACCATAAGGGGACTGTATGGGAGGCAAGTTGGATCCAGTCCGGACCTCAGCGCCCGGGACAAGCTCAAATATCCTCAGTGGAGAACCCTCCTGAAACATGCACGGACCCCGGGCAACAACTCCAAAAGTCTGCAGCCTAATTATCACCTAAACACCAAAACCGCTCCAGCATGGGAAATAACTGTCTACAGCTAAAGAACTGACCTGTTTTTCAAGGGTTGACTCTTCAATTCGTAATACGTTTTAGGTTCCTCTTTGAACTCCTCTCCAACCTCGAAGTCTGGAACTATTCCCGATTCAGACTGCATACTTGCGGATGTCAACTTTTGGAAACGTTAAACCCCTAAAAGCCCAGACGGACGATATTCTGTGCCGCCGTACTTCGCTCAGTACCAGCCGCTATCAACGAAAGCCACCTCTGTCCACGACCCGGAGCTCTGTAGTCCCCCACAGCAGCTAGCATAGCGATACTAACGCGCTGCACGCGACGAACGAAATACGAGTACCAGGATGCACCTCGGCTGTCAATGTCAGCATGGTTTTCATTGGCTACAACCTTTACTGTCTATGGCTACAACATCTGAGGAGGATTTTACACAGCCCTTGTTTGCTCGCGCAGTGAAACTTGAGTGTTACGTTTTTAATATCCTTCAATAATTGTCCGTGAAAAATCACCGTGAACAGCTGGTTATCGTTGAAGTTTATTTTGAGTAAATGCAAACACTGATTTTGAGTTACACGAAGGTTGATAATCTAGCTGCGACCTGCAGCAGTGAGCGTTATGCTTTATTACCTTTTAGAGACATAATAACCTTACATAACACCTGACTGTACTACATCAATACATATAGGCTATATCTTTAAAAGGTATAGAGGACAAAATCAACAAATGGTCAATTATTATTATTAATATAATCATCATGATGGTCAAGGGATCAAACTCCCTGTATATGTAAAAACCGCTATACGCGCTGAGAGTATTCTCAGCCACTGGTTGTGTAAAGTTCAATCATAAAAATAGATTTTCTTTAGAATATATAGCTGTTTTACTTAATCATCTGTCAGGTCGCTTCACCACTTCATCTACTTTGTGATTCAAAAAGACAAAAGTCCACTTTTGCACCAAAACTACACAAAATCATGCACTCATTGCATTGTTGATCATTTATAGCCTAGGCTACATCTTGCATTTTTTCTCTCATCCTCTTAGCAGTTCAATCATACAGGTATTGCACCCAAATCAAAACAAACCTGGAGACTCTGTCGACTCTCATGTGTCACTCCTTTTCCTGTGCAGACAGACTGACTGCTGCTCTTCTCTTTATCGGCCCCTCACTCTTCTCTCTGCTCACCAAGTTTGGTCCTCTCGGTGCACTCCTATCTACCACACGGTGGCAGTATATAGCTTGAGACGCGCAGTGTTTTAGGCCCACTGGGAGGGAACTTTCTATTACAAAATGGAAATCCAAGTTCAATATTTACATTCGCCTTACTCTGCTGAACTGGTTTGAGTCTGCATTTCACTAATGCAAATACATCATGCAAATGTGCTTCTGCTGGAAAGCACAGACTTAAAAAATAAAGCCTTTACATGGCATGATGATAATTGAAGGCAGACATAACTTGAATAGAAGACAGAATTTGCCAGCATTTACAAGACATTTTCTCAGAGACATATGAAAAGCAGACTGAGTTAGAGTCAGAACATAGGAGAGCCATGAGAGCAGGACCTGCAGGGCTTCACACTCAGTCAAAGAGGAGAGAAAGAGCCAGACACACAATAGCCTAGACAACCCATATTATTCTGGGTGTTGTTGTGGAGTGAATAGTGGCACTGATTACCCAGGGCCTCCAGCTGAGGGAGGCCCCCACAGTTTGAAGACTACAATACCCTTTGTAATTCCTCAAGTGGATATAGTGTATAAATATTTGATACTTCAGTTCAACATTTTCTGTCTTTGATGCATGATTTGGTTGAAACCTTTAAGAATATCCTGGCTCTCCTTTCAACCCCGATACAATGGGCTCTTTTGACCCAGTGTTTGTGTTATTGTCTAACTGTTGGGTTATACCCAAAATAAAATATGGTTGCAACCTGTTATGAGCTACTCTAGCTCTTTTTAAACTTACATAGCACTATTTGTTACAGGTTGTTAATAATATATCCTTTGCAGTTTTGAATAGCATGTGCACAATGTTCTATACAATTAAACAATGAATCAGTTTTAAGGTAAAACTTGAGCTTGCTGTGTCGAACACTGGCAACAATGATATAAAACAGAGTAACACTAACACAGGGTTAAAAGCAACCCATTCTTTTGGGTTTGATTGGTAACCCAGTGATTTTTTTTTACCCATGTGTACTGAAGTCAAGTTAACCCAGTATTGTATTGGTGTTATAATGACCTAAATTTGATTAAATTACAGCATGAACAAACCTGTCCTATAGACATTTTCTGGACAGAGGACTACTCATTAAGACGTAAAATCAGGGCAAACCACAGAAATTCAACAGGTTACATAATGTGATAATTGATCAGTTATCTTACAGTATGTGCAATAATGTCCAGCCTCCCCCTCTGCTTCCACATCCAGCATTATGCCATTATACAGTAAGTGCATGAAGGCTGCACACAAATGCAGTGGTGGAGATGGACTGCGAATGTCCAGCGACATACTGGCCCTATGCCAAGAGATAACTGAACACATGGACGTAATTACAAAGACTAATGCATCATCGTTTACACAGTGTTGTACAAATTTAATAAGCAGTGGCAGCCAGTGCAAACACTGTTGGCTAATAATTAGACAGAGCATAGTCTCACATTGCCAGACCTATCTCCACAGCGTTAGCCAGAGTATGACCTGAAATGTGGGGCCGACAATAGCAGAGAAAGGTGTCAACAGACACTCTTTACCATTTTGCTTTCGTGGGAGACAGCCGTCAACCAATCATCAGCGACTTGCAGCCGTTTGCCAAAGAGCACTTCCTGTATGTTGCAGTCAGATCAAGACCCTGAAATATGAGCCAAAAGTGTCCAGGAGTTCCAGGACATTAGTAAAGTTGCATGTTGACTGTCGTCTACTGATCAGTTTGTCCTAGAAGGAATACTGACAAATGGTCAAGGAGCAGACTCAATGGCCAGTAAATAGATGATAAATTCATTACCATTACATAAAATGAATTTGTCCATACATACATCATATGAATACTGCAGTGTTGCACTTAGGTTTGGTTTTCTTGGGAAAGTTGAAATATCTATACTATAATACATATTAAAAAATACTTGTGCAAGCTAAAACGATAATGATGTTTGTGTATTGTTATAGAGGAAAGTTAAACCTGAAATTCCTATATACTTCTTTCAAATCTCAGTTGTAATAACATTTCCAGACACATACAATTCTGGTGGGCATCATTGCCCAATGAAGGCTCCTTGTTGCTATTTCAAAATGTTGATCCCATGTGTCGCACCAAATGCATGCTCTTGGGGGAATTGTTGGTTCTTTGTAAATGATAGTGTGGTCTAGACCTACTCTATCTATAAAGTGTCCTGAGATAACTTCTCTTGTGATTTGACACTATAAATAACACTGAATTGAAACACACCGTGTTTGCTTTCCCATGTTTCCAGAACTTTATTTTTCCATTAATTGCAAGTGTTTTTAGAATCTACATTGGCAGCACTCTTAGTCAAAGTATTTATGTGACCACGGATCATTATTTGTAGTTGTTGTTGTTCAGCTCCTTTAGTTTCTATTGTTGTTGCTGGTGTGGATGTGTTTGCAAAATGTATCTGCCAAGCAACATTTGACTTTGTTTAAATAGGGGATAAAAATTAATTGCACACACATAAATATTGCATAAAAATACATACACATCCCAATTGCATAGTAATCTTGCATAGCATTATGAAGATTTTACAATTTTGTTATTGTGCAAAATGATGAAGAATGATGATTAGTTACATACAAACTTGCAACATGTCATGAACATGTTTGCAACAATATCCTGCAGATTGAAAAGAATGTGCTATACAAATAAAAAAAACAACCTACAGTGTGAAATATCGACATTCTGACATTAAACGTGTATTGTAAAATGTACAGTAAATGTTTACATTGCTGGATCTGGTAAGAGTTTTACATGCCAGTTATGTGATGTGTTTCCTGAATGTATTAAAAGTACAGCTAGCCAATGATGATACAATTAAATTCCTAATGAGAGTAACAAGGATAATGAGAAGATTTTCCTGTAGGGAGGAGACTCACTGGACAGATGGTTTTGGGGGATCTTAATGAGATACTTAGTCATGTCAGAAATATATGAGCAAAGGGGGAGGGGGGGGGGGGGGGGGGGGGGAATCCTCATTCTGCTGTAGACTGTAAGGACATATAGTAGCAATACAGTTTCTAAATGTATCAGTTATTTTAATTGCAAAATGCTATATGTCAGTGTATTGATGATATTCTATCTCAACATTTATTTGTGTAACAGAATAACATGTTGTGTTTGGGGACTTTCTTTTGAAAATTACTAGCAGAGTAAATATTAAAGACTGTAATGAATATTTCAGTGGCACCGTCACTCCTGAGCTATTATAGTGAATACCACATGTGGAACACACACCCATAGTCTGGTTCAACTGTATTGTGTCTTTTGAATTGCACGTGTCAGTGATGTTAACTGAAGTGCATAGTGACATAAACTTAATAATTGACTTGATAGCATAATAACAACCAACACCCAGAATTGGCTTCTGTAAATAGTGCTAAATATGGACTTTGCCCCACATTTCAATGTTGGTCAACTTAGAGATGTAAAGTCCTTTTTAAATATGTCGGTGGTTTTTGGCCATTAAATATGCTGAAAAAAAAATTGGGGCCATTCATCAAACCATTTCATTTGTCACTCAGTGTCAGTGTTCAGCAGTATCAATAGTCATTTCTTGCAGCTGGTGTTGATGGCCATACACATTGTTATAAAATGATGTTTGAACTGTCAATGGTCATACCATTTCCTGTATTTTGTCTGTTGTGTCACGTGTAAAATCCTCCTCAGCAAGTTTTTTTTATCACGTAGATTCTGTTTTACTGCCCCGGGTCACTGTAACTAAGGGAAAATAAACCTTTGTGCAAATACAGTGCATCCAAGCGGACCAAAACATATGTAAAAAAAACTGTTAGCTGGATTGTCAAGAATCCTCTTTTGTTATATTACCCAAAACAAACGAACGTCAAAATAAATATTTGAAAGAAAAGTGTTAAAATACTACAGGGATACAGTAAACGTACTAAGGTATATTATTTTCTGGAGCTACTTAATGTGACTGAGTGGTCACATATTGGTACATCAACCAAAGACTAATGCAATGAAAAACATGTAACAAAAGTAACAAATTTGCATTTAGGGGGACATAAAACTATATTACACTGTAAGTACTTTAAATTACCCAGTACATATTAAATAATTACAGGGTACAAATAGCTGTGTCATGAAGAAGAGACAAACAAAGGTGTGGCACTTAAACTCAGCTAATAAACTTTAAAATATAAACTAGATTTTACTTTAACAATGATGTAATTTACATTCCAGTATTTATTCATTTAAAAACATAAACTTAACATCTAAAAGTAGAATTTACCATGCAATTTCCCAAAGCCATTTTGTAAACACATTTCATTTATTTATTTGACAGGGACAGTGCTCACTAGACACCAGCAGAGTTAGATCAACAGGCTAATTTACATCTGTTGTCCCTGGCCAGTTTAAAAATGGCAACCTACATTTTTGTAAAAAGAGATGTAATTCACTTCAATATCAACACTGTTGCTCCATTGTTCCTTGTGACCCAATAGTAATTATGTACTTCTGTACCATGTAATTGATAAATAGACTATATAATAATTTAAAAAATACTTGCAGTGAAAATTGTCTGGTGTACTGGTTTTCGATCATGCTGTTTGGTTTTGATATCATTTTATTAGATTGGTTGTAATATAATATCTTAATACTTTGTTTATTAGGCTATCCAGTATAGTCTAATAACATGTTTAATATGGAACCTAGGACGTATTGTCATGGAAACAACCAATGAGCATCCCAATAAACCGATGTTATATGACACAATAAGGACTCCAGAAATGAAATATTGAGTACAATGGACATACTGTGCCCCATATGGACAATGTAAGACTTTTGGAGATAACACAAAATCCAGTGTGATAAGGGCAGAATAAACAAGGAACACATATGTTGCGTTGGCCATATCACAGACAAAACACTTTATAATAAATAATATTTATGTAGGCTATACTGTATTGTCGGCACACACAGCCTTCAGGCCAACACACTTCATTATTATGAGGATTCAGTGGGAATCAGGCCGGCCGGCAGCTGCTGGATGAGAGGCAGAGGGAAGGAGGGAGGGAGTGAGGGAAGGAGGGAGGAGATGCGGGGCTTGTTCACATAATAGCCGGCGGGTGAAGGCGTGGTAAGTTTGGCTCAGTACGAGGCGAGTGTGCGCGCTACAGTAGTACCGGAGGATGAACGTGGATCGCGGCTCTACAGCGGCTCCCCTCCCTGGCAAAAGCAGCTAGGGAGAAAGCTGAACTGGAGGTGATCAATATGCCGGGGAAGCTACACCTTATCAATACGTAAACCGGATAAAGGGAGTGCAAAGGTAAGGCGATATATATGATGTGATGGAGCAGATTCAACCCGCCCCAGAGAGCTGTGGGGAGACAAAGTAGACCGAGGCATGGGCGCATGTGATCCGGGGACAGAGAGCATCAATGGAAATTACAACAGCATGGGTTTGGCTCTCTGCAGCGACCGGCGTGTTTCCTTACTAAAACTAGGAGGAGTGAGGTTTTATTTGACACACATGTCTTAGTCATGGGGCTCAGGTGGAAACCACCCAATACACAGTACTACAGTAGCCCACAGTAGCACATTCATTGTTCTCCCTGCACAGTGGAAACTGGCCCTGAGGTGGGCTAGTCTCATTATAGAATGCTGTGGACAATACTGCTGTTTGTAGTGGATATGAGATGGTATTAGAGGTGTTTAAGTAAAAGAAAAGTGGTCTATAAGCTATTCTGGCCTGACTGAATGTAATATGGAGAAGCAGGCTGTATATTAGCCTACATTGATTTACTGTAGGTAGTGTGACTTGGTGAATATTAAACAAAATGCTAGATGAATCACCATTTACCCTTTTGCAGCACTGTGAATTATGCTTTGCCAAAGCATTACCTAATTGTAATGTTTTTTTTTGGTAAATCATTTTGTGCATAATTATAATTTTGTGTATGTGATTTGTGACTATGGTGAGAATTGATGACCCAGGCCAAGCCTGTAAGTCATTGTTTAAAGGACATTAGTTGTTATAGTTTGAATGCAGGTAGGCCAAGGTATCGTCCTTGTTACCTCATGATTTTTTGTTTCAATTTATTGTTCTGGAGCACTATTTTTACATCACTGGTGAAAAACAAGGATAAGCCCCGCAAAGGTTAACACTGACATACTGATGTTATCTCTGAGTTGAAGGAAGAGACGCATGTCTGTGTGTATTTAAAGCATCAGTCATTGTAAACAGGAACTGTTGTGGTGGTCATGTCTACATGACACACGTGTCCAGCGTGAAACTTTGTCGCTTCTCCTATTTGTTGGAGAAGATGTCCTGTGTCATTTATCACACAGTCTGTCAACTTTTTGGGGGGAATTTCTGACCAACTCTTTGACAGGGTCACTTAAGTCATATTTCCGGTTAACTCCTTCAATACATGAAACAGAATCAGTCAAAACTCAGCACACTATTAAATATATGTATATTTTTTTCTTGAAACATCCTCACTTGTTTGTCAGTTTGAGAGCCTTAAGAGGCAGTCATTTGATGCTGCTGAGAAATGTCTCAGCGCTCGGTTGGCAAATGTCCGTTTAGGAATCAAAGCTTCCTGAGACTTTCTGAGAAATGTGCTAAAGACAGAGAGGGAGAGAGATCTATTTTTGGACAGGCAAGTAATCTTGTATTCATACACTTTACACGGAGGGAGTGAATCTGATATATCTAATAATGTGAAAGCCGAGCAGCATCACTGAAGTGAAACAGGTTGGCAAGGGAGGAGAACATAGGCCCTGTTTACACGACAACGCTTGCGGGTAAAAACGACAAAATATTTTATCAGATGTGCTTTTCCTTTAGACGGCAACGTTTTTTTTTTTGGGGCTTAAAAATGCAAAGAGTGGAGTCTGGATCTCCAGAGTGGAAATCTTAAACGCTCTACCGTCACGTTCCCGTCTAAAGGGTAAAAACGCAAAAGTCTGCTCCGATCTGCTTACGGTGGCACCCCATATTTCGTTAGATAAATCAAAATATACAAAATTACTCGCCCATGGCCACTCGGCCGTTGGGTATCCACAGCCTGCCTATACATGGTCCAGATGGCTTTCAGCTTTGATGATATCTGACTTAGATAGCGTCTTTCTCGTGTGGATATGACATCCCTCCAGGTACAGGAAACTGCTGAAGAAATTCGGTCCATATGTCTATATATTTTGACTGGCAGGACTCCCAGTCCACGCCCTGTTGTGCCTTTGTGGCTTTGTAATCTAAGGTTGTTTGGAGCAATAACTCCACCTCCTCGTCTGTCCAGACAAAATTGTCAGCTTTTGTTGTTCGCTTCGCCATGTTTTGGTTTCGCGCTACTAGGGAGAGGAGAGGGAGAGAGGAGGAGGAGAGGGAGAGAAGTATAAGGAAGGTCCTACGCAGGCGCGCGGACTTGTTGGTGTTGTGTGGCAGTGCTTCACACTACCACCTAGCCGCCTGGTATGCGTACTACATCGAATTTCACACACTTTTGCGTCACCATATGCAAGCAGATTTCCCCCCCAAAACGCTTGTCTAAACGCAGAATTTAAAGTGAGAACGCAATGCCACTTTTGCGTTTTCTCTTCAGATCCTTTCTGTCTAAACATAGCCATAGTTAGAACATAGTCTTACTGCTGAATCCAGTCTCAACATATCATCTGATCCTTGACATTTGCTTTCAGTGAAGGTAAAGACAAGGAATATAACTTGATTTACATCGCTGTGAATATTGCTCTTATAATGATGATTTTCACTGGGCTGCAGACACTCTTGTACTTCATCCAGATCTTGAAATTTGGTCCATGTTCCATTTTTTTCCACCCATTCACATTCGTGCCTCAGTGCCTCATCCCTGAGCTCTGCAGAAAGTCACTGCAGGTTCCGTGTAATGAGACTGCAGTTTTGTGATGTCATGAGTGTCAGTGGGGACAGCTGTGATACCCAGAGAATGAGGGCAACTGGTGCTAAAGCTCTTACAATTGCTTTTAAGTCTGTGTCAGTCCTATGCTCTGTTGTGTGCTTTGAAGGTATTTCTTTTCTGCGCTGAGATGCTGCAGTCACAGTGTGCGGCTATTAAAATATATATATGTAACCTGAGCATCTTCATCTGTAAGAACTCTGATCATCAAAGGTTGAGTTTTTTTTGTACGTGATACAGAAACACATTTGTCTTGGATCCAGGAATACATTTATATAAACAAGAAATTCTACATCTTAGATCATTTTGTTTAAACTCAAGATATCCCAACAAACACAGTTCTGTTCCCAAGATGATGAACCCATTAAACAAAAAACTTCATGGACTTTTCAGCACCACCTTCATGTTGGTATGCTAACATGCTAAACTAAGGTGGTGAACATGGGAAACATTATACCTGCTAAGCGAATATGTTAGCCTTGTCACTGTGAGCATGCTGACGTAAGCATTTGGCTCAAAGCACCGCTGTGGCTATGTACAGCCTGTTTGATCTGGGACAAATGCATATTTTGAATTTCTCTCTAAATACTATTACAGGTTTGAAGAAAAGAAAACAGGTGCTGCTGCACCGTGGGTCAAGAAACTTGGTGATATTGAAGTATGAAGGACTGTCCAGCTTACTTTTAATGGTAGTCCATGGTATTGGTTGTCAGTCTTAAAAACCATCAGAGGCCCTCTAATAGTATAATAGTAACAATAATATTATAATCATTTTATTAATAAATGGATAACCAATGCGTTTTGACTCAAAGGGTCTTCATCATACCAGACCCTTTGAGTTGAAACACGTTTGTCATCCATATATCAAGACTACCAACCAATACCAGGGACTTCCAATAAAAGTAAGCTCATTCTCTCTACTACAGGTTTGTTGGAATTTCACTGAGCAGTGTCATATTTTTAGCCTTAACATCATGAATAAAAATGCAAACACCTTTTCCCTTTCTTTACCCATTATGTAGCTTTTCTTAGTTTGAACACACAGTTACAATCCCTCAAGGTTAGTTCTCACGACAGCAGCTGAAATTCTGTGACTTCCATCACTATGTTGCTATCGGAAAAAAACAACACATGGGGATGGAAACTTTAATTTGAATTCAAATGAAAATACCACAAATGCTAACTTGATTATTTGTGCTAATTTCACTAGCATTACGACCCTATGGTGAATAATGGAAGCATATTTGACCGCTACTGTCACTGCTAATACAATATTGTGGTCCATGCTGCTACTTGGCAGTTGTAGGGCAGCCATGAGAAAATATATCACAATGTCCTTCTGCTTTTGTAGACGTCCTTTTTCGGGGTGAGAATAAGAACTTGCACTGCATAATGACGTCATTCAACTGAATCACTCTTCCGTGTTGCAGCCTGCCCTGTTTATTACAGATATGCTGTGCTATAAAAACAAATTAATATTTCTTCCAGGTTCTAATTTCTCCATAATATCCTGAGCCTCATTGTGTTCATGAATTTTCCGGATATCACAAAGAGCCAGACTGGTTCTCTTTGGGAGATGATGCTAGACAGATACCTTTTTGACCGCTGACAACATGAGTCATGATGAGATATCAGATGCGGTTTCAGATAATCCTGTGCTGAATCCTTCAGCCCACAGCCTCAGTAAGCAGGGCTTCTCGCTGTGTACTCAGTGTTCTGAGCAGTTTTGGCTTTGGTGTTTTTATTTCTTTATTTTGCACTGCCAATACACCTACTAATTTAGCATCCTGTCTGTGGTGTTTCTTTAGGAGAGCTAAGACTTTCTTGTCATAATGTAAGACCAAAAACAAAATGAAGATATCACTTATTACTTACTGTATAACCTTTTGGAATCCATGTAATTAAGTCATCGTCAATCATGTAGGTCTTTGTGTTGTTACCAGTCAGGGTCAGAGGTCAGCTACATTATCATAACATTATGGAGGAACTGTAAAATCTCATGTACAACACAGAACTTAGTGTGTTTCCCTTTACCGCCAGTGCATTGTGTCACTTGATGTTAGGGAGTCTAGCCACTTAAATAAACAGGTTTTGTTTTCATTATTTCTTTTGGCATTTTGTCTTTGTCTTAATGGGTGAATCCAGTTACTTCTTTTACCAGTGTATTGTTGTACTTGGCCTTTCAAGAAATCTAAACAAAAATAGTTTGGGACTGTATAAACTATAATTGATTGCAGTGGGTGTATTCAAACGTGTAAGCATGTAGCATAAATGTAAGCATAAAGAGCAGACACTGACTTGTGTGTGTGATACCAGCCTTCATCAATAATGCATGAAAACGGGAAACTGAGATAAGACGGGCTGCAGTCTGGACATGACATTTAACCAGTGTGACGTATTATACGCTGACAGCCAGTTCACTCAGACATCAGAGACATTCTCGTGTTACCTAATTGTGCAACTTTCAAGCTTTTGTTGGTGAAAATGAGAATTACCAGTGTTATTTTGTCCATGCTTTTGTCTACTCATCATCAGTAAGATTTACATCTCTACATCTTACCAGCTTATGTCTTATTGCACTGAACATGGTTATTCTTGTTTTCTTTGTGAAGGAAGTCACATGTGCACCTTCTCCATGTCTCCGCTGAGATGTTTCACTGTAGCACGCTATAACAAGCTGTCTATATGCCAACCTCAGGCTCCAGAGTAGAGCCAAACCCACACCCTGCAGCGTCTCTGAAGAGACAAACACAATGATCATTCCTCTCTTTCCTCTGTCTTTTTTACATGAAGGTTCAATGCTTGTCTTAACCCCACGGGGTCCGAGGCCGGCCTTTTATTGTGGTTGAATAGGTTGGGTTGACTAAGCAGTGTTGTCTGCTGTGCTGTGACAAACACACAGACATCATGAGATGACAAATGAATATATTTAGGTTTTTAGCAGTTGCTAATAGAGCTGCAATGATAAGCTGATCAATCGATCAACAGAAAGTAACTATTTTGACACTTAAAATACTAAATATTTGCTGGTTCCAGCTTCTCCGATGTGAGGTTTCACTATTTTTCGTTGTCTTACGTGAACTTCATATCTTTAAGTTTTGGACTGCATGGACAAGTGATTTTGAAGTGGGGTTTCCAGCATATTGTGATGAGCATTTTTCACTATCTTTGGACATTTAATCAGGGATGCAAATAATCATACGTTGCAGCCCTAGTTGCTAGTGTGTGCATCGCTAATTATTGTTTATTCTTGATTATTATCCACCATTTTTAAATCACAGCCTGTACTGGAGACTTGTGTGTGTTGTGACAGAGAAACTGCTGGGTTAGTCAGGGTTGTTGGGCTGCTCTGTCAGATATAAATAGCAGTTCTTGTAGTGATTATAGCTCTCAAATGATTAATAGCGTACAGTAGATTCCTAAAAATCACAGTGCCTCCTCCCACTCACTTCATCTATATTGCATAAGTACAAGTCATCCGAGCTGAATATGACTCTTGTCTTCTGAGCTTATAACTGCTTATGAAAATTCCTCAGTGGCGCATGCTTGTTTAAGAGGCCATTTTCTCCAATTTCTTCTCCACATAGAAAATAATAATCCCTGCACCATCTAGTGGCCAGTGCCTTTATTGTACATGCCAGGCTGGAGTCATGTCATGCTTATAACAGAGACAAATTGTGTGACCCAATCCTGATGCGGTCATAACAAAATCAGTCTCAAATCAATGTAATAATACTCCTGGTGATTGTCACACGCAGCCACACACTCCAAGTTAATTGAATTTATTGAATATTCACTTTTAATTTAAATCATGACAGGGAATTTATGACTGTGGCAAAAAGACACATTATTCAGAGGCTGTAATTGACAAAGTGCTCGTTAAAACATTACAGATGGTGTGCTTTAAAGAAGTGACCGGGTGTGTCCCATCCCATTCTGGAAACAGGGCAATTTGTTTAATCATTTGTTAGTGCAATCACTTGAGAAATTAATAAATGAAAAGTAGAGTGGGTGTAAAGTGAAGCCTCTTTGAGTTGTTTTAATCACTTTAGTGCCTCTTTTATCAAATCACAGAGACACCTGATATCCAGATTCAGAGCAATTCAGCCACAGAACAGCACACAACAAGTGAAATAAAATGTCTCAGTAAATTCAGCAGAGAATATAGACATGCTTAACCACCTTATATTGGCCACTTATGGTTCCTGTCTGACCCCTATTGTTTGTATTAAGAATCACTAAACCCTAAAGTGTGGTCAGGAGTCTGACCCAGCCTGCCCTCATTCAATCAGCTGTTAAGGCTACACCGTATAAGCTGCCACTGCACACAGCCAAGGCCTGGCTGCTTAGTCAAGAACCTGGATGGAACAAGTTGCCAGTTAATTCTGAACTTAAAATTTCATGGTCTGGATCCAAGAGGAGACTCTTATTAAAGGATGACGTCTGGTCAGGGATGCATCCACACCTGCCCTCTCCCCGGAGAGGTCTACCAGGTACAGCAGCTGGTCGGTTCACTCCAAGAAATTGTCATCAGCCTCATTCTGTCAGATGAGTAGGGTGTTGAATCTTTCTGAAGTATATCTTTTTCAGTTTGTGAGCAGGTTTTATTGTGTAACTGGTTAACCTCAATCTGTCATTTTTACCGGCTATTTGATTTATCGAGCGTACAGCGCTTCCAGTGTCTCTTAGTAGATCAAGCAGATTCTGTAATGAGAAGCTTTGTTTGAAGGGCATCATGGTCAAAATGATCTTGCACAAACAAACATTTACTTTTTATGTTGTGGGCACAAGTATCAAAGAACTGGATTTAATGGATGCAGGGTTTAGTCAGAATGTAGTCTATATCTTCGACGGTCCACTTCCGCGATTGCTCCGTTGCAGACGGAAATTCTGCCGGATTTCACACATTTAGGCCGGATATCCGTTGCTTTGGGCTTCCTTTGTGTTGGCATTCTAAATTCTGGTCGATTTATGAGGACTATGGTCAACATTTTCTCAGGTCTCTGCAGGGTAAATCCAGACAGCTAGCTAGACTATCTGTCCAATCTGAGTTTACTGTTGCACGACTAAAACAACTTTTGAACTTACACATGTTCTTCCCGAGACTATTTTGCAGAGGCGCTGTTGCTCTGTATGGCGCTTGTGATTGGTTTACAGAAATGCCAATGAACCAGAGCACGTTTTTCTCCCATCCCAGAATGCTGTGTGGACTAGCCAGACCCTCCTCCGCAGTGCTGTGGAGGAAGGTCTGGTAAAGCGAGACTAGTCAGAATCTGATATGAGGTTGTAGTTTACTGCTATAAGCGGTTGCATGTTACTGACAAAATGTAGTATCAAAGTAAATGTACTCATTGAATTGTTATAATATTGTATATTATGTTATTTAACTTTAATGGTTGCATTCATGTCTGATTAGATTTGAATTACTTTATATATTGTTAGGTAGTTTAATCTGTAGAAATGCACATTTTATATACCGATCATATGTTTTGTGTGTGAAATGTTAATAATGCAAACAGTATATATTACAATGTTTCCCACTGAAATATAGTGGAGTAGAAGTTGTAGTAATAATTAGGGCTGCACGATATGAGGAAAATATCTAATTGCGATTAATTTGACTGATATTGCGATTGTGATATGATGCACGATATTGGAGGGAATGATCATTTTGGTGATTTTTGCGAGGATCTGTACCAAAAGAAGATTTTTTCTTTAGTCTGTAGGATACAATTTCTAGTCTCTGCAGCACCACAATACTTAATTCAGAATGGTTTGACATGTATTTTGCCTTTAGCAAATATTGCACCCCTTTGCGATTTGGATATTGCACTAGTCCATATTGCGATTTCAATGAAATTGCAATTAATTGTGCAGCGCTAGTAACAATAGAACATTACCTGAGTAAATGTACTTATTACATTCCACTGGATAATTCTTAACTCGAATGTTGGAAAGGCAGATAGACTGAAAGAGTAAAAGTTCAATGTGAAAGGTTCAAAATGGAACAATCCTTTTTTTGGTTACTATGGCAACAAATCCTTGAGACAATAGTTTTATTGTCATTAACGATGCCAGTGTGTTTTTCCCCCTGTATTTACAACCAAGGCTTTTGCTCAGTTTAGACATAGTAACATTATTTAAAACTCTTTAGATACAAGACACAGGCCTTATGTGCCTACAGCTATAGTTGTAATAACATTACCAACACATGATGTAATTGTGTCTTCTGATGATAAATAGCTTGCAATCTGTGTCACAAGCGGTCACAAGCTTTGAACTTCCTCTTTCTTTTCCCTGCAGATGACCGAGGGCAGACTGTGCCAAGTGCAGCTGCTGGATGACAGGAAGCTAGAGCTGCTGGTTCAGGTATGACTGCTGCTGACTTAAAGCAGCTGTAATTCATATTTTTATAATTACAGTGGCTCAACTGGTTATGTGCAATGTGAAAGGGATTGCTGGTAATTATCAACCCATGAAGATTATTACCTCTGCAGTTCACCTCAGCTCGTATGTGCGTCTTTCAGCTCATTGTTTTGTTTTTCTGGCTCTAACTGTACTGTTATCGTGCACTCTCATTGCGTTGTTTTTTTGTCGTTGTTTTCAGCCAAAAAGCTCTAAAAAACTACTTTACACTACCTGCTCAGCATCAAATGGCAGGCAGACGGTCAGCAACTAACTGGTGAACATAGTGAAACATTTGGCAGCTAAAGAGCCAGATATTTCCTTCAAGAGTTGGTGGCAACCAAACCAGAGCTGAAAGGAGAGTGAATATTGGACTTTATTCATTAAAATAAATGCTAATGTTGCTCTCTATCTGCTGGACGGGTAAATAAGCAACTTTTTACCTAAGAAGTTCACATCTTGTTTCCTCTGCCCCAAGTGACCCAAAAAAATCTGTTATTGCAGGTTTAAAAACAATGTAAATAATATGCAGTATGTCTGTAGCATGTTTTCAGTTGGAACGTATTACAAAATTTGTAAAAAGGGTTGGAAGGGTGGTATGTTTCCACCTTCACATTCCCCCAAATACATGTAGGCAGTATGTTAACTTAGTGAGAAGACAACTCTTCAGCGGCATGACTTGGGTTAAGTCCCTTAGTATGTGAGCTGTTGAAGTGTCCTTAAGCACAACACATCTTCACTCCAGTGCTACAGTCTGCTCTCTAGTTGATCTTTGAGTCTTACTTCTCTTTTGAGGGATGGAAGCAACAGAGAAAATAATTTCCTCAAGTATCTGTGACACATTTACCAATTATTTTACTGTATTACAGTAGGTTTCCAACTAAATCTAAATCTTCTTCCACAGCCTAAGCTGCTGTCGTACGAACTCCTCGACTTGGTTTCCTCCCACTTCAACCTCAAAGAGAAGGAATTCTTTGGACTCGCATTTTATGATGACAAGTATGTAAATAGTTAGGTTTATTTTTTGTTCAACGGTCTGCATATTTGTGTGTGTGTGTGTGTGTGTGTGTGTGTGTGTGTGTGTGTGTGTGTGTGTGTGTGTGTGTAAAATACAGCTTTCTGATGCTTCAGTCTGTGTGCTTTTGCAGTGGTCAACGTAAGTGGCTGCAGATGGACCGCAGAGTTCTTGAACACGACTTTTCGAAGAAGTCCGGGCCCATTGCCCTCAACTTCCTGGTCAGGTAATAATTAATTTTTCTCATGCAAATCACAAGATCTCCAGCAGGGAGCACTGCTTTGTTGACATGGTGTATATCTTTTAGCTATTAACAAAATGTCCAAGGTCCTATAACGATTGTCTTGAATATATAACTGTTGGCTGAAAAAGCTTGGGCTGTGAAGTGTCTTACTGGTGGTTTTCAGGCTTTTGCACATCATCATAAACTGTCACTCTTACCCACACCTCACACTGCTTACGGAAATATTCACTAGGAAGAGAAAAGTGCAACTTGAGGATTTCTTATAATAAGCAGCAATAACACATTGACAAGGTATCTGTTTAACCTTTACATTGTTGTGTGTGTATCTGCTTTTATCCTTCATCCTTCAGGTTTTATGTAGAAAACATAACACAGCTTAAGGACATCATAACGGTGGAGTTATTCTTTCTGAATGCAAAATCTGCTGTCTACAATGTAAGTGTTTTTCTCTTGTTTTTGAAGTAATTAAACCTAATGCGGGTAGTTGTTTTTGTTTTCAGCAGCTCCCTGATGATACACTGTCTCTGGACCCTTGCAGCTCAGCAGACAATGCCTGCAGGGCTCAGTCACTCTGCTGGCTGGAATGTAAAGTAGACAGTCTAAGAAAATTGTAAAAGAGTTAATTTGCAGAGGTTATTGTAGGGCAACACAGAGAACATTCTATGTTTATATCTAGAAAGTGTTCTTCACATGGAAGACATTGTCTGCATCCTGCTCAATGTTTTCCTAATTAATCTATTGTGTCTCTCAGGGGATTATAGAAGTGGAAAGTGAGAATGTCTTCAAATTAGCTGCCAATGCTTTGCAGGTTAGTGCTTTCAATAGCCTTATATACATTAATTGCTGCATCTAAAATCCCTTTAAAGCATGTCATCTGATAAGATGTTTATTTTTTCGCCTAGGAGGCAAAGGGAGACTACACAAGGTAAGTGCATATATTATCAGCTGGGTAAGAAGTATTTAACAGCAGCAGGACAAGTTAATAGGAAGCTTTTAGGTCACAACGAAAATCAATGGCAGTGCTATGTGAGGTTTACCACAGACTGCTGAGAAGCTTGCACCAGGCAGCTAATGAATGTCATAGTGCTGATAGAAGCCAAGTATCGCAGAGCAGAGGCACCTTTACATTGCAGAGAGCAACTATTCTCTGTGTTTAACAGAACTGTCTTTCTGGCCCATATGTGTAGTGTTCAGATGGAATACTGCAGGTCTTTGTGCAGGTCAACACCTGGTTTTGACCAGCTGATGAAGTAAGATGGTTCAGGAATACAGACATCTTTGTTCATATGAGTACATTCTTTATTACGGTAGCTGTCAGGGCTGTAACTACCACTCAGGACAATAATATCATGTCTGTTTATTTCTTCTGATTTTGTAGGGATTTCAGCAACTCTGGGAGTTTACAATCTACAATTTAAAACCCACTCATTTATAGGCTAATTTCAGAAGTTTTTTTGAGTGCTGGTAGGCCAAAGAAAATAAAGGATTCAGTTTTTCACCAGAATTGTGTTCCTGGCAATGTAGAAAATAAAATGTAAACAAAATGCAATTGATTGTCATGGAAGACGTTTTCAGAACTTAAATAATAGTTGCAATATACCACAGTGTAAAAATAACTTTGTATTATCTACAAAATGCACATGCAAGGACTTCTTATGCAGAATGGGCCCTTTAGTGTTGGCGCAGCTGTTTGAGATTTCATTTACTGTTGAGCAGTTATTTTTAGCACCCTTAATATTATTAAAGGAACTCCAGCTATCAGATAAATGCACTGAAGGCAAAAGTTCACAATTTGCTTCTGAAATGTAGTGGACTAGAAGTATAAAGTTGCAGAATATTAAAATGCTCAAGTACCTCAAAATTGTACTTTCAGACAGTAATTTCTTGAGTAAATGTACTTAACTGACAACAACTGTATAAAATCAAAGAAGTGCAGTTAAGATATTGTCCTGTCAACTTCCAACACTGTTATCAGTACTATTTGTCTTGTCTGTTTCAGTGATGAAAACACTAGAGGAGAGTTGAAGAAACTACCAACTCTTCCCACCAAAGTACTCAAGGAACACCCATCACTTGCATACTGGTACGCTTACAAGAAAAGCTTGTTTGAAATCTTGCCTACACTAATGAATTGTAAGTCATGCAGGCCTGTAGACTTGACTTTATCACAAAAGCAAGATGGAGTACAGAATATGGATGATTAATATTACATGCAGTGGCTGGTGTAGTTTTATGCAGGAAGTTTACTTCAGTTAGGTAGCTGAAAAAGCTGGTTCTCTCCATGTTTAGCTACCGGCGTTTTCAATTAGGCTAGCTAGCCTCTACACAGTGTGTGCCAAGACCAAAAAATAAGAAAAAGAAAATATATAAATACTGTAGAAGAGTAAAATAAATTAGGTTTGAATTTAATTAATCAATGGATGGGCATTCAAAGAAAAAATTCAAATAAAAGGCTTTTTGTTTTAGTAACAAACTGATTGGTGCTTAGTAAAAAGTATAAAGCTATTGTTTTTAATTATTTAACTAAAAAGTATAATTTTTTGATGTATTCAGTGACATTTATGATAACCTTTTACTACATCTAGTCAGTTATGGAGCTACATACACATACAGAACACACAACGGAATGGCTTGTACATCTGTTTAAAGTGTAAAATGGTGTCTTCTTTATGTGACATTGCAGTGAGGATCGAGTAATTGAACATTACAAACAGCTGAAAGGAGTCTCCCGCGGACAGGCCATTGTGCAGTAAGTACTGAAGACAAATGTGGATTTGCTGCAAATGGTTCAACACTAGTAATTAGAAGATGAATGCTATTAAGCTTTAGGTCCATTTATCTTCCTCTCACCTCTATTGGCCCTCCCTTCTCTCCGTCTCTCTCTCCGGCACTCCTTTTCTCATCATCTGAGAGAAATCAATAGCTCCTCTTCAGCTGCAGTCCAGTGATTCACACTGATTCACTGGACAGAGATCAAATTCCCATTTATATCTTTTTACATTTCCAAGGTAAACCACATACAGATGTAAAAAAAAAAAAGCAGCTGATGGTTTTAATAAAAATTGTTTTTGTTCTAGGTATTTGACGTTAGTGGAATCCTTGCCCACGTATGGTGTGCATTATTATGAAGTAAAGGTAGGTCTTCCGCTGTGATTAATGGAAAATGACAGCTGTAGCACCTGAAACTGAGTCAACCAAGCTGTGTTCTTACCACACAGGATAAACAAGGGATCCCGTGGTGGCTTGGAATCAGCTATAAGGGCATCGGCCAGTATGACCTGCAGGATAAATTAAAACCTCGAAAGGTAAACATTTCCTGCAGCTCTTTCTTTAAAATGGCTGCTGCTATTTCTCTGCTCCACTAATCCGACTATGGACATGAATGCACAGGGGTAAGGATTGCTGCTGTTGCACATAGCGTGGTGATTCACCAGCCTCATTCACGCATCATCTATTTCACTCCAACAAAGGCTGGGCTGCAGCTGCTGCAGCAGACGAGGCCAGACTTGAAAAATTGGAGCAAAATCTCAGTCTAGAGAGCTCTGGCAGTTTGCCTTAATGCGGTTAGTTTTGTATAAAGTCTGTGAGAATCATACATACAATATGAACCTGCTTTTCCTGTTTCATTAGTGTTGTATTTAGGGTGTGAGTTGATAGGAGAACCACCCATGTGAGTGATCCATCAGCTATGTTGTCCAGTCTGTGACTCCGGTATCTGCAGGGTGCAGACATGCAGCGCAGTGCTGATATAGAAGAGGAGGAAAGTTCAAAACAATTCACATTAATTTACTGGCACTGTTGGCCTGTTCAAACCTGGTAATCGCTCCACATGATGCAATTCATCTTTGCCTGCTGCATTCCAAAATGTTGTGCAAGCGGCCGACCGTGTGCAGGCAGCGTCTTTTGTTTTGGAGAGGAGAAGAAGGAGTGAGCTGGTGATGTCAAAGGGAAAGGGGCTGGATTTGGGGCGTTATAATGCAGGTTCTGGGAATACCTGAGGAGACAAATCTGGAGCTGAAAGGAGGAGGAACAAAGTATGGGTTTGTGTTGACAGCAAAGTCAGGGAGGATTTAATAACTTAAGAAACGGGACCTGTGGACATCTATTATACTGGTAAGATTGGATACTTCACTTCTTTGTTTGTTTGGAAGTTACGTTATACTGCAAAACTGAGCTTTTGTTCATAAATAACATGTACTAATTTGTATGTTTATTTAAAAAAAAAAAAATCTCAATCAATTCTTAAAATTATATACATATATTTGTAATAGTAAAGCTGGATTTTTGCCACTCCTTGTTACTGAGTACCATGTGGCAGCATTGTGATACAAAATACTCCCCCAAGCAACCACATGTAGTATCCCTTTCTCTGCGCTGTCTGTGTCTAATTCGGATTGTGTCCAGACACACAGTGAGTCAATGACCCAAATAGATTGTTCATATCTGGCTGTTGTCAGTGAGCACCTGGGTGATACAGGGATGGACGTGATGAGCCATGGAAAGTGTTGCGTACTGCGATAAGTCTTTGTATAATGTCCCCTTGTGGCATTCTTAGCTTTCTAACACCTGCATTATTGTAGACTTGGCATGCCAGGGGGCCCAGACTGTAATGACAGTTCATGTTACAGCCTGGCTTTTTGTTTTCTAATGACTGTGACTGAAACATGCAAGCCAAAACACCTGCGCTACTAATCTTTTTTTCTAATCGTTTATGTGATGTCAGTTATGATGGTCATGGCAGTATTTTGGAATAAAAACATGAATAGTTACCAGGATTGAAGACACAAATGGACATGTTAAAGCCATTATTCTGGCCATATACTGCTGCTCATCTCTCTGCATTTCAGGTTGTGAATTACAGAGCATAATATAAATTTCCATAATCGACTATTTCTAATTTCTATCCCCAGCTTTATCAGTGGAAGCAGCTGGAAAACTTGTACTTCCGAGAGAAGAAATTTGCTGTAGAAGTTAATGATCCACACAGGTGAGCAGCAGGAGAGATTCTTCTTTGTCAACCGATTATTTTGTTGTTTTCATTTTTTTATCGTGCTTACAGTTGCTTAGTCTATAATTTAGTCTCTCTCGTTTCAGCATTTATCTTAAGATTCACATCACTGTTGCTTTTGTTTGAATTACCGGTATGTTAAAAATCTGATTTGATTGATTTGATTTCTTGTGTGTTTCTTGCAACAGGAGAGCAGTAACCAAGCGGACCTTTGGGCAGACGGGCCTACTCATCCACACATGGTATGCCAGCCATTCTCTGATCAAAACCATTTGGGTCATGGCTATTAGCCAGCACCAGTTCTACTTGGACAGAAAGCAAACCAAAGTAAGTGTCAGTCTACTACATTACTTGTAATACTTACTTTTAATACCATCCACTAATCTGTGTTATACATTTTTTTTGGAATTCTTTTAGACTAAATTAGGAATAGCAAGAAGTGTGGAGGAAATTGCCATGGATCTCACTGAGCATGGAGGAGCAAAAATACACAGACTGGGAGACACAGGCCTGAAGAATAACTTCATAACTGCCAGCAATGGTAGCCTAGTGTCTACAGGTTGGTTATAACTATTCCAGTTCATGAAGCAAGTGTCTATTAAGTTCGTGTTTTAATAATAATTATTATTTCAGATCATATTAATGCGCCCAAATATCTCTGACTAAGCTATGAAGGATAAACACTGAGCTGTTTGTTTGAATTAAAAAAGTAAAGGTGGCATGATGAAAAGTCAGCTCACAGAATCACATAGATGTCATTTTTAGGTGTATGCAAGAATAGTAAAAATATTGTTTTCACAGGTTCAGCAGACTCTGAAATGAGTGAAGAGCAGAAGAAAGAGAAACTCTCTGAACTGAGGAAAAAAGAGCAGGAGATCCAAGATATTTTGGCCAAGAAAACAAAAGAACTGAAGAAGATTTGCCTGAGAGAGGCGGTGAGAAATCATTTTGTATACACTTTTTTTCTCCACTGGTGCTACATTTTGCAAAGCACATATATGTCTCTTTTTTTCTAACAGGCACATTCAGTCAGCTGATTTCCCATTATTAAGATGAACGGTTTTCTGCTGTTGCGTTCACTTTAAAGTGCTTTAGGGGAGCTAAAAGTATTTATATGGGACTTATTGTTTTGTGTTTTTCAGGAGCTAACTGGCAAGCTGCCAAAAGAGTATCCCCTCTCTTCAGGTGAAAGACCGCCGCATGTCAGACGGAGAGTTGGCACTGCTTTCAAGTTAGATGACCTTTTCCCCTACAATGAGGTATGTATTATTCTGTTTGTCTGTATCATGTATGTTAAAGTTGATATATTTCACTTTTGGGGTTTAAAGGATGTATTTGGTGATATTTTATTTTTATATTGTTGTCAACAAAAGCCACAAAAAGATCACAACCAGCAATGAATTGATCAACAATCAAATATCTTATTTCTCTGTGCCATAGAGCTCAAATGTTGTCCATGAACAGGAGCACTGTAGTTTATGTTGAGTTGATCCAACATACACTGTTCTGGTGCTGCAACAAGGCCTATTTGTTAGCGCACCAAATCTGCAGCTGAAAATAGTCCCCAATAATTGTAGTAGTTACGCTTGTTTGAGTAACAATAGCCAAAGAGTACAGCGTAGGAAATTCTGGAGCCTTTTCGAAAAATGAAACTATACATTTTTTTAAAGATTTAGCACTTCAGTAGCAACCAACTGGCTTGTGCCACAGTGTAGGGAAGTCAGAAAATATTAAGTGACACTGTTGGTTTTGGTCATTTGATGGAATTTGTTGACATTAACAAAAATATAGAACATCACCAGCCTTGTCCTTATCAGTAAGTGTACGCAGCTACTAACTAAACAAAGACATGACAGTATTGTATCTATAGTGTATTTAAAAATATCATAAATGGGCACCCAGATAGCTTAGTTGGTAGAGCGGGCGCCCATATATAGAGGGTTTACTCCTCGACGCAGTGGGCCTGAGTTCGACTCCGACCTGTGGCCCTTTGCTGCACGTCATTCCCCCTCTCTCTCCCCTTTCATTTCTTCAGCTATCCTGTCGAATAAAGGCCTAAAAATGCCCAAAAAATAATCTTTAAAATATATATATATATCATCAATAACGTCAATTTGACATGAAGATCTAATCAGATTATTTCTTTTAACACATTTTTAAATGAATAGGAAAAACATTGTAGTTACTTTATGATTAAGCTACAGTATGTGCAGCAGAGTTCTTATTACTAACGGTACACTCATGTCTGGCGATGTGCTGCATGTGTTTTGCTGCAGGATCCCTTCCTGAGGAACCTGGAGAGCAGATTTGCCCTGCAGCGAAAGATTGTGGAGGCGGCTAAGAAGCTCGCAAATGAGCCAGAACTGTGCAAAACAGTGAAGAAGAAGAGGAGGAGAAACTGTTTGGATGCCATGCAAAAACTCCAGCAGATAGAGGATGAGATGAACCAGTATAGAATCAAGAAAGGGAAAACGCCCACACAGCGGGCCTCAGTGATCATTGCAGGTATGGTGCAGGTTAACCGGTGTTACTGGATTATCTTTTAATTATATTCACACTAAACGTGTTATTTTCTCTTTCTCCAGATGAACTCATCCGTTCAGACTGTAGCTCGTTGTCTAGTCTCCCACTGGATGATGGTGAGTGAGACTGACCTGCTGTAACAATTACCATTATGACTACTTTTGAATGAATGAGTATTGTTACCGTGTTTTTATGTCTTTGTATTCAGATGACTCAGATGGTGTCAGTCAGAGGCCACGGTCACGGTCAGTCCAAGGTTCCCCTCAGCTCAGTCCGATGAGATCGCTGGGAGCAGAATATGATGTGGAAAGACGAAGGGGATCTCCGAGGGAAAATCACCAAAACAAGAACCACAGCAGGTGAGATAACCGATTTCCTGCCTCTGTCTACCGTGAAGTATAACTTGTTTCACAACGTTTAATTTTATTGAAAAGCTGTTGATGTTGAATGAAGCAATTATTTCATGTTTTGGCAGAGTCCATGATATTTGCTGTGTCATGTGGCCTCATTCCTTTCCTCACATCTCATCTCATCCCTTTTTTCCTTTTTCTTTTTTTCCCTCCTCTCCACACCCTTTTAGATTAGCTTTTGAAGGCCAGGATGCCTCCCACTACTACCAGAATGCAAGAGAGGTGTCCTCCACCCACAGTAGTCCCTATAAAACCCTTCCCAGACCTAGAGATCCACATAGCATGCCTCCCACCCCGGTTATGACCCGCAATGCCTACAGCAGCAGCCAGCTCAGGTGTGATCCGCTACATTACCAACCCAATATCTTTCCCCAATATTCACTTCACTTCAACCTAATCCCCACTTCTCTCCAACCTAATAACCTTTAACCAAAGCTCCCATACAAATCCCTAACATTTATTTTAACTGATAAATCCAGAAATATTATCCCATGACTGATTTTGTTCTCTTAGGAGACAGTTTAAAAGTTGTGTTCTTGTTGCAGGTCGGAGGGGTCTCCTCATAGCTTCAGGCATCGCAGCGGGAGTCTGGAGTCGCAGCCCCAGCTAAGAAAAGACACAGACTCCGAGAAGCCCATCTTTATGTTGTCACCAGCCCACCGCAGCAACAGCACAGAGGTGTTAGAGGATTGCTCGTCCTACACCAGCCAGTCCAGTCTGGACTACTGCGGGGCGGCCAACTCCCACTACAGTACACTGGACTCCCGAACCTCAACCATGCATCGTCTCCACAGGAAGGTGGAAGTGTATGGAAATACTGGGAGTATGCCCAACTTGGTCCAGCACCATTCTGGTTGTAGTTATTCATGTGAGACCTCACCACATTATGCACCCAGTGCCTACTACGTCGCCGGCTACCCCTGCCCGGACATGGAGCCTTACTCCAACGGTGCCTACGTGTATGAGAATGAAGTAGAAGGCCACTACAACGTCAACCCTTCCTACCAAATAAATGGGTATCATGGACATGACAGATTCAGGAATTACAGCAGTGACCGGGCAGATAGTCTTTCCCAGAATCCCTACGCAACAGTGAGGCCGCCGCGGAACAGAGAAGGGCCCAGGAATGAGCTGTTGGCCAAGAACATGCAGAAGGCCCTGGTGGCAGAGCATCTAAAAGGCTGGTACCACCGAAGCAGGGGCCCCAGGGAGGGAGGGAGGGGGATGCTGGCTGGATATGACTTCGACAGCGGCTCTCAGCTCAGCCTGGGCTACCAGACCATGCCAGCAGCCTTCAGCCACTCCAGCAGAACCACTTCCTTTTCATCAGGTGAGATAATGTCCTTCATCAGTTTGAAAAAGTCAAGTCAAATGTATTGGTGTATGGAAAATCTCCCAAGAAAATATAATTTAATAAAAATGGCTTCTTCTAAAAAAGGAGAGATACAGTATATTTACGTATATATCTGCTGTAGGTTGTTAATCACATACATATATATATATATATATATATATATATATATATATATATATATATATATATATATATATATATGGGCGATATGGAGAAAATCAAATATCACAATATTTTTGACCAAATACTTTAATATCAATACCGCAACGATATTGTAGTGTTGACTATTGGTGCTTTACGAAATATTTACACAATGAGATTTTTGATAAATAATCATCAGTAATGTGGATATAATCACTAAGTGGGTAAAGGCAAATAATAGAACAGTTACAACAGTCTGGTAAGTTCAGTTTACTGTAATGCAGCCTAAAGTCTTATGCCATATTACTATATTATGATATCTAAAATCTAAGACGATATCTAGTCTCATAACACGATATCGATATAATATCGATATATATTGCCCAGCTCTCTCTCTCTCTCTCTCTCTCTCTCTCTCTCTCTCTATATATATATATATATATATATATATATATATATATATCCACGACGTTCCACTTCCGGGATTGCTCTGGTGCAGCCAGGTGTCCGTTACCTTCCGCTTTCTTTGTGTTGGAATTTTAAACTCCAGTTGATTTATGAGGACTATGGTTACCTGCTCCTCCCCCAATGTGAGTTTTCTGTTGCACGACTAAAACAACTTTTGAACGTACTCATTCTACCAAATCAAGTTCCTTCCTGAGGCGATTTTGCAGCGGCACTGTTGCTCCATCCGGCGCTTAGCGCCGCCCATGACGATTGTGATTGGTTTAAAGAAATGCCAATAAACCAGAGCACGTTTTTCTCCCATCCCAGAATGCAGTGTGGACTAGCCAGACCCTCCTTCACAGCGCCGTGATGGACTAAAGTCTGGCAATGCGAGACTATTAATCACATAATAGATTTTTTTTTTACCATATCTAATTCTCCCTCACTCTGAATTCCTACACCACGCCTTAAAGAGCTGCTAATCTATCCAAGACATGTTTATGAGGGTTTCAGTGGAGAGTGTAACTTGCTGTGTCCAAAGCTTTTCCACGCTGCCAAGAATAGAAGTCTGGGAGAAAGTTAGCCCCACTTTTTGCCTCTGATGTATTACTATTAGATTCACATAGTTACAGTCAGTCATTACAGTCACTGTGCAAAACATCTTTGTTTTCGGAAAGATAAATGCTTGGTGGTTGACTTACTGCTGATCTAAAGGTAGTTCCAGAATTTTCAAAGACTCCTCTAACCCTCTGGATTTAAAAAAAAGTTTGTGTCTGCTGCACAGATTTTTAACCTGTTTCCCAAGTTGTGGTACTATTTCCTAAACCAGGTAGCCGGAAATAACATATCTCGTATCTAATTTTAATCAATATAAACAGAATTGATGATAAATAATTGGTAAAAGGGAAAGGGATTGAAACCTTTAGTGCGTAACCTTTTGATATTAACGATCGTCCGTTACATTCAAGCCATTGGCAAATGAGTTGATACGAAGCTTATTAAGACTCTACACAACTCTCTGTATTTGTCAGTATGGCTGTGTTCTGAAGAGTCCATCATGTTTTCTTCATCCTCCGTGTCCTCCTTGGCTACCGGCAACTGCGTGGAGGAGGGGTGGGGATGGTGCGCGATCACGGAAGGCTTGTATCATGTGGATGCACCAACTATTTTGTTGTTATTACATAGAATTCCTCATGGGGGTGACAGAAATAGACACTACAGCTTGAAAGTCTTTCTTATTGAATGTAATAGTGATATATGAGATGCCCAAACTGGTACTTGTAATTTATTAAAATGTGTATTTAAAGGTTTAATTACATTAAAAAAAAAATTGGTACAAAAAGAAACAAAAAAAGGTTTTGCAAGTTTGTAAGTCTATATCATAAATTTGTGAAATTCCAATGTAAAGTGGCAGTAACGGCACTGTAATAACATATTGCCATATCATGTGAAAGGTAATTGTTTGTTTCACATTAGTGACGTTTAGCTGGACTTAAGAGTGCTTCCAATAACAACAATTACTATTGAGCTGCACTCCAACATCAGCTGAGTATTTTTGCTTTTGTCTTGTTTGCAGTGTCCTCAGTGGAAAGCACAGGTAACTGGCGCAACCAGCTGGCAGTCGGCCTGACCGAGTACGATACACCCGACACACTACAGCACCCACACCCTGGAGCGCCTGCTTCTCCGTACAACCGCAGTCCCTCACACAGCAGGTGAGTGCTACTGTACAGTTCACTAAATCTCCGCACTGAGCTGTGGATGCACAAGAAAGTGAGCCAATCACAGACAATTGGGGGTTGTTCTTTCAGTTTAATTATTAGTGGAATTTTAGATAAAGTCTGGTTGAGGATACAATAATTAGCCTGCTAATGTCCCGTGTCGATGCTCAGTGGGAGGTCAATGCCACTCCTGTTTCCTGTAATGCATGTTGAAGTCTAAGGCCTTTGTTTTGTGTGCAGCTCTGCCTGTCTGTCTGGATAAAACATCACTTTGTATTTCCCTGCATTTGTAAGAAAGATCTGTACTTGTCTGACCTGAAGCTATTTCGCTACTAACAAATCTAACCACGAGGACCTTCTCTTTTTTTTCCTACCTTTCCTCCTGCCTTTCTTGACTTATGATTATTGCTCATGTGTGCAGATTTCCACCAGAAAACAAAGTGTCCGACACAATGCCTAAAAAATCAGAGTCAGTTGAGGTGGTTGGCTCTGAGGCCACTAGTACAGATGAACCGTCAGACAACCACTCTAGCACTTAAGGGTGAGACCAAACACAGCGGGCTGCTTTGTGTCGTGTTGTCACACTACTTTTGACATCCCATCTTCATCTGTGTGTCACTTCAGTATAGTATTTAATGAAATCATCCATATTTTCATATTGTGGTCAGCTGGTTTCTTCATGCATATAGCATCACTTTTGTATTTGTACAAAAATATTCCACTCATCTTGATGATCTTGCACCTGAGAGGACATGCCTTAAAGTTGTTTATCACACATTCAGAAAGTAAAAAGACTAATGGTACGTGTCCATTGTCAGCGTCATGTCCACGCTTACCATTCTTTTTTTTTTTTTTTTTTTATTGGGACCAGCCATGCAATGCATTTTGGTAGCATCGCGTGGACTTTGGAGAATGGGGCGTTGAGTCGCCCGCTCCTCATTCGCATAAAGTTGAATCCAGGCAACTTTATGCAAATGAGCAGCGGCTGGCTCGGCTCAACGCCTCTCAAAAACTGACGACAATCTTTTAAACTGACCGTTATCGATCTGAAATGAAGACAGATGCAGCAACTGCATAGCATAGCCTATTTATCGAATAAGATGTTTTCAGAAACGCATTTTGGTGAACTATTTTCGTAAAATAAGAGAGCAGAGCAGTGCTTTGAGCTAAATGCTAACATCAGCATGCAAACATGTTCACATTAACAATGCTAACCTGCTGATGTTTAGCAGTTATACTGTTTACCATGGTCATCATTTTAGCTTAGCATATTAGCATGCTAACAAAAAATACAGCTGAGTTTTATGGGAATGTAATTCTTTCTAAATATTGGACAAATAAACTTTTTGAGCTGATGTTGACGCCAGATGAAAAGTCGTGGCTCACCAAAGTTATAACAACCAATATTCAACCTGAAGGGAATACCACGAATGTCCAAATTCTTGGCAATCCATCTATAGTCAAGACATTTCTCTAAACTGAAAATGTCAACCTCATGGTGGCATTAGTGGAAAAGTCAGGAGAAAGATTAAGATTTAATCTGCCAGGGAAAATTAATGTTTCAATCAAATTTCATGGCAATCCCTCCTGTAACTGAGACATTTCAGTCTGGACCAAAGTGATGGGCCGACCAACTAACATCGCAATACTGCAGCTAGCTGCTAAAAAGTAGGCTAATAAAAGTTTCCATTTACTCCATGAGGCCAAAATCATGTTGCATGCCTTCACAAAGTAATGTGGACTTTTTGGTGTATTGCAATTCCATTTCCATTCCTCAGTTTTTTAGGTTCAGTCGTTTGTTCCTTGTTCTCAAACAGTTGAACTACAGTTGATTTGACATATTCTTGTCTCACTGTCTGTACAGATTTTACCTGGATGGAAGCTACATGAGCATCCGCTGAAAAGGACCAAACCAAACTTTGGCACAAACAAAGCCATGGCCAGCAGCACATGACGGGGGTGAAGTTAAAACACACATAGGCTGTACACAAACATTTGTTGCTGCCATAACCCTGTCTTGGGAGATGTTCTGTCTGTTAGTTTTTTTGTTGGTAAAGTCTATGTGTACGCTGTCCTCATGTTAAAGTAACCTCTGAACACAGTGATGACACTCTTGAATAACTTTCCCATGTGCCTTGGATTGGAAGAATTGTACAGGCAGATGAGAATGTGTCAAGGAACTTTAAGATGTTGCACAACCACACTGGATTCAAACCCTATTGTGTTTTAAAGATGAAAAATGAGGCAAAAAGAGGTGTTTTTACTGAAATCCAACTCTGTGTATTTTAGCAGGAAATAGCTACTGCCTTATACAAAATAGTAGGTTATAGAATAAAAATGTTTTTCACCACTTTCATCCCAGTAAATATGTAACATCCAAATTGAAAACAAAGCTTGAACATGTTCACAATGTGAAAGTACAAGAACTGAATTGATCAATCATTAGAGCAGACTGTGTATTTGATAACTATCCATTTCTTTCTTTCGTTAAACTTTTAATCAGAATATGTTCTGTCAATATTGTTTATAGAACCATTTGTATTTGTCGGTGGCGTAATGTGTTTTAAATTGCATGGTAAGAATATAATTTTTTTTGGATAACTTTATCTTTTTTTTTAACTTTATATTAACAGAAGGCCACTGCCGTAAAAAAAAAAAACACATATTCAAGTCTCATTGTTTGTTTTCTCACACATCTGTACAGTGATGTGACGTTATATGTTGTTAGATGTTGTCATAAAATATTTTCCACTGGGAACCAGGATGTGAATAAATACATGTGTGACACATAGACGGCTGTTGTCACTTTATTTGAGAGGCTTGTGTGTCTGGTAACTGGCTGGTGTGGTTATTGAATATGTAAGTAAGGAATAGTTCAACTTTTTGGTATTCGCTTTCTTGCAGAGAGCTAGATGAGAAGATTGACAACACTCCCTTTTATATGTCCATCAAAATATGGAACCCCAGCCAGCAGCCAGTTAGCTTAGCTTAGCATAAAGACTGGGGAAAAGGATGGGGAACATCTAGTCTGGCTCTATCCAAAGATAAACGTATTTTTCAAAATGTGAATGTTCAAAATCTGAATTTTCAGCCAAGAAATTCCTGCTAAGTATGGTTACAACTGTCATTACTGAGTAATGATCTAAAAAAGACTGAGACAGAAGAACTGTCTTAACTGTTAGTATCCATTCTCCTATTGAGAAATGGCTTCTTCATTACCCCTTGGGCTCAATATCATGTGTTTGTTGTGCAGCAGTTTAGAGGTTATGAGCTATGGGCGGCTGGGAGGAGCTCTGTGTGCAGCAGACAGACCACTACCAGCCCAGTGAATATGATCCACCTGCTGCTGTCAATCCTACACGTTCCTTTGCCTGAAGCAACTGTCATCCCAAAAGATCTTGATGGCCAAGCCAGCTGGGAGCAGGGGCTGAAAGAAGAATTTTAGCATGGCTCCCTGCTTGTACCTTAAATATCTTCCATGCAGTTCACAGGATTTAATTTTAGACTCCACATGCGGTAGGAGCAAACGGTTCCTAGCTGAAGTCAAAGTCAGAGGCTTCTCAGTTTGCTCTGTCCTGAGTCATAGATTGGACAGAAGTCCTTCCTTTTGATATCAGCAGAAGAAAGAAGTTGACGCAAATATGTCAAACAATAAAACAGACTTTGAGGATCTCAATGAAGAGGATATGGACGAGGATGAACTCCTTGCAATGCTTTCACCCGAGGAGCTTAAGGAGCTCCAGAGTGAGATGGATGTTATTATTGCCCCAGATGAGAGGGTACCGGTGGGGCAGAGGCAAAAGGACCAGACGGAGAAGCCTCCGACAGGGACGTTCGACCACAGATCCCTGGTTGGTTACCTCTACTGGGAGAAAGAGTCCAACCGTATGCTTGAGGAAGAAAGAGTGCCTGCTACTCTGCTGCCCAGTGAGGTAAGAAGTCAAACCCTTAAATGTTTAGGTACAGATCAATTTAGATTTAAATGTTACAGGCACAATTAAAAAAGAAAAAGTGTTTGGAATAACAAACCTTGGTCTGATGTTGTTTTCATCAGAAAGCTTTGAGGGAGGAAACTGAAAAGAAAGACGAGGAAGAAGATGTGGAATATGAAGTAATAGAGGAAGTCATTGAGGAAGAAGTTGTAGATGATACAGATGGAGAGGAAATTATAGAGATCGTTGAGGAAATTGTTGAAGAGCTTGATGAGAGAGAAGAAAATAATGATAAGGATGAAAAGGACAAAGGGGTGGATGAGGAAGATGAGGAAGAGGTGAAGTCACTTGTGAACAATGGCAAACATGAAAATATAGACAAACCTGTAGATCCTCCAGACAATAACAGAGAAAAAGTGTCAAAAAACAATGCAGATGACAATCAGCCTTTTCCAGACACGAAGGAGAAGAGTGAGAGCGTAGCCCCAAAACACAGCACATCACAAGTTGAAGAGAAAGAAGAAATTCAAACTACAGACTCTTCGCTTCCCAAAGAGGCTCCAGAAGAGCCCAAAATAAGCAAAACCAATGATGAGCCCCCGCCGAAAGAAGAGAGAAAAATTAACAAATTACAACTTCCAAAGCTGGCATTCAACAATATAAAAATGACATCAAGACCCTCAGGAAATGAGACAAACTTGGAGTCGACACTTGACAAAATCCGCAACAACAACCCGTCTATCACTGAGGTAAACCTCAACAACATAGAAAACATTCCCAAAGAGATGCTCTTGGATTATGTCAACGCTTTGAAGAAGAACAAACATGTGAAAACCTTCAGTATTGCCAACACTGGTGTTGATGAAAACATAGCTTTCAACCTGGCCAACATGTTACGAGAGAATCGCGGCATCACCACTTTGAATATTGAGTCCAACTTTGTAACCGGGAAGGGCATCGTCGCCATTATCCGCTGCCTCCAATTCAACGAGACTCTCACAGAGCTGCGTTTTCACAACCAGAGGCACATGTTGGGTCACCACGCAGAGATGGAGATCTCACGCCTGCTCAAGGCCAACAACACCCTCCTGAAGATGGGCTACCACTTCGAGCAGCCGGGGCCCAGGATGGTGGTGACCAACCTTCTAACCAGGAATCTGGACCGCCAGAGGCAGCTGAGGAAGGAGGAGCAAAAGCAGCAGCAAGTGAAGGAGCAGAGGGAGCTGATGCAGATGTATGAGAACAGCCTAAACCTGCCGCCTGGTTTACTTGAGATGCTCGGCTACATACCGCCTCTAGAAGTCCTGAAGGAGTATGGGCTTGTCCCACCCTCGTTTGAACTGAGCACTGTACCTCAAACCCACCACCAGACGGGACAGCCGGAGCCTCAGAAGCAGCTCAAACACAAAAGCGCTCCCAAACAACCCAGTGCCGAACCAGCAAACGCATTGAGGGACGTCCAGTTGAAGAGGACTCCCAAGAAACGTGACCCTTTTCTGGACCTGGACCCAAGGGTTAACAGGAGACCAGAGAATGTAAGTTTCAAACTGAGGAAGACTCCCAAAGAGAAGGATGCAGGCAGTGGAGAGGTGGCAGATGAAAGAGAAAACCTGACTGACGTGATTAAGACTTTGAAGCCCATCCCTCGCAGACGACTGCCACCTAAGGTTGATGTCACACCCCGCGACCAGCTCCTAGATGCAATCAAAAAGAGCAACGTAGCCTATCTCAAAGCTGTGAGTATCCAATAATTATTACTGTGAGATCTATCAAGATGGGATCCTGTGTTTAGGAGTACTTATAACATTTGACAAGTTAGGTTTTTTAATGGGTTAAAAAAAGGGTTACTGTTGATGGTGTTAAAACTCTCAAAACAGAAGAGCATTTTTCACATGTGAATGTAGCATATTATCCAACTTGTTTTACAGCTTGTAAGGTGCTCTAGTAAGGTAGTATAGAAATCCAAGTCATCTTTTTATTCTTACCTTTGTCGCTGCTTGCAGGTGCCGCTCCCTAAAGTTCTGGAATCAAGTGAAACGAGTCTCCTCTGAGGCTGCAACTTCAGTTTGTTGTTCTTCACCATATAGTTTTCTTTATTTTACATGTATTCTCAAATGCACTGTGCAAAATAAGAGTGAACCATACTTTCCTAACACATAAAACATATGGGCTGGTTGTTGTTTAAGTCTTGTGTGGTGTTCATATTTTTGTTACACAGCCAATGTTCCCAGGTCTGGTGGACCCACCACATTATTAGGCTTTTATATCAATACAGCCATAATAATTTATGTAAAAATACTTAATAGATGTTTACTTTAGCTCAATTACCAATGATATACACATCATTTATGGTTCATATTTGCCATTTACCCCTGTGAGATCACATTTCTGATCATATGATCATTTTCGTTTTTGTGAGAAAATACAGAAATTCAATTATAAAAAAGGTTAAAAAAAATAGAAACAAGATTTGTGATCATTATTGGTGCTTATTTCTTAGAACTTAATCAGAACAGGTGAAAGTGCTTGAAATGTAACAATTTTGTAACTTTGTGTGGGAATAGCAGGTGCAGAAAGACAACATAGTTTCATGGCACCTATATTTAAATACCCTCAGGTCCAGTAGACCCAAACACCTCAAATATAATAGTTATGTGTGTACCATGTGCAGTCATTGAAAACAAGTTCTTTTTTATGTTCTTCACAGAAAATGAGCCAAGGCCAATGAGTTTGAGTTCCCCGGTGAATCACTGCAGTCACTCCCAGTTATTTTCTTCTGATTGTTAAAGGTGTAGATGTGAAAAAAGAACAAATTACTCAGAGAGATGAGTCAGAATCCTGGAAATCTGATTCCATGTGTTAATCAAACTGAATCGAATGACAGTATGTAAACACTTGGAGGGGGATATTCATTAGTTTGCTATTCAGTAGTGTTATAAACAAGCTTTTTATTTATTTCAGGAATAGGCAACAATTCACTACTTTGTTTCACAGAAAGATTTAACCCAACTAAGAACTTAATTTTGTGATACATAAATATGTCTATATATTCATACAGAGACTCATTTGGAAAAAGACTGCAATATTATTATTTTTTTATTATTTTTAGAGGACAGCCATGTTTTACTTCCAGTTCTGTGATTTAATCACAATTCTCATCACTTTGCAAACATGAAAAAGTCACATAAAAACATAAAGAATATATAAGATAGCATCCATATAACATAGTCTTTCTGAACTGCCATTTGTGAAGGCAGCATGCACAAACTGCAGTTAATGTGCACATGTGGAAAAGCAAACAGGAAACAACTGCTCTTACTATCAGGACTAACAGCATTGAAAAAGAACACCTAACATTACAGATGACAGATTTAATTTAGATTGTATTTTTTAACCAGGGAACAGGATTTGATCCCAACAGAGAATGGGGAAAATAGCATGGGAAGTTAATTAATTTAATCACTCATTTTGTCTCATTCCCAAAAGTATGTACTTTGTATCCTGTAGCCATTTTATACTTTCCTGCATGCTATATTAAAAAAATAAAGACACATCAGAAATAACAACAAACATGTACATACCATGACATAATATTGAAACAATTAAGCGGCACTTGCCATTCATTTTTCAACATTGCATAGCTGTGATCAGAATAGATACACTCAGGCCAGCCTGTATGGTCAGGAACTTTGTGCACACATCTTTTGTTTTGAGAAAAGGAATATTTCAACTCCAGGATTATTAGTCAGGCCATATAACCATGTCTACACAAGAAGCAAACTGGTCTCAGATCAGTATTGATACAGCTCTTGGAGTGACAAGATGGGAGTTATTGCTGTTTAATAAGCAGTTAACAGTTGACTGGGTGTTGGGTAATTTAAACATGCTTGTTTTGAGGTAGCAAACTGAAAGGATCTGATTTCTTCTTTAGAACTAACACAATTGATATCTATTAACAGCATTAGCTATTGTGTTCAGACATTCTGCTTCATTTTGCTGAAATAAATACTCAGTCATCATGTGGAACAAAGTGTGTCGTCGACAAGGGAAATGATTTGTTTTTGGAACATTTTTGACAGGGATGCCCTTTGGTAACCTTTGGTGCCTCTCAACATCCAATCAACGCTGTGATTGTGCAAATCGTGCTATAAAATGTTACTATCCATCTGTGAGTACAGTCACACAAAAGTATAAGAGAATAAAGTAAAACGAAATGCATAAAAAGAATGGGAATGCAAACATTAGTAACTTTACACGTATAGAGGGGATAAAAACTCAACAAATGGGACTATACTATGGACATGTTGGCACATTTGGCTAGAGCATTAGTCCTTCAGTTTGCTTTCAATGAAATCCTGAATCTTGTTCATTTTCTCCTCCTGCTGATCCAGGAGGTCCATGATGATGCCCATGGGGGTTTTCTTTAGCCCAACTCCCTCAATCTTGTTCTCCAGTCTGTTCTTCATGTTGCGCAGTCTCAGGGAGGCATGAATCAGAATTACTACAGGAAAAACAACAAGGTATTATTATGTGACAATAAAAACATACATTTCAGTGTCTCAAACTTAAGATGATTTTCTCTGGAATACATCTTGCGAAATAAGAAAACAAAATGTGATACTGTTGGTACAGACTTTACAGCAGGTGTAAGGATCGGCGTATCTTTTATTCCCATGGCAGGCAGATACTGAATGCATGACATCAGTCAGTAAATGTAGTTCTGTCCAAATCAACAACCCATAGCAACCCGTCAACACAGACAGGAGTGGGCAGGCCTCCTGGGAAGCGATCAACTGGCCTCATCTATCCCCCATTATGTTAGAGCTGCTACATTTGCGCTAACGATCCAACCCATCAATTATCTAAAACCACTCTGCTGACTGCCTGACTCAACATTTATTTAGAGAGCTGTAGCAAATCCAAAACTATACCTCTGAACTACAGTATACAGGTCAGTCTGTAATGCTGACTTTATTTTGCAAGCTGTGTCATGAGTGAATGCATGTCAGTGATACTGTACACGCTGTTCAATCCCTACAGTGAGTCAGAATGAGAGCGTCTGGAAAATCTTGTTCATCCACAGAAAAACCTCAGTTTTTGCATCCCTGTGTGACTCACCATCTCCCTTTACAGTTTAGCATATAACATTAGTCAACGAGTGCTGCAGTATACTGGAGGGAACACAACTTAAGATTCTAATTAGACAAGGCCAAACACTAAATCTAGAAATATACTTAATGTAAACGTTGTTCCTTAAGAGAATAAGTATCTTAGTCACATATCTTAAATGTAAGTGTTGTGAAGCTAAATGCAAGTAAAATAACTGGTGTTAACAAGGCTTATTTGCATCGAAACTAGCAGGTGTTTTGCATTTTTGTGTCAAAAGAAAATCAGTGTTGAATAAGATACAGAAAGAGAGAAAAGGATGTGTGTGTGATTCCTCTTATAACTTCATTTGTACAAAGGCCATGCCCTTGAATTACAAGAGGGAGGGTGTGGAAACCTAAAGAACACAATCAAGAACAACTGCCAGCTACATATTTACATGTTCTATTGTGTGATTGTGTCTTTAATTTACCAGGTCAAGCACCTACAGAAGAGGTCATGGCAACATTGGCAAAAATGTTTGTTTTTTTACAAGTCAAACTTGTATTGTTGTACTTGGATACTTGTATGATCTTGGAAACAGCAGTTTGATGTTATCATGTGACCGAAATACCATATTCATATGGTAACAATTAAAAACCATCTCCATGGCAATTGAACAAACTCCAGTTTCCACATACCATGGACTCAACTTTTTCATTCCACAGTGGGAATTGTTTTAGGAGACTATAAAGTGCATTCGTTTCATATTAGAATTCAGATTGTCAAATAAAATGGGGGGCAGTTACTATAGTGCACTATTTGGCATATAGGGGAAGATTTCTGACACAGCCTGAATATAATTTTATAACTAAATTATCCATTCACTTTTTGAAAGTAAACAGAAAACCTTGTGACTTACACAGCAAAGGGAAGGTGATTCCGAAGATGAAGACCATGACTCCACCACACAGCGACAGCAGAAAGTAGCTGGTGACCATGACCACGATGACAAACAGAGTGGGATTCTTCCTTTTAAAGTTCTTAACCATGGCCTGGTTCTCTCCTGCCCACACTGAACCCACGAAGACCAGAGTCACCACAGTTCCTCCCAGAAACATCCCAAATGGGTTCAGGAACCTGAATATTGGAACATGAAAGTGACATTTGATGTGCTCCAGTGGGTGTAGGCATTTTGCTTTCAATAGCACAACCTGGTGGTACCAACAACAACAATAGCTATCTAAAGCATCTGCCCTAAGCTGGCCAGGATGTTATAACATCCTGGCCAGCTTAGGGCAGATGCCTGCAGTAAGGCCTATACTAATGGCTATAGCATGCTCTATTCAAAGAAAACTACCAAACCAGCTTGATATATGCAAAATAACGACGAACTAGCAGCAGTGATAAGTGTCTGTAGGATCTCCAGATCCAATGTAGCTCATCAGTCAATGTAGCTAGCTAGGTTCTCAGAAACAACCCTGGTAAATTCATTTTTAAGTAAAGAGGATCTGTTGACCGTTTCCGTTGATAATATGAAGCACACATTCTTAGTTGCTGCTGTGTAGCTTAACTGCTATAGGCCAAGAAAGGTACATATCTAAAAGGCACAGGCTACAAAGAGCTGTAAGGGCTCAACAATAAGTACAGAAATAGCCTGTGTGGCCATAATGGTAAATGGGTGTGGATAGTTCGGTATGCAGGCTAAATAAACACAAAACCAGAGATGCTAGCTTGCCTCCGTTCGCTAGCTGCCAGGACTCACCCTACAATGAGGAAAACCACCAGTGCCACGGCGAAATAATTCGTTTGGTAGTACAGTAAATTACTGATCACTCTGTTGTTCCACTTTGTTAAATCTCCGAACTCAGGTTTGGCGAACCGGTCCGTTCCGGGGAAGAAATCATCCCAAGGTCTGAGAGGTGCAAGCTCCATTTTGGCTGCCATGTCTTCAACGTGTAGCTAGTGAAATGACACAAGAACACAAACAAAACCCACACGCGCTGCGTAATATTTGACAGGCCAGCTGATCACCGTCTGGTGGAGGAGGGGAGTCAAACAACATGCCGTACTCTCGCTCCAGATCTCACGAGAGTCGGATTATCGAAGATGTGTTTGGAGTTTTAGACTTGCGTTCTAGAATGCGCAGCAGCACCAATCAAGTGAAGTGGCCTAATATAAAACAACATCTAAAAGAAAAGACTTTCCCATGGCAATTGCTTAAACAATGTAGGCAATAAAAGAAACCACCACGTTGGTTTTTTATTCAGACACACGTTAAGGCAAGCAGGAGAAAAATATATTTTCCCTGTATGGGCAGTTTCTGCTGCTGTGTGCAGCTTTGACACTCGGGAACACAGCAGACACAATCGGGGACATGGGACCGTGAAAGTATGGCGGATGCCGAGGAGCCGTAAGTTCCAATGAACGAAAAATATGATTTTATCGTAGATAAACTCGCGCCTGTTGTCGTTAACCCGGCTTGCTTAAACCCGTTTTACTCTCTTCTTCCAGGGAGAAGAAAAGAAGGCGAATAGAGGACCTGACTGAGAAGTTAGTGACGAATGCAAAATAAAGGTCTCTGACTGGCAGCAGGTTTGCGTTGCGCTCTGAGCAGCGACTGCCTGGCCAGGAGACGTGAAAATAAACATTTTAGATATGTACATTAATAACCCAGTTAGCTGTTTGTACAATTCGTTCACACAATGTATCCATTCACAGTATCACACATATCGCAGAGACCCTTGCTGTACAAATCCTGCATCCTCCTTTCATGACAAATCCCAAATGCACATAGCCTTCAGTAGCTGTGTACCATTTCATACTAACGTCACATAGCTGAGCATGCTTTGAGTATTTAGTGTGTACACTCAAATTACTCAGAAATGCATTGTTATAAATACTTGACTTGTGAGTGTGATGTCTATCCCACAATGCAATGCACACAATTAAAAGTAGAAAACTTAGAATTGGTAAACCGTGTGTAAAAACAATAGTGGTGAAAAGAAAAGAAAGAAAGAAAGTTCAGTTGACAGTGGCAATCCAAATTTACAGTTGATGTCCGATGTGGTATTATATACTTTCCTGTTAGTATGAAATAGTATACGTATATTGAGTTCTTGGATTATAATTGCATTATTAGAGGGATGATCAAGTAAGATCATGATACTGTAAGTTCAGTATATGGTGTGTTGTGTGTCCAGAATGGCTGTAGATGGTGGACACAGGGACGGTGGTTGCGACTGGGATGGCCGGTGGAATCATGTGAGGAAGTTTTTGGAGAGACCTGGCCCGTTCACCCATCCTGACTTTGAGCCAAGCACTGAGGTGACCATAGAAATACTTTCATGGAAACAGAGTACATTCTTTTAATGCATTGAACAAATCGTTCTAGTGTGATAAAGCTTGTAGCTTCACACTGTCGAGTGGTAGTGATATTTCAAATCCCAGTACATTCTTATTCTTTAAATAAAGTGTTTTTTTTCTTTCATCTCAGTCTCTACAGTTCTTGTTGGAGACATGCAAGATTCTGGTCATTGGTGCTGGAGGACTTGGATGTGAGCTCCTCAAAAACCTGGTAGGAAATAGCTTTAATCTATGTTAAATGAATGTACTGTTGAAGTGTAAGCTGAGCAAACGCACAAACTATCCTCACTGCTTGCATCTTTAGATACGTTCGTACTTAGTCTTGTTTTGTTTTAGGCCCTGTCTGGATTTCGCCTTATTCATGTGGTTGACATGGACACGATTGATGTGTCCAACCTCAACAGGCAGTTTCTTTTCCGGTAGGCATCACCTTTGTTCTTGATCATCATGATACGTAGTTTTAACAGTAGTTTAATATTTGACAAATACATTATGTGGTAACAATGTTTTTCCATCAAGGTGTGAGATACTCCTTTACGTTTTTATAATATTTCCTCTATTTACATAATGCAGAAATATAGTATGGTGTAATAGGGTTTGTACAAAGGCTTAATTATTATTATATTTTTTTGAAGATTATTTTTTGGGCATTTAGATTTGAGTCGAACCCAGCCCGCTGCGTTGAGTTGTAAACCTTTATACAATATGGGCGCCCACTCTGCCAACTGAGCTATCCGGGCGCCCACAAAGGCTTAATTTTAACCGTTATGTTTTCAAGGAATACGCTTGAATTTAAATACTCAAATGTGAATATAAAATGCTTGACTTTCAACAAAATCTGGTGTTTAATCTGCACAATTATTTATATTTTATAGCCCTCAGTTAAAAAGAAATGAGAGATACCGTGTCATCTGTACCTGCGACCGAGTTACTTGAATATTCTTCTCAGTGACTGTAGTACCGTAACAATTCTAGTGTGATCAAATCTGATTACATTCGGCATCTCATATGTCTTATAACTATTAACTGTTATATGCATCTATTTAGATCCAAAGATGTTGGACGACCAAAGGCAGAAGTTGCTGCCGACTTCATCAACACTCGTATCCCTGGATGTAAAGTGGTCCCGTATCCTTTGCAGCAACAGATGTTACAGTTGAGAAACAACCCGGGTAGGGGTGGAATGGTACACTGAAGTCACGGTTCGGTTCATACCTCGGTTCAGACATCACGGTTCGGTTCGGTACAATGGAGGGAAAAGCATAACAAAAATGCAGAAAGGAATTTTTTTTTTTATTGTGCATGTCTCAGGCTGTACCACCTAGTGTCATCCAGTCTCTCCCCTGAGCTAGCTGCAACAGCCTGAAGCATATAAAGTAAGCTGTAAACAGTATACAATAAGTAGGCTACTCCACATCATCTCCAGACTCCATCTGGAACTTGTAAACAAAATAAGACAATCAGCTAGTAGTGTGATATGGGAGACAAGCGCTGCTCTCATATGTGAATGCACAGAGCAGGGGTGTTAAAAGAGCAGCTTCGGTTACACAGAGTAATTGGCGAATTGTGGCGTTAGCTTCACACGCTAACAGCGGAGCTAGTAGCAAACAGCGAAGCTAACGGCGGAGCTAACAGCGGAGCAAACAGCGAAGCAAACAAGCCTGGAAGCCATTTGGGGTCGAGGCAAGAAGGGATACAGCTACAGTACATCCGTGTTTGGTTGTATATGGAAGGGACTAGTTGCTTCGTGTGGACTCACTGGACCGACTCGACATGTAGGCGGAGCTTCAGAGCTAAGGTGGGGCTACAGATTAGGTGTCCCTAAGAAACGCGTATGTAACAGTAGTTTCACATTACATTAATTAATTTGCACGCAAGTTTTATTTATTTTTATACCGTGTATTCTCCGTGTAAATTCATGTACCGAACCGAGACGCCCGTACCGTTTCGGTTCAATACGAATACATGTACCGTTCCACCCCTAAACTCGGGTTTAGTTTACAGTGTGTAAAATATCTTGACCATGATTTTGATTCCTTATTAATAACATGCAGTCACTTTAAGAAGATCCAAGACTTTGATGACTCTTTCTACAGGCGTGAGTGTTTTTCTTACAAGATCTACAGTATGCTTTAGCAGAGCTTGTCAAGTATGCACCTCGGAGGTTTAAAAACGCTCGTCTCGTTACAGAGTTCCACATCATCGTCTGTGGACTGGACTCCATCATTGCCAGACGCTGGATGAACGGGATGCTGGTATGAAAGAGGGATCTGCGTGTTGTGTTCGCTTGATATACCTTTGCATATAAGGGGCGTAGTGTGTAGTCTGTGGTGAGTTATAATGGATGTTGCATTCTCTAGATATCCCTCCTGAGCTATGAAGACGGAGTCCTGGACCCCAGCTCCATCATCCCTCTCATTGATGGAGGAACAGAGGGCTTAAAAGGAAATGCTCGTGTCATTCTGCCCGGCATGACTGCATGCATCGACTGCACGTTGGAGCTGTACCCGCCACAGGTCACTTTTCAGCAGCAATTTATCTACTAGTTTCACTTCAAAGATTCATGTAAATCCAGTAGAATAAACAGTTCTTTTCTCATTAATGGGCGAATGACATGACAGAATAGTTACTCAACCTGTTTTACAAAAGCTTTCACATCTGCTGTTCAGCTTGTGTTTTGTGTTGGAGAAAACATCTGTGGTGCACAGGAGGGGATGTTTCACATTCCCATCTGCACCAACAGCTGTTCGCTTGAAGAAGAAAAACGATTTGGGTCATGAACATAAGCAGTGAGCTACCAGGCCGAACAGAAAAATATATATTGCCAGAAAATTAGAGAAGAACGTGTCACAGGCAGACGGGCAGGTGAAGCGTAAAACCAGCACAGCAGTGACTATTTTGCATCACAGATTTTGCCAAAACACACAAAAAAAGATCAATTAAGTAAGAATGGGATGATGGACAGCTTCAATCAGTTGTTTTATAGTTTTGATATTATAGCTGCCTGAGTTCACGGTGTAAAACTGAAAGAAGGGGTTTCTAGTGCTCCTTTAATTGCATTTATGCTTGACCTTAATTTTACGATCCACAGATTAATTTCCCCATGTGCACCATTGCGTCAATGCCTAGGCTACCAGAACATTGCATTGAATATGCCAGAATCTTACAGTGGCCCAAAGAAAAGGCATTTGGAGGTAAGCTAAAAATATTCACATCTTTTTTACCCCGCCACACATCTAATCACATAACTTAGCCTTCTGTCTGTGTACATTATTACGATAAAGGCTAACTACAGTATCTTTTTTTCAACTAGATACCAGCCTAGATGGAGACAATCCAGAGCACATCCAGTGGGTGTTTGAAAGAGCCCAAGAAAGAGCTGCAGAGTTTAACATTACAGGAGTGACATACAGACTCACTCAAGGTGAATTAAGAGACAATCATTTATTTATCATTAATGTAGTACGTCAGTGTTGTTTCTGATAACTTTCTCATTATAATATCACATTTTTTTGACACAATAAAAACCAGTTTTTGTGCCACAGGAGTTGTGAAGAGGATCATTCCTGCTGTGGCATCGACTAATGCTGTTATTGCTGGTATGACACTCGGATGTTTTTGAGGCAGTAGCTATTGCTCAGACAGAAGGAACATATTACAAAAAATATTGTTATATCTGGGATGTCAAAAGAAAAAGACGTTTGGCTAAGACCCCTGTAGTTACTGTTGCTATTCCTGTCAAGCTCTTCCATTTCACACAGACGTAAACAAAAGCAGAATAAAAGCTTGTTCCTAGAAGAAGAAGAATACATACATTATTAATCCCAAAGTAGGCCTTTTTAACTTTGTTATTATACACATATGTATAATAATAGTATAGTGTGTGTGTGTGTGTGTGTGTGTGTGCGCACACACACACACACACACACAGGCCTACTTTGGGATTAATAATGTATGTATTCTTCTTCTTCTAGGAACAAGCTTTTATTCTGCTTTTGTTTATGTCTGTGTGAAATGGAAGAGCTTGACAGGAATAGCAACAGTAACTACAGGGGACTTAGCCAAACGACACACACACACACACACACACACACACACACACACACACACACACACACACACACACACACACACACACACACACACACACACAAAGAGGTCTGAAATACACACACATGTAAAGGAGAGATGTCAGAGCAAGTTGGCTATTTTGGCTTTGGAAAGGCAACAAAAAAGACCTACTACCGGCATGTGGAGAAATCCAAAGCTTGACGGGGGGGTTAGCAATGCTAAATTGTGATTTAACAAGATGAATTTTGTCTCTGTTCTCCATAGCTGCCTGTGCCACGGAAGTTTTTAAGATTGCTACAAGGTCAGGAGCAGCAAACAATTCTTAATCTCCCACACCAATTATCTGCTGATTTGTATATAATAATATATAATATTACTTAACATCCGATTTTCTTTTGCAGTGCGTATATTCCTTTAAACAATTACATGGTCTTCAATGACGTGGATGGACTGTACACCTACACTTTTGAAGCTGAACGAAAGGTTTGTTGCAACCCACAGTGCTGTGATTGTCAGCAACTGTAACCACCGGAAACCGTCTTGTCGGCAGTGTAACGTGCATTTCTCCGTACAGAGAATAACCAGTTTACTCTGCATCATCTTTGATCGGCAGGAAAATTGTTCAGCATGCAGCCAGGTGCCTCAGGATCTTCAGTTCTCTCCTTCTGCCAAATTACAGGAGGTTTTGGAGTACCTTACAGAGAACGCCTCACTGTAAGTATTCAGAAAAAAAAAAAAAAAAACATTTTGTGATGCTTCTTTTGGAAAAAATAACAAGGATTAGGTCAAAATGGTATATAAATGTTTTCCAGACAAATGAAATCCCCGGCTATCACCACAACTCTGGAAGGGAAGAATAAGACACTGTATTTGCAGGTAATATACAGTATTCCATTTAAGAATGCTGCATGGTGTTTGGTTACCTACACCCTTTCTGGTCTACATATCCCTGCCTCTGCTGAATTATTTTGTATCCTCCCCTCAAAGTGATCAATGCTACTTCACCAGTAGACCATGTATACATGCATATATATACCTAACATAGAAGTTTTTCAAACTAAGTAAAGCACTGTAACATGAACAGTATATAATGCGATAGAACGATAAAATCAGAGTGGCAGTTGCTGGTTGTCCTTAGCCGATACAGAGCTCCGGGACGCCGGCTACCAGTGGTTTAGCCGCCAATAGGTGACTGTGAGGCGGGTACAGGCACCGCCAGATGACGGTCCTTTCAGGGGCCATGGTAGTGGAGTTTAGCCAGAAAAAGTTAGCATCATGTGGAAATGACTAGTTAAGTTTAGGCACCAAAACCTCTAGTTAAGTTTAGGAAAAAGATTGTGGTATGGATTAAAACACTCCCGAGGAACGAACAAGCGTTTCCTGGGTGAAAGTTTTTTGTTTTCGCTGCAAAGTGAAGTTTTCTCTCTGGCTTAAAAGTGCTGTGTTTTATATTGACACTACTATAGAGGGTTTTCACGACGCGTCATCAGACCAGAAGTCGCCATATTGGAGGTACTCCGCATCACAACAAAGCCCAGCCCTGGAGTAGATCCCGAACGGCGTCAAGGAAAATGGTTAATTATTTCCGTGTTTTAGGTTGTACCAATAGGTCAGACCGAGAAAAACATTTGGAACATTATTGACTTCCAAAAGTTATTAAAAACCAGGGAGAGGAATGCCAGAAGTTATCAGAGGAAAGGAGGCGCTTGTGGTTGGCAAAGCTCAACCAGGATCTACGAGGGAAAAATCTGTCTTGTTCGGTCTTTGAAATGAAAAAAACAACAACTGAGAGTCACTTGGCTACACCTTGAGTATTGCAATATATCATACAGTTAAGGTTAGGTTGATTAAAGACATTATTGCATTACTTACTTTGGCCTTCACAACACAACCGTTGTTAATGACTTGGTACTGCGTCTCCCTCACCCATCCACACACCATCTGGTTATAAGCCTCCAAACTTTTGTAGGATTTAAGGTCTATTCCGCTGTGTATGGGCTCAGCGAGAAAACCAGGTAGTTGACTATATAGGTATATGCAACTGAAGGAAGAATCACCGGGTCGCCATAGGTCCAAGAAGAGGGAGCCAACTTGTAGGGATCTGCACCGCCAGTAAACTGTAATTTCTGAAGATATCTCGCCTTTTGTGTGGTCCGAGTCCTTCCATGCCTTTGCATCTTGGACATGTTTTTATGAGCTTTTCTGTTGTTAAGACATAAAGTATTAAAGTATCCACATAGTGCACAATACTCCATTCAGTTGTTTACACAGACTGCCCCCAATATGGCCGCGCATCCACGTTACCGCCCAGAACGTGTCGTCGGTGAAAACCCTCTATGTGCTATTTCATGTTGAGTCACTTTCCATTGAATATTGAAGTTCATAAATAAGTGTTTTGGCATGCCTGGCCGAGTGGCACTATATCATGGTATTGCAAGGGGGGATTTAAAGGACAATTCGACCAATCTAGTCGACCGTTCTCTGGGATATGTTTTTTTATGCTAATTGGATGTGTCTCTAGCTTGAAACAAGCTAGCATGAATCGCTGATTAGCTTAACGCTAGGCTTTCGGGGCACTGGTAGAGTAAAAATAAATCACTATTTCTACACCACTAACAAGGCTCAAAATAGCACCATACTTCCACGGCAGCATAATGAGGGTCCCTACATGTAAACAGAAGCATTGAGAACCTCGTAAGTGTACAGACAGTTTATTAAAAAGATAGATTATAAAGACAGTAGCTTCGGGTATACAGGCAGGCGCCATCTTGGGAAAACAAGTCATGACCAGTCGAACCACGAACGCCGTGCTATAGCTATGTTACTGGTTACTGGTTGCACGGCGTTCATGGTTGACTCGGTACACGTGTTATTAACCCCTAGGTTCATTTTGCACCGGAATTGTCCTTTAATTCTTGCATGTTTAGCTATTGTCTGCTTTTTTCACAAAAAACACTTCCTACATTTAATGATAAACTACGATTACATTTTTGTTCCAGTCGGTAAAGTCCATCGAGGAACGAACCAGGCCAAACCTCTGTAAAACACTGAAAGGTAAGACGAAGCGGTAATCCAATCATTCCCAGTCCCTCCAAAGTAAAGTAGCTGCTGACTTTCATGATCACATAACATTACGTTTGTTTTTCTTATAGCATACGCATGTGTTTTTATCTGTGATGCAGAGCTGGGCTTGTCAGATGGACAGGAACTGGCAGTGGCTGACGTCACCACCCCTCAGACGGTTCTGTTCAAGCTTAATTTCACCACCTGAACAATCCTTACAGCACTCAGCACTGGCGACAGATGGACTGCATCCCAATGCAGTAGCACATTTGATGATGTAAATAATACGAGTGAGGTCTCCCTTGTGGGATTGGTTTGGTTGTCATATGAAGATGGACTAATTTCTCATTTAGCATTGTTTTTTTCTATTAGTAACGTTGTTTACTTCTTGATGTATTTGTCCTGTTTTGACTTATTATATTGTAGCTATTTCCCTGTCAATCAAAGGAGAATAATGATGGGCACTATATACTCTAATAAAGTTGTATTATCATGGTTGTAGAGGAAGCCTCTTTCACCAGATTTTCTTTAATCTTTCTTCACTTAGATGCAACTGGGCAGCTTCTTTTTCAAGAACTAAGTGTATTAGCTGCAACTGGGTTACACCCACAACACATACGTAATTTAAAACATAGTGGTTAATGGTAGTTAATGACATGGATGTTTTATTTAAATGTTTTATGTGAGAGATTAAAGCAGGGGTATTAATTTTATCATCAACTTCGGTCAGTGAGCACATTTCCTAAAATGTTGAACTATTTCTTTAATACCAATCACCAAAAATATTTTATTATTTTGGGGACTTGTACTTTTAGGTTGAGGCCTAATTGAATATTTATATCTCAGTTTTACGTTTTGCTTACAGTAGTGTGATCTGCTTCATTATTGGGTTGCAAATATACATTTTTATTCTAGGAACCTTTGAAGCAAACAAACAGTTGTGGAAATCTCACATTTTCTGTTTGACAACGTGACAGCGTAAATACAAAGGCTAGAAAAGACGAAATATTTCTTGAGAACCGGACTTGGCCTTCATATGCAGTTTATATACTCCGTCTGTCCGCGTGACAGGATGTCGATACTCACTTTAAGCTTCTTATAGAGCGCTAATGAAAGTGGCCGCATATTGTCCGGGGGGACAGATGGTTTCTGTCTTGATTAAGTTTTAATTTTCCTGACGGGAAAAGCTGGCAGGCTTTGCTCGTCGGAGGGACCCTGCTGTGTTCACAGACAGACCAACGCATCTCTCGCATCACATTCTGCCTAAAAAAGGTCGCTTGTAGTCCAGGTTGAGGAGCTGAAGTGTGAAAGTGCGGGTTTTTACCTAGCTGACTGTTCTCAGCTGGGAGTTATTTAGCAGCAGACGGGCGTCTCGCGACGCTGCTCTGAATTGAGGCAGAGCACTTCTGAAACTGGTGGATCATATCAACTGCAAACTTTTGCATCCTGGCTGAAACGATCACAGTATGCATGATGTTAACCCAGACACCGGAGGCTTCTGCAGCGGCTTATCATGCATAACCTGAGCAGAGGTAAAGTGGTTAAATATTTAAAGTTGCCACTGCAATCAGTTCAAAGTCTGGCAATATTCAATGTCTTTTATTTTGATCTATTATGTTTATTCTGTAATGGTAAAAGGCAGACTGACTCACTTTTATGATGATGATGATTATTGATTGATATACAGTATATTGTATTAGCCTATATATATATAAACATGTATAGTGTTTTGGCACAAATATGACAAAAAAAGGTATGTTCATGGATAATTAGCTGTTGATTAATGAGAAATGATAGCTTTGTCACTGAATATGAATGTTCAGTAGGCTATGTGTTAAACTAAAGTCGAATTAAAAGAATCGATTCATTGTCAATCAACAGAAAATAATCAAATGGCCTACTGATAATCGACTAATTGTAATTTTTCCATGCAAAAATGGCAAACTTGCTGGTTCCAGTTGTTTAGATTTAAGTATTTTCTCCCTTTTCTCTCTCTTTTTTAATTTAAATTTTAACATGAGCTTTAAGTTGAACATCTTTATGTGTTGGAGTCAAAACAAGCAATTTGAAGCTTGGGCTCTGGGAAATTGTAAAAGGACATATTTTATTGACTAAATGTTTAATCAGTAATTAAAATAACCTTTAGTTGCAGCCCTATACTTTATATATAAGGGGTAAGTGGTGAATGAAAACGCCTCAAGCAAACATTAAGCAGTGATTTTTCACTTTATGTCATCTTAGTCCTGCATTAGATATTGCTGTATGATTTGACATAAAAGTCCACTTACCAGTTTTTGTGTGACTCATGTGGAAAACAACTTATTTTGGATGGAGAATTTAGCTTTGATTGCAGAGATGTTTACAGCTGAAGGGATAATGTGAGTCAGAAATGAGTGCTAGAACCCACTCAGATCTGGCTCCAAAGTCGGGCCTCTGATCGGGCTTTTATTGGCATTTCTTTGATTTGCCTTGGCTTAGCTCAGAGATGTGAGAGTCATGATTGAGAAAATAGATGCAATGATTTTATGAACCACATATCAGGAGTCAGGAGATATCAGAACTCAAAATAATTAAGTTTATGGTCACACACTTCAGGGAGAAGTATTGGCCTATATCATTCCTAAGGTTGCATCACCTCTTTGTCTGTGCAGGCAAGATGATGCTGAACATGTTGGCCCGACCATTACACTGGAGCCTCCTGCTTCTTTGTATAGTAGGCTTCTGCAGCCAGCTTGTGTCCACAGGCAACCAAAGCTCCCGAGGACAGACAGGTAGGTTTCAGACCCAACCAGACCAGTCACCCCCCCTGAGGGACTCATTATGGCTCCTGGTCACCAGCCTGGTCGCCTGGAGTTCAGTTTAAGCAACAAGAACCTGAAACTCACTGTGCTTCTAACTGTCATCTAAATATAGTTTTTCATGTTTACTCAGAACCCGGGAGTAAAACAGGAAATCCACAGATGGGAATATTAAGGTTAAGATGGTGTAAAACGGATTCATGTAATGTATACTTTATTAATCCTGCAAGGGGAAATTACAATGTTTTCATTCTGTTGTTATTGCACACATTACACACAGGCCTGAATTACACACACATGCTCAGTACCTATACATGCACTAATGGAGAGATGTCAGAGTGAGGGGGCTGCAGCTGTCAATGGACAGGCACCCCGAGCAGCTGGGGGTTCGGTGCCTTGCTCAAGAGCACCTTGGCAGTGCCCAGCAGGTGAACTGGCACCTCTCCAGCTACCAGTCCACCACCATACTTTGGTCCGTATGGGGACTTGAACCTTCCAGTTCCCAACCCAACTCCCTACTGACTGAGCTACTGCCACCCCAGAGTGATGAGTGGCCATGCACTTTGTTGCCATAACATAATGTTACTGTATATGACATACGGAACATTTTACCTCTATATCAAATGAGAGACATATTGTTTTATTACAGCAGGAGTGGAAGAAGTATAGAGATCCTTTACTTGAATAAAGCACCAATACAATAATGTAAATGTACTCTATTACGAGTTAAAGCCATTGATTTATAAAGTACCCAAGTAGCATCATGGAAATTGAAAGTAAAAGTACTGGTTGTAAAACAAATAAGTCCCCTGTGATGAATACCGTAATATATATATTACAGAGGATTGTTATTATGAATACGAATCAATGCATTTAGATTTGAGATGTTTCCAACTGAAATGTAGAAGCATAAAGTAAAGTGGCATTACATGGAAACAAGTACCTCTAAATTGTACTACAGCACTTGAGTAAATGTATTTAGTTATTTTCCACCCGTGCCATGCATGGATAACTCCAAAAATGAAAGCTGAAATTTATCTTTGATTTGTATAATTAGCCTACGTGTTTCATTTTTTTTTATCTCTGCTTTGATTGTAGTCCGATTTTAAACCCTGCTTTGATTATAAATTAACCTTCCAGTGCAGGTGTCGCACAGACACCTCAGTTCTAAATTAGCAATATGCATGAATGAGTTTTTCCTCTTTATGTTTTTACTTCTGCCTTGTTGAACCCCTTCAACTGAAAAATTCAGTTTAAGTGTATCAGCATGAATCATCAGCGGTGTGATAATCACCAAAAGCAACATTCAATTCCTTTTATTTGTTTTTCGGTGAAATGATGCAAAAGCAGGTGTGGGTCAGATATTTCTCTTCATGCTGTTTATGCAGCTCATTTCTCTAAATTCATGCAATTGGAAAATTAGGTATCTGAAAGTGCAGATGGCTGCTAATGTTTTTTTGACATTTTAATGTGTTTTTACTTGACTGTGGCATGACTGCTGATGCTCTTTCTCCACTTGGTGGTGCTGTAGCTTTAGAAACATCACAAATAGGGTTTATATTATATGACGGTGCTTATTTGGTCATCTGAATGAATGATACAAAAAGACTACCACATTTATTTAAATATAACATCTAATACAGCCAATAAAGCATTACAATTTGCTTATAATGCTAACATCTGTAAATGCTGAAGTCATTCAAACTGCCTCTACTTACATGCAAAACATAGTATATAAAAAGGGTAATCTTTTCCTCTAAATTCTCTTCCTCAGGGTCATCGCAGGAGAGGACAGGGACTTGTGAAGTGGTTGCTGCTCATCGTTGCTGCAATAAGAACAAGATTGAGGAACGCTCTCAAACTGTCAAGTGCTCCTGCTTCCCAGGACAGGTGGCGGGGACAACGAGGGCTCTGCCCTCTTGTGTGGAAGGTATTATTACTGGGACCCTCTTCTACCTCTCTTAACCAGAAATATTCTGACATGACATGAATATATTATTTATAAAAGTGGAGTCAGGTTAGTCAGTTTCACTAGAGTCCACTGATACTGAGGCGGTCAAGGACCAGAGAATGTGGCATCAGATTTTTTCCAAACAACCTTTTATGACGTCCTTCTGTCTAAGAAGTGACCTTCGGCTGTGGTGTGTTTTTCTCCAGCCTCTATTGTTCGTCACAAGTGGTGGTGTAAAATGGAGCCATGTCTGGAAGGGGAAGAGTGCCGAGTTCTCCCTGACCTCACTGGATGGTCATGCATCTCTGGAAATAAAGTAAAGACCACAAAGGTAAGGCCTGCATTAGTTTGAGTCACAGTGGCACCAATACTGTACTAAAGACATAACACAAAATGGCTTTAGTAGGCATGATATTTATAGACGCTTAAATGCTGTCATACGGTAAGTCTCCTTTTTTATTGCATTACTCTTATGCTAAACAGGCCGACAGACTTGTGAATACTCATCATAATTTTTTATTTTAGTAAGCTCTCCTCTGATGCTGAGAGATTCCACAATCAAGCATAATTGCTGCTCCCATTGGCTATATCAACCCTCTTTCTCCCCGCCAGGCACAGTTGGCTCAGAAAACCTAATTCCATAATCTGGTGAATGATGGGGCCAAGAGGACAAACATAAAATAAGATGAAAACTAATACTGAACAGTAAAACCCATGTAATTAAATCTGACGTCCAAAGGAAACCCCAATGCGTTTAGAAAGGCATTTTCTCAAAAGCTGCCTTTTTGTTGAACTGTTGTATGTGTATGATTCATGGGGGAAATATTTTACAGTGACACAGGGACAAGTAAGCACTGGCAGCATGCAGCCAGTGATCAAAAGATACCCAGTAGTCATGTGGTCCATCAGATTATATTATTAAACAATAGAATAAAACGGAAGAGGGTCAAAAAGAACAGAGGATGTTCTGTGTTGTACAGATTGTAAAGCCCCCTGAGGCAAATTGTGATTACATTACACCCCTGTATACTTGATACAATAAATTTACATCACATCCCTAAGCTTTATCTTGTTTACAATATATTGAAATAATTGTGGAAATGAACAAAACCAGAGTTGTGTGACATTTTGTTCTTTTAAATGTTTTTAGGTGGCGCGGTAGCAAGACAGGAGCTCCATCTAATCAGTACAAACTTGTTCCGGCCTGGTGCAGTCACCTTAAGTAACACTGGACTCTGAAGACAGTGAACGCCCCATCAGATAGAGCAAAGAACAATATAGATTTAATTAGATATCTCCTGGCTAAGCTTTATACTGCAGGAACACATTATTTTAATTTCCCTTTTGCTTGAACACAATTTCGGTTAGGGTTAATCCCATGCAGTGGACAATCTAATAGCAACTGACTTAAGATAAAATGAAGCAGCACCCTTACGCAGTCCAAACAGGCAGCTACTGCAAAGGACTGTATCACTATTTCCGTGCTTGATATGCTGGGCACAATGTGATGCACTCAATCAGAGTTTGGACTGGGCCTGCTGGCAGACACTTAAAAAGAGATTTTGTGGATTTTCAGGCGGCAGAATGTGAATCCAGTCAGTTGCTTGTGACTCTCTCCGCCGATCAAAGCAGAAGACCACAAATACTGAGAAATTTATGATTGTGTAGCATTTGTAAGCAATGCTGTCCTGTAGACTTACTCTGAGCTTTGTAAATAGGTCTGATCCCTTTGGACAACTCCTTACCACAAAGAGGCACCCTCCCAAACATGCCTGCACACACACACACACACACACACACACACACACACACACACACACACACACACACACACACACACACACACACACACACACACACACACACACACACACACACACACACACACACACACACACACACACACACACACACACACTGCTTTTCATCTCCACTGCTTGGACAGGCCACCACCTGCAAGGCTGTGATGGCATGCACACAAGCATGACGCTCTGATGCAAAACAAGGACTGTTTGAAATGCTAATCATGGGCAGAAAAGGGAGAAGAGAAGAGAAGAGAAGAAAAGAAAAGAGAAAAGAAGAGAAGAGAAGAAGAGCTTCTTCACTGCTGAGAGTATTTACATCATGCTTTTGTTAGTCTCTCTAAACTGAATACTCCTGTGGAGGGAACTCCGTTCATAGTAATGACGGCAACATTGGAGATTCTCTACCTTGAAGCAAATTGTAGCTACCAACAGAACAGAATATTTACCATTATTGCATTATATCAGTTGTCCTCTTCATATGAATAATATTCCTTCTGGACCCACCCTGATTACCCCTCTTTTATCTCTTGAGTTCAGTCAGACACTTTTTGCATTTTACCTTTCCAATAAAGAGACATTTTATAATAACACTAATAGAGCGACGGAAAATCATCCTATCCAAGGCATCAGACTGTGCTAGTTGAAGGCAGCTGAATTCTAAGCACTTTGCTCAACATTTACTTAATGCAATCATGCCGTATGGTTGTCATGGTATTGACAAGATTCTTCACTGAGTGGTCACGCAGTCCAAGGCACTTTTTGCATGGCTTTGCTTTGTAAACATTCAACTTCTGATTATTATTTAATGTTAGAAGTGTTGCGTATTAAATGTGTTGAATATTCTTGAAAACCCCCTCCTCTAAATCAATGATGATATTCAATTGTATTGTTCCCTGTTTAGGATTTAAAGGAGTGCTACAATGACCTGCGCTTAAACTGCAATTATTCAGTATTATTTTAGAACATCTGGACCAGATAAATTACTCAACATATAACTCCCCCTTTTAACTGTTCAAACCATTTTTCAAGCAAAAAAAGCATCTGGTCATCATGGTTCCAGCATCTCAGTTGTGCTTTGCTGCTTTTCTTTGTCTAATTTGATGGTTAATTTAATATCTTTAGGTTTTGGAACTTAAATCAGGCAAAATAGGCACACTAAAGACATCAACCTGGGCTTTAGGAAATCTGATAGGCAATTTTATTTTCTGACAATATTTAGTCTGAACGATTAATCACAAAGAATCAAGACAGATAAATTGATAATGAGAATAATCATTTGTTGGTTACTTTTGAGTTTGTTTAGTTTTGGCAACTGAAGCTTCTCTTAAATGCAGGCAAAATCTTGTTAATGATGTAAATACCAACCCTAAGAATAAACCAATAAATACATACATAATACAAAGTATTCCTTTATATGCAAATAGATTGAGATTGGTATATTTTTCATACTTTTCAGTGACTGCTTTAATTTGATCAGGCTTGAAAATGAAGTTTTCAGGAGCTGGTTGGGCTGGTTGGGTAGAAGTCCAACAGTAGTCCTATCCCTTATTCCTGTTCATTGAACCATTCCCCATCTTGTATTTATGTATTCATATTGTACAGAAATGCAAAGCTCATTGAAGTTAAAGGTCCCAAGATTCCCTGACTGTTCTAAAATCTAAGTAGATCTGGACAAGAAAGCTTTGGAAAGATCAGGAACTCATGGAGCTACATTTCCTCACCGACTCAGAAGCTGCAGAAAAGATGAACCCACTGGGAATTGAACTGAATAAGTTGACGTGTGACTTTATTACCATCCATACACTCTTTTAAGTGTTTTACTTTTTCACAAACATATTGACATTTACATTTTTTATTCCTGTATACTGTACACAGTACTTCATGTATTGTACTGTCATGTTTGTATATTGTCTGTAACCTTTATGGCCATATTTTTTTTTAAATAATAGATTTATTTTGTTTTTCAAATTCTCAGCAAGAACTTCCTTTTTGGAATCGAAGTTTGAAATAAGGTAAAAATCTTTAAACCCCAGTGGGGTTTATGTCAACGATGACAGCACGCATCCTTACATTTGTGCCCATATTCCTAAAATACCAGCAGCACCCACATCTTTCTGTTTCTGATTCTCTTTCAAAGGAGCTGGTGTGACATTCATTAGGTGACTTTCAGATGTGTCTTAGATAAACTCTGTGATTCATACACACTCATGCAGGTTCTTACAAAAGTTAAAGAAATCTTTCCACGCTGCTTGCTTACCTTTTATTTTTAAAATAACACTAAAGCCAGTCAAAAGAGCTTTACCTCTGTTAGTCTGGAGAAATTGAGTCGATACCCTCTGAGCACCTGTCTTAATACAGTACATGGCTTTAAAAACAAAAATATTTTCCAAAATTCTAAATTAAAGCAGCCAAAATAAGGTAATCAAGGTAGGAGTTACATGGGATAATCTTAGTGTGGACATGCATGCTGCACATAGGAAAAATGCTTTACAGATGAGACAACAACAGACGCAAAAGAAGATTAAATAAGTTTACAATTCTTTCCATTTCATCCACAAAATGAGACAGAATAACCTAAATTTAGAGATGTTATTTACAAAGGTCTGAACAATTCTATAGAGTCTATAGAGTCTCATATTTCAAACCTGAGTCAAAAATAACACATTTCTGCCAGCGTTTTGTTATATCAGTTTGCAGGTGATATGTGGCAGAGAACCTTCCCTCTCGTGTGACTATCTATTGGGGACAGTAGTTCATGTTCACTAATAGAAAATAAACTGTCCTGGGGCACATGAAAAACATAATGGAAACACTGTTCTTTTCCCCTTTAACAACTTTTTCCTCCATATGGAGTTGACACTTGTAATGAAAATGTAAACACAATTCTCCTGGTCTCTCTCTTGTGTGTGTGTGTGTGTGTGTGTGTGTGTGTGTGTGTGTGTGTGTGTGTGTGTGTGTGTGTGTGTGTGTGTGTGTGTGTGTGTGTGTGTGTGTGTGTGTGTGTGTGAAATTAGCCTGCTTTTACTGCAGGCAACTACATAGGCGACTCCGAGCAATAGACTGAAAGTAGACTGGTCATGTCTGAGAGGTTTAATCTATTTGGTTTGTCATTATGCATACATACTATCTGGAACAGAGAATACATTTTGTGCTCAATTAAAACAGAGAGCTGAACAATTACACTTTAATGAACAAACCATGAATTGGACAATATTAATGTCATCAGCTGCGTGTGATGTATTCATATGTATTCATACCTCATGGTTGCGTGTTACACTAATGAAACGGACAGTGTTATGCAGCCCTGCAAGGAGGAGAGAGACATTAGCAAAACATTGAGAATCATTCTAATTTATATATGTTGATTTTATACATGTATTGTGTACATGTTTTTAATTTTATTTCTGAAATAGGGTGAAAAAAGTGTAATGGATCTCACATTGTAATTACTTTCCTCACCCAAGTGATAAAAAGGTTTATCTAGTTTCTGTGTAAATAAAACTGGTGATATCTTGAGGAAAGAAGTCATTCTAATTTTGTTTAAAAAAAAATGTAATGGCAGGCAGGAGATGAAACTGTGAGGCTTGTGAAGAGCAAGATTTTTGCAAATATGGATCAGAACAGTGGATTAAGGAAATTTAACAATTACAATATAACATATTAATTAGTGAGCTTTAGGGCTGCTGGTAGGCAGATTGTGTTGGACAGAGCCAGGCTAGCTGTTTCTGCCTGTTTCCAGTTTTTATGCTAAGCTAAGATAGCCGTCAACTAACTCTAGCTTCATTCTTCCATATGGTATCATTCTTCTCATCTAACTCTCAGCAAGAAAGCAAATAGCCTACGTGTTTCCTAAACATGTCAAAATGTTAGGACATGGAAGCATCAATACAATTATGTTATTATAAAAAAAATATTCAGATGGATGTACCCTTTACTTAGGACTTGGCCTTCACACCACTAAATAGTTTTCGATTAGCGATATTCATCAGTGGTGGACGTAACAAATTACATTTACTCTCAGAGTAAAACACATGTGGCCTACTTGTACTTTTTTGAGTCTTTTTTCAGTACTTATAATTTAAGTATTGTACTTTGTAGGTTATGGTCGACAATATGGCATCTTGTTATAGCTAAAAAGGTTTCATCTACCTTAACCCTTGTGTTGTCTTCGTTTCGACCTTGAAAAAAACACTTTTTTTCTGACATTTGTGACGCCTTTTTTCACAATTTGTTTTTGCGTTTTCCAAAGTTTTAAATTTATAAATTTTTCTTCTACACATTTTCAGCGCTTATTTCTACGTCCAATATTTTCTGATATAAAACAAAAATTTAAAACGGGCCAATGTGACCCGAAGTCAACACAAGGGAGATTCCATGCACCGCCCGGCCAGCATGATAAGTGACACAAATCAAACACACCCATGATTTTGCATCACCAGCAGGTTGTGGGCATTTTAGCATTTAGCCACACCCACCTAGCATGCAACATGCTAATGCTCATGGTGCATCCTCCAGGTGATTTCTAGCTTCAGTGAGGTGTGTGAGGCCTTTCTGCTGTTTGTGGTTGTTAATCCCTGATGTGACAGCACTGCAGAGCCTCATTCAGCTCAAAATGTTTGAAACTTTAAGGTCTGCAGCAGTACAGAGTCTGAGTGGACAGGTTACACTGGGACACAGTGGTTTTAGTGGACTGGTTATATGATGCTTTGAGGATGAACGAGCAGAGAACCTGGCTGGAGCACTTTGTGGAAGACATCTTGGTGTTAGACACACATAAAGCTGTTAAGACAGGTGAGTACAATAACAAATTCATTAATTGTTGTTACTCATTGTACAGATTAGAGAGAGAGAGAGAGAGAGAGAGAGAGAGAGAGAGAGAGAGAGAGAGAGAGAGAGAGAGAGAGAGAGAGAGAGAGAGTGAGTGTGAGTGAGTGTGTGTGTGAGTGTGTGTGTGTGTGTGTGAACTGGGCTGCAGTAGCTATGGAGTTTATATTGATGACACTGTTTTGTCTGCCTTGGTGATGTTTCATTCGGCTGTTGATTCTATAAGAAGCGTCAGGCTATTTAATTATTTAATTGTGGTGTCATTGCTCTTTTTATGTATTGTCTGTCCTTTTTGTTTTCAATTGTCTGAGTTGTCTAGTAAGGCTGCACTGAGAAAGGTGATTGTATATGTATAATTGATAATCAGTTGCATGCACAGGCTGCAATGTGTATGTGTATATGTATGTGCTGTCAGTTAAACGTGTTATTAACGGCGTTAACAGAAACACATTTTAATGCTGTACTTTTTATTTTATTTTTTATTTATTTATTTTTTTTCAATCGCAAGATTAACGTTCTTTTTGACCTAGCAAACTTTGTAGTTTTTTTTCACATGCTGTTGCAACAGCTAGTAACGTTTAGAAAAACTACAACACCACACCAGATCTAGCTAGACCGGAAACAAAACAACAGACACACTTGGCTTGCGAGCCGGCCAAAGAGTAGTACATACCTGCAAACTAGTCGCTTTTTGGTGAAAATCGCCGTTGTAACTGTGAAAATGTCATCCACGTGAATCATCATGTAGATCCGAAGAGTTTTTATTTGGCGGGGGGGGGGTCCGAGACCTGGTGCTAATATGGCACCGGTGCCTTAACAAAAAAAATAATGGGACAAAAAGAAATCAAGGGACATTTAGAATAGAGGAAAATGTGTGATTAATTGCGAGTAAACTGACATTAATGTGATTAATCGCGATTAAATATTTTAATCGTTTGACAGCACTTTATATATATATATATCATAAAACTTGTTTTCTTTGCCTTAAATACATTTTAACTCACAGAACGTTTTTTTTTTTTTTTACACTTTTACTTGAGTATGATATTACTCAATAGAAATAGTACTACATTTCTATTCATATTCACATGATATAACATTTTCAGTATCAGTGTATGCAAGGTATGTGGGGATTTTCATCTGTATTGTACAGTATCTTAAAGTGAACAGGAATTTGTAAAGATGACATCTCATACAATTGCAAAACAGAAACCATCAATGTACAACATGTAAGTCAGGTTTACAATACTGGCACTGCTGTAGCTGGACGTACAACAACATTTTCCTCTAGAGTTAAGAGTATATTGAACCATTTAGTCAGGTGTCTTAGTTTATTGTGATGTGAAAAACTAAGTACTTTCATTGCATGCATCCCAGGTTAATAACTCTCTATAGACATCGTAACACATTCCTCACCTGCTAAAAGGTCGTCTGCCGCTTCAAAATTTGTCTGGTGTTTCTTTTAGGTGTAAATTAAAAAGATAAGCTGTAATTTCTGTGCAAGTGTGTGTGCAGTAATTGTTAGAATAACATACTTTATAAGCCATCATTTTGATGAACGACATGTTTTCTTTTCTCTAAAACGCGTGGAAAACTCACCCTTCCCTTTGCAGAATGTTTCCTATATTTTAGGGACAAAAAAAGGAAAAAAGGTGTAAATGCATGTCCTCTGAATGGTGTTTGGTGTTTTAAGCCTCCAACATTGCCTTCCAGGCAGCGCGGCAATTGTTATGTTTAGGGTTAAGGTTAGGGATAGCTGTCTGGAAGGCGACGTTGGAGGGTTAAAACACCATCGAGCCCTCTGAACTTTCCTATGTTGTGTCCTCACAGAGCACTGTGCAGTGCAGGCCATGTGATCAACCTTCAGATTAGGGCAGCCTAATTTCTTAAACTATTTCTAAAGTGTCATTTATGGGTAATTGTGATTTACTGTCAGTCTCCATTAAAGTCAAGTGTAAAGATGAGGCCAGAGTGGTGAGGAAGAAAATAACCCACAGCAAGATGCCACAGTTGGGGAGAAGGATTGGACACAAGACGGTCGCTGCTCATTTCACATCCTTCGCCTCAAAAGATGACGCTCGCATTAGGTCATTGTTTGCCATCAAACAAACAAACAAATTAAAATATCAGAGTTTCATGGTATCACTATCAAAAAATGTTTAAGGACATTTTTATTTTCAAGGGTGATACATTAGAAACCAAATGACCAGTCTGGGTAAAGTTGTTAGTATTCATTAGCAGCGCAACTTCAATTTTATTTTTAGGTTTTTCAGAGACAAGATTTTCAGTCTGCAATTCCAATATACCAATAATAACAGCACACAGCCCTCTTACTCAGCATGGAGGCAGTTCCATGTCATGGTAAGTCTGTTCAGCTTCTCCACAAAGCTGAACTTTTATTCCAAACCTATTTTTGCATCCCTGTAGTTATTCTGTACTGTGAGCTGTTTTGTTCACAATAGCTTGACAAAAGGCAGGGGGTGCTCATCTTTAATTCAAGGCAGTTTTTCACACACAGAGTTAAATCCTCTTCCTACTTATAAGACGAAGAAAATTACCTTCCAAGTATTCATTTTTCTATTCGGCAATTATTTAGCCTACCTGTATTGTCTGCAATTTCAGAGGAGGATTCAATTTTGTGTTTCCGTTCAGGCATTAAGCTGATGCCCTTGCCCGCAGTGACACTGAGTTGCTTAAACTGATCCTCTCCCACAATGCCAACGTTCCAGCCCACGACGTATGGCTGACACCACTTGTCACATTTATTTACACACAAACACTTAGGGTTCACAGTAGGTTACGCCCTATTGGAATTACCACACCAGTATTAACATTTTGTTGTATTTTGTCTTCATGCTGCAGTGTGATTGCATAAGAAAACCATTTTGAGCCATTTGATTTAATTTGCTCTCTCACATTTGTCAGCATGAATATCTGTAAAAACGTCCCTGCAAAAACACAAAATGTCAGCCGAGTGCCCCAGCATCGGTCTGACATCACTTGATATAAGTCGGTGCAGCAGACACTGTGCTGGTGTCAATGTAAATCTGTCTATGTTTGCTTTGTGTGATCAAGTTGTTATTCCTTTTGTGAGGAGCTAACGTCATGAAAGGCCTGGCGTTCTCTGCATGAATCATTTAGATGAAAGCCAGAGGAGGGGGGAGGAGGAGCATGAGGCACCTGATGTCAACTTTAATTAGAATCCAGTTTGGTCTGCGTTACCTTGACTTTAAAATCTCAGAATCCTGCAGCGGCAGTGGAGACAGTTCTCTGTTACAGGATGTGATTAGACTGGCTAATCTTGGCAATTGCTTGATGCCACAGAAAACAACTGCAGAGAAGAGTTAATGGCTTTTACCTTTTTTAAATGCTTTGGGCCTAGCAGTTTCTTGTACGTGTATCCAGTGCAGATCTCATGTTCACAACAGTCATCCAGTTCATTTTATACACTACTAATAAAAAGGCAACTTAAGCATTGATCTTCTCTCAAGCAGATCATTATTGGTGTGTGGGGATTTTGTCTTGATAGTAGTAATTTCACATTTAACACCGTATCATCATATCCTGTTGCTTTAAGTTGCACCTTGATATTCATGGAAACAGAGCAGCGACTTCCAAGTGCAGAGAACGGAGGATGACTAGACTGTCGGAGTGTTTTGAATGAAAAGTGTCTTTAGAAAAAAACCCACGGGAGCCTCAATTCTCAGGATGTCCCTGGTGCATCATAAAAATAAGTCAGGGCACATCACCATCACTTGTGTCTTATTTCTCACTGTTCTGCAGCTTGATGTGAGACATCAGAGCCTACAGCGGCAGCCCAGAGAGCCACGCCGGAGACTGACAGAAATAGAGATGTTGCTCGCTGCCATCTTGCACATATTACACCCATTACACCCATTTATTTAGCAATCCCATATTGGACAGGGGACATTATTTCAAAGGCTATCATTTGAATTGTGATAGCCTGAAGCAAATAAAGCACAAACTAAACAGCATTTTATTTATAATGTTTTGCCATGCCGCTGCTGCCTCGGACAAATACTGTAATTTCAGTACAATGGATGATGGACAGTGTGCTGTAATTTGGCATCTGTGTTTATGCACCATCCACAGCATATATGGTGCAAACAGACAACATTGTGCAAAGGCAGAAACACAACAGGGAAACACTGAATACATGCTATTCAGATGCCTATTCACTTTTGATCACTAATACAACCACACCTGGATTTACAATCCAATGTCCTCCTTCTCATTATTAAAGTTTGTAACTGAGTCAAATTCACAATCCGTATGGTAATGAATAGGTGGCGACAACTGCTAGTACAACAAGTTGACTCTAGCTGCCATTCAAAATAAGCATGTGTTTTCATTGAAAGCCAAAGTCTTGCCCCACTTCCAGGTTAGCTTCTGTTGCTTTATACTGTATTTTTGCACCTGAGGTTTCTTTCATAAGTCTTTCTAGAAAATCTGAAATGTATACTAGGTTTGGGGTTTTCAGCACTTAATGCGTCACTCACATACTAGTCTGGATCAGCAGAAGTACATTTCCAGGATAATTGCCTGACATGTCCCTCGCCGTTCTCAAACTCAATTCTCTTTGGAAAACGACAACAACCTCTGAGCTAGCAAGCTAAACACTGAAATGGCAAGTTTTGAAGAAAATGTGGATTGTGCAACAAGGCAGGCCTGCCTGGTTCTTTCGGGGACTGATTTGTTTGAATAAAATTGGAGAGGATTGCTATGGACGAAGTAAGTTACACATGGCAATACACTTGTAAGAGCAAATTATGTTTAACCATGTATCCAGCTAATTTAAATACCTCACATTACTGTATTGTGTTAACCGTTAACTTCATTTAGTATGTATGTGGCGTTTGCCTTGGGGTAAAACCGTTTAAATCCTATATTTCCATAGACTGCCATCACCGGCCTGTGCAATTGAATTTTTGTCTCGTACAGCAAACATTTCCTCACTATCCGTGAGCTGCCTGTCCCCTGAACACACTGTAAAAAAACGCGGTCTCTGTAGACAGCCCAGGCTCCACAAACGCCAACAAAAACAAACTGGGCCAACCTGCCCCACGAAACATAACAGTCTTCCAGCGTTCCAGCCAATAACCGACAAGAAGGATTTGGGGGTGGTGGAGGTTGGGGGGTTAGTGCGTGGAAGCACGGAAGCACGGAAGGGAGGGAGAGGGGACGGGATGAGGAGGAGGGAGGGGCGAGCTAGCCTTGTTTTGTTTGAAAATACTTCGGAGGTCAACAAGAAGTGCCGTCACCCAACATTGCTTAGAGCACCTTTTTAACACATTTTCCATCAAAGAGCAGAACAACACAGTATGTGAAGATATTGGATTAAAACAATAGTTTTGCCACGGGTAACCATTTTATCTCTGCGGGAAGGAAGTGTACATCTGTGAGATCAGGACCATGCATTTGAAGATGCAGCCTGCTTCTGGATAACCTGGTTAAAAAAAATAACCTTTTGACTTTCCCCCCCAATGGTTTGCACAGGTAATGCTGTCTAACTGAATCACAGTTCCAAATATAGAACTAGGGTTTTGAGAGACTCATGGAAGCGGTCATGAACGATACCAAAATAATCACTGTTTTATCTAAAAATGGTAAGATGATTAAATGTCACTCACAGGTACAATTGTACTATTGATACCCTGTATCACATCATATCATAAAAGAAACTTATAAAATGCAAAAAAAACAAAAGCAAACAGAAGGGGAGTGAAACAGAGCCTCTATTCTTATTCCAAACATTGATGTTGGCAGATCATTGGTCAGGTGCTGAGGCACATTTATTTTTCCAAGTTTAAAAAGCAAACAAAAATCAAGCATTTATATTCTCTCTTGAATGGGATAAGGGTGCATTTGAATGTCCAATTATAGCTGAGTATAAGTGGACAGTGGAAAATAATGTGCAAGGTCCAGGAAAAACTTACATTTTTCCAGAAGATGGATGACACTGCACAAGAAGTCACCCAGAGTTCCTCCTGGAATCATTCCAGAGGGGCTGAGGCTGTGAAAGCAATGGCCGGCATCCCACTGTGATACTGCATCAAAGTGTTGTAAATGCAGAAGCGAGTCCTGTTACCCATTCATCTACGTGTGTAATCGTTGTTAGATATATATACCTGTGTGTACAAAGAGCAAGAGTAAGTCTAGTTGATAACCAGCGTGTCTGGCTTAAAGATGTAAGTCTGAAGGGGGAGTTAGAGATGTTTTCAGTTGATGATTCTAATTAAAGGAATGGTTTGACATTTTACGCTTATTCACTTTCTTGCTAATAGTTAGATGAGAAGATTGATTCCACTCTAATATCTGTCTGTTGAATATAAAGCTATAGTCATATTATCCACTACACAGCATGCTATTAGAAATTGCAACCTACGTGATTAAACTCCAACCACTATAACTTTGTGAACATAAAAAAACACAAAACCCATGGAAATTTACCAGCCTGATTCTCGGAAACGTTTGTCAAATGCCTCCAAAAATAGAACTATTTAATAAACAAAAATATTGTATATTTTTCTTATCCTTATCTTAACTACTGTACATGATATATTGTTGGGGAAGGCTCTGTTACAAGGCTAAATTCTGAGTTATGTGCGTGTCATGATTTTGAATGAGGTTAAGATCAGGGAAAGAACGCTCTCTATAGTCTGACCGATTGACCCACGTAAAACCTAACTTATTTTTTAATTTATTTACAAGTTTATTTAACAGGGACCACGTATAATAAACGTGAAGTTCAATTTTTGAAATGTGATGCATTATACAGAGATATACAGTAGCTAAAAGCTCATTTTTATCCAGTCTCCGGGCAGGTGAACAGTGATACAAACGGCATACATCACACACGGCAAGCATTATAAAATACCAGGATGCATGTGGTATTACAGTTTTTTTCCAACTGCTTACATACGTTTTCAAAACTGTCTCCTTTTTTCAAAACTCTACACACAATTCCCAAAACTGCACACACAAAATGCAAAATGCCTCACATCTCCTTCAAAATGAAACACTTCATTTCACTCATTTTCATAATAGTACATTTTTGGATATACCATGTACACACTGTTCTAAATCTAAAGCTCTTTTGTCTTTCATAGGCTTATATCTACATCTACAATGTTCTAGAGAGAAAGTAATCTGCTGAGAGGGGTTGAAAAGTGCACTGTAAAAAAACAATGTAATGTTACAGTAAAACAGAAAATATTTATTGGGCAAAACATCACGTTTGTAAGAGCAGCACAGTGTTGTATACAGTAGAATGGAACAAGAAAAAACTACAAACATATGTAAACCAAAGGTATAATTTTTAGGTGTGTGTGTCGGGGGGGATTGTATGCACTTTGCAAAACAAAGTCTGATTTGTAATGTTGAAATCGTCATTAGGTAGTTGCATGCCGTATGGACGCCACTGTAAAGCTACTCAAGATGGGCTTCTCTCGTTGGTCAATCCGTGGTTGATCACATGATGAATAAATGTGGCCCTGATCTCATTTAGAGATGGCTCTCCTTTCTCTTCTTCTCTCCTCCTCCTCGTTGTCGTCCCCTGTCTCTCCCTCTTCCTCCCCTTGCTCTCTGTCTATTGTTGGCATCCATTGTTCAAAACAGGTAATCTGACCTTTGACCTATGTGCAGGCCTATACTAAAGCAGTGATTGGTTAGTGTTCAGTTATGACAGTGTGTGTGTGTGTGTGTGTGTGTGTGTGTGTGTGTGTGTGTGTGTGTGTGCGCGCGCGCCCTGGTAAATAAGTGTAGCATTTTGATTGGTTGTGTTTAGAAAAGGAAAGCAGTCACTTCCTGTTAGATTTTTGTGTCTTAGGTAGAGAATTGTGTGTAGTGTTTTGAAAAAAGTGTTTTATACGATTGAAAACTGAGTGAAAGGCTGAGAAATGGCTTATGGTTTTGGAGATTTGCTGTGTAGTTTTGCACTTTGAGTGAGAGGTTTCAAAAATCGTGTGACAAAGATTTTGTGTGTAAGCAATTGGAAAAAAAACTAACGGAACAGTTGTGTAACTCTCCGTAAGAAAGGTAGTTTGGGAAAAGTTATTTCCCAGAACGTCAAACTCTCTGGTTTAAAGCAGTGGTTTGGCTACTTCAGCAGCATGTGTATTCACATTACTTTGATTGCTTGTAAGTGATACCTGTGAGGTTCAGTGGCAAGGATGCACTGACATTAGTTACAGGAACAATGACTTTAATGACATTTCAGCACATATCAATAGATGGCTTCATCTGTACAATATCATCATTTGAATGATTTGACACAAATAAGGCATTTCAAGTATTAAACAACCTACCGGTATCACATTTTTGGTGAATCAATCGGTTTCAGGGTAGCTGACACGTTACCAAGTTTGACTGGTAAAGCCATTGAAGAGGTGATCATAGGCTTCCAAGTACCAAACAAACAGAATGGTAAAATATACATACAGTGTTGAGACACACAAGCTGTATTTTGTAAAAACATCTCCCTCACAATGCATCTGTTTTATCTTTACATTACATCATCAAACTTTGGCTGTGTTGGGTTTTAAGGGTAACCAGAGAGAAGATCAAGACTGCATTCAGGGAATCGAATGATCATTTTTCACCACCACCATAGATAAAGTTCATGTACACAAGAAAGGACAAACGATGTATGTACAATATTTCTTTTCCTCTTGCAATATTTATATAAAAAAAAAAAAAAAAAAAAAAAACCTGAGGGCTGTCAACTACTGTACTTGCTCATCCCATGTCCTTTGTTGTATTTCCCTCCTGTTTGGCGCTTTGTATTGAACATGTGTCTCACTGATTATCAGCAAGGATGTCAGATGCTCTCCAGATTAATCCAAATGCACAGACATTCACGTTCCATCTCAAAGTTGGAAAGAAATTGGGAAATTATATTCATTACAAGGTTATGATGAAGTTCCCTGCAGGCATCTTGAAGTGTCAGTATTTTCAGTAGCCTTGAGCAGGATGTGGTTTATGTATTCTACATCTTTTTACACTTTAATCTGAGAAGTGTTCACATTTCATAAAGCAACAATAGGTTCATTGTCTTTGTGATAATTGGTCCTGTGACAGTCTGAAACGAGAAGGAAATACCTATATAAGATGATGTTAACATCACAGAAATGGATATGAATAGAGTGTGTCCTCCTATCCTGACAAAGCTTAGCAAATAAGACCGTTGAGAGAAATTAATTAGCATACGGCGGTGTCCCAGTATAAATGAAGAGGCTAACCTGCAGATTAACCTTTTCCACCAGAGGCGTTCCTTGCATCCTTTCAGCAAAGTGTTAATATGTTGATGTTGTGTATGGCTGAGTGTTCTGTCAAGAAAAAGAAGAAGGAAATGGAGGGATTAGACCGTGTTGTTAACAAGTCAATTTTCAGTGGAATTAAATCATGATAACTAGGCTGTTTTGTTGATGCCACAGCGAGTGTCAATGTGCTGTATATTTCTCTCCCACTCTTCTGCTAAAATGTCTTATTTCCCGCGGTCAAGAGAGGTTATCTTACCCTTGTGGTTTTGATCTTGTTGCCGGCGTAACACATCCAGCCTGAGTTGTCAGGGAGCGTCTTGCATTCTTCCCCCTCCAGGCAAGGCTCCATCTCACACCACCACTTCCCAATTACTATGGATGCTACAGGCAACAAAGACAAGAGAAATGGTGATGCAGGTGCCTTTCACCCTAACAGAGTGCAAAACCAGATAGCACAGCCCCGCACTTTGCAGATAGATGGCAATTAGGTTGGAGTGTCTAATCCTTATCATCAAATGTGTCATGTCAAAGGAGGCAGTAAGTAAGTTGACTACATGTGTTGCATGTATATGCTTCAGATATCCTTTTACAGTGCAAAACTGTTGGCTATAACAATGCAGTTATACATGAATGTGGTGGGTGGAACTGAGGCTTTTTATTGCGTGAGTGGATCGGTAGGTGTGACTGTGACTTGACGTGACTTTATTGCATGCCGTCAGGAGAGAAAATTGCCTTAAATACAGGGCAAGTAGACAGTAAATGGTTTGTAATGTATGACAGAGGAAAGAAATCTGTCAGAGCTGACATCGAGCAACCTCATATTCCCTCAGTTTGCTCAGATTTCAGTAATATTTGCAAAAGGATTTAAGATAAAAGCTGCAAGTGAGAGGTTTTCCTTAAGCCATTATGTGTTTTGGTTGTGTCAGACCTGAGCGCAAATCCATTTCTTACAAGGGATTGAGTCTGTGTAGCAGACATTTGTTAAAGCATGTATAAAACCATCATGAAAAATCTACAAGGTACCTACGTATGTAATCGAGATCCTCTTCTCTTTGCATTTTGCTATTCTTTATTTTATTTCTTTTCTCTTCCCTGAGGTGTGCTACATTCAGCTGTTTGACTGTTGGCGTAAAGCTTACCCCTGCAGATACCTTCTGCTGTCTGACAAGCAACAGAATTTGGATGTGACATTATCCCAGTTAATGTTAATCTTATCTGGGACAAGGCATTGCATGGGTGACTTAGGCTTTCATTAGGAACAAATCTCTGTATCTTTTCAAAACATATAGCAGTTTTGTCTGTCAGGATTATTTTTTTTTTTTGTATAACACAGTGCGTGTTTAATTGAATTAAATCTAAAAATGAAAACCTTTCTTTTCCTGCATGTATGAATGTAGCTTGCATTAAAAACAAAAGTTTTTTTCCCCCTCATGCAACCTTTGGACAGCGTTTTAGTAAAACCTAATCATTTTTTCTTTACCTGCTAAAATACTCACCGTCGACACATGAAGGTCTGTTTCGGGTGGTTCCAGCCACCTTCCCCGGCAGACAAGAACACTTGACCGTCTGTGACCGCTCCTCAATACGATTCTTATTACAGCATCTGTGAGCAGCAACTACTTCACATGTGCCCCCCTCTGATTTATTAAAAAAAAAAAAAAGAAAACAAACTATATTAAGTCAGCACCTCGAGGGTGATCAGAGCTTCTGAACATAGTACATCTGAACATCTCACTGTGTTAACATTTATGGCTACACATACTGCCATCAGTGGTGCAAAGTAACTTAGTACATTTACTTGAGGACTGTACTTAAGAATTTATATTTTACAGTACTTTACACTTCTATTTCACTGCATTTTAGAAAGAAATATTGTATTTCTTACAATATGATTGGTCAATAATTGATGGTGATTGCGAGAAAATGAATTGCAATTGCGAGGATTTTCTGTTTTCTTCTGTTTTGTATGATTGGACTGCTGGTCGGACAGAAAAGAGACATTTGAAGACGTCCTATTGTTTTTTGAGATATTTTCTAAACCAAACAATTAATTGAAAAAATAACTGACAGAGTAATTGTTAATTGCAGACTAGTCTCGCTTTGCCAGACCTTCCTCCACAGCGCTGCGGAGGAGGTTCTGGCTAGTCCACACAGCATTTTGGGATAGGAGAAAAACATGCTCTGCTTTATTGGAATTTCTTTAAACCAATCACAATCGTCTTGGGTGTCTCTAAGCACCGGGCAGAGCCATGGTACCGCTGCAAAATAGCCTCGGGAAGGAACTTGTTTTGGTGGAACGTGTACGTTCAAAAGTTGTTTTGCGACAGAAAACTCAGATTAGACAGTCTAGCTTGCTGTCTGTATTTAACCTGCAGAGATCTGAAGAGCAGTTAATTATAGTCCTCATAAATCAATGTTACTGTTACTATTTACTTTTGAGATTAAGAAATAACATACGATAACCTTAAAATATGCATTGTTAAAGATTAAACCAGTTGTTTCCAACTTCCTTGGCTTGAAACCCCTTCATCATAAAGCAGCGGTTGTGGCCCCTTCTCCTCTTTCAGATGAGTTGTTAACAGTTCCATTCAAGAGACATTTCCCCTCTAAATGTCTCTAGTTTCATTTATATACCTCTTCATATTTTCCAATATTTAAAAAAGGCATAGAAAAGTCCAAAGAATTAGATTTTCTCCTTTACTTTTACTTATATTTTGAATGAAAGACATTTACTTGTAATTTTTTTACATTACTATTACCTTTTACCTAAGTGAAATATCTGAATACTTCTTCCACCATTGACTGTCATATCCATGTTTCTGCTTATAATCTTGAATACTTTTAAAAATATATGTTAATGTATCTTAAAGGGATATTTCACCGCTGGAAAGCTGAATATATCTTTAAATTGGGTCACTTATGTAGTATAAATGTGGAAAAAAAAAAAAAAATGAAATTGGTGCCTTCTAGGCGGAGAAAAGCCAGAAAATGTGTTTTTGGCTCATGTGGATGAAAGACACCAAATCCCAGAATGCACTTGCTTCGCTGCTCTGAGTCCACTCCCAAGCCACGCCTACCGTTTACAGACAGACAGACAGATAGTGAGACGGTCAACTCAATTCAACTGTGTTTTACTGTCATTTCAACCATATAGCTACACGAAACAACGTTTCACCGTGGCTCTAGTGGTTACACAATTCAAATATATAAAAACGACATACGAAACACATTATATGCTCTGTGAAGTTCAGCTAACACATACTAGCATTAGCGCTTGGTAGGCTGTAAAACACATTGGAGACGAGACAGCAGGTCTCATATTTCAGACACTGCAAAGTTATACATTGTTTGTCGGGCTACTTTATCATTAAATTCACTTCTGATACTTTAAGCGAGAAATCAACTATATAAAGCTCAAATATGGGCCGTTTTACGAAAATGTATGGCTAATTCCAAATTTGGTAAGACGTGTCGGACTTTAGGAGCTCCACACAGTCTGACGAGAAAGCGGCAACCTCCATACCCAGTGAAAGTCACTGTTTCTCGGTGACCGGGGGTCGGGGCACTGCGGAGCTCCGGAGCTGCAAGCTAGGCTACACTTTCGGCATAACTCGTAAATCATATATTTACAGTTTGAATTTCGTCACGCCACTTACATGACATATACCCCAATGTCTTATAAAGCTAACAATGGTGTTCGATTTCAATGTAATGACTTTTTGTGAACATCAGGGGTTTCGTTAGCTGCAAATGTCCCTCCAATCTTATGTGTACAGATAGCAGCCAGTTAGCTAGCTTCATTTTCGGCATAACTTTCGTATATTTACAGTTTGAATTTCGTCACGCCACTTACATGACATATACCCCAATGTCTTATAAAGCTAACAATGGTGTTCGATTTCAATTTAATGACTTTTTGTGAGCAGTTGGGGTTTCGTTAGCTGCGACTGTCCCTCCAATGGACACACATGATATGCTCCGTAAAGTTCAGCTAACACATAGCTAGCTACTAGCATTAGCGCTTGGTAGACTGTATCACCGAGTATACAAATTTGCGTGTAATGTAGAATGTACCTGTTAAATACCGACCAAACTCCACCAGCAGTTAGTTGGATACAAGCACCCCCATTTCTGCACCAGGCAGTCCGTGTTAACACAGCTCACCTCCACTAGCTAGTCTTACCCGGTGACAGAGCTAGTAGAGTAGCTAGACCGGTAGCTGGATAGTCCGATACAGCAATTTTTTCCACAACAACAAAAACACAGCAGTCTCTGAACTCGCGTTGGGAGTTTCATTGAAGTTGGATGTAGTCCAGTTTGTTGTCTAATGAGCGGACACTTGCAAGCAGGATTGATGGAACAGGTGGCAGACTAGCGTTCAATGTCCCCCGCTGATGATGTCCCTTCACCGGCCAGAGGCGTCGATCAGCACCGCTAGTCTCCATAGCTGGCGGGCGAAGCTGTGTCGAGTATTCCATCTGTAATAAAGTGTCCTGCATATTCTCCGATCTGTACCAATGTATCCCGGTAGTAGTTTGAATGCATATAATTGTTTCGGGATGAATACATCTATCTAAAGTTTTGATGCTGAGAAGCCACTAAGCTACGCGAGGATTCAAGATGGCTGACAGTCATTTTGGTTCATGAAATTTCGGAGAATGCCGGAGTTCAACCCCCTATGGGCTATGCGGAAGTAGCTCCTAGTACTGCCTGTAGTCCTTTGCCTCTGGGCAAAAATCTTCCGATGACGCAAAAATCGTCATTTTACGTCATCGGAAGATTTTTTTGCAGACCCACAATACAGAGATCTCCCCTCTCAGGGGGACATGAGGGAGGGAAGCACGGTCATTCAAAAATACTACCGTGTTTCTACTGATACAAAGCTTAATGCTAAATCGGTGAAGTATCCCTTTAATGGCATGTACAGTAGCCCCTGCAATGCCAGGAACTCTTTATAGTCACAGGTTTATTTATTGTGGAAAAATAACTGTAAAACATTACATGTTTTCCCGTAAACAAGTTTAATTGTGCTTTACACTCTTTGAGCGAACGAGACCCCTGCTGCTTGTTGAATGTTGATGAAGAGATGTGTGAGAGCAGGCAGAGAAAAATACTCTATTCGCAGGAGGAGAGGCTGGCTTCAGGGTTATCATGAATATGAACACTGGCTCCACCATGTAATTATCACCAAGCCTCTGGCTTTGCCCTGAAGGCTAAGAGGACTGGACCGAATGGACTCGACCCACCTCAACCGCTGCCCCCCCCCACAGAGCTCAGACTTTCCACATAAGAGTTGTGCAGCAAAGGACCATCTGACAATTACACCCGTCAGCATGACACAAGATCAAGGAGGTTGTAGAGAGGATGAGCAGAGAGAGGGGGAAAAGTAGCTAGTATTTTGCAATCAAAGTGATTTGAAGTCATGTTTGACAATGAGCTGTGGGTTTGTGAACTGTTCCATGGCTAGATTTGCATATAACACTTTACTACATTTAAATATTTGGGTTTGTGAGGCCCTCCTGATGCTGAGTAGTTTCTAGGAAGCAGGAACGCAGCATCTTAGGAGAAGTAAGAACAGTGCACAGCATCGAATCACTGCAGCTCAGTCAATCATATTTCAATCAATATAAAAAAAGCCAAGTGGTGACATTATTTAGCCCTTACTTCAACATTCCCTATAAGCATTTAGAAGCAGCATATGCACATTAATAAAACACTATAACATTGCTGTTTAGAATTTTTTTATTTTTTTATTTTTTATGGCAATTACTATAACGCCTCCTTTCATAGCTTGTATACCATGAAGCATCAATTGCTGGTATATAAATGGATAATTACTGCTTGACACAATATAACATAGTTGTAATCCTATATAATATAGGTAAACTAAAAGAAGTGGTTGATTAATTGGTGAGTTGAAAATGAATCTGCAGCAATTGATACTCAATCATTTCAATTGTTTAATAAGGAGAAAATACCAAATATTTTCTTTTTCCAGCTTCTTAAATGAGGATTTGGGGGTTTTCTGTGTTTTAGAACTCTAAATTGAATATCTTTGGGATTTGAGTAACACTTTAACCCCCTTCTAATTTAGTATATTTAAGCAATACAAAAAAATGTGGTCCATGCACAATATATCACTTTGCCAACATATAACATGGGCACATAAGTGGGAGAAGTTATAATTGTTGATAAATACTGTATATAAATGAACACTTGCGTACAACTACAATATGATGCATTTTAAAATTGTTAATGTTTATATACTGCTTTTTAATGCTTAATAAGGGACGTTAATGTAAAGTGTTATCGTGTGGTGGTTTTTGATCTGATAAAACAAGACTTTATAGGACAGATGAAGACATGAAAGGGGAGAGAGAGGGGGAATGACATGCAGCAAAGGGCCACAGGTCGGCGTCAAACCCCTGGCCGCTGCGTCGAGGAGTAAACCTCTATATATGGGCACATGCTCTACCAGGTGAGCTGGTAGAGCACACTTGAATATGTCATCTTGTACTCCTATTAAAAAAAGTATATGTATATATTCTGTGTTCATTTAATGCTTATAAATGCTAAATGGGGGCTAAAATTAAATGTTATTAATCTTGTAATTGATGCATCCACACTATTGTAATCCCAAATGTTGAGATTTGGGATTACAATAGTGTGGCTGTAATTTTTTGATTTGCGGGGGGAAAAATGCTTGCCATTGTGAAGATTGTTGCTTTACATAGAATATATGTTCTGCCCACAATTTTAAAACTACAAAACTAAGCCATAAAGTAGCTTAAATTAAAAGAGAGACAGAGAAAGTGGCGTGCCAGTTTTTGGATATAATTGAACCATCATGTGCGCTCCTGTGGTGATTAACCAACAGGGCCCTACCTGATCTACTGGAGAGAATTAGATCACTGGGCTCATCTCACACTTGATTCTCTCAGTTCTACCACATTGCGTTATAAAAAAATAAATCATCTTCTGGTGTGTCCATAAAACTTCAAGAGTAGTCAGAATCAGATCAAGATGAACTTAGTTGCAGTTCATTTGGGATTCAGTGTTACTGAGGAGCAGATATGTGCACTAGTGTCAAGGTGTTGATTGGATAAGATGGTTTTAAGTAACAAAATGAATAGCCAAATTTCAATAGAGGAAAAAAAATGTTCCCTGCTTCTTGCCAAGACTGTTAAGTTTCTTGGGGTTATCATGACTCCTGGTGCTGTGTTTCAGAAAACATCAACAGCCTTTGGTCTAACTGAAAAATATCCAGATCTTGTATCTGGACTGGGAGAATGTTGCCTGCTGCCTGCTGCACTCAACAAAAGGGCATGTCTGCACAACGTTAATCTTGATGTACCAGTGGAAGCAGTGGGGCATCATTTGGAAACAACAGCCCACAGGGGTTTGTTCTTCTTAATGCATCTCCTTAATTGCGTAAGACAGCCCTAGATTTCCTCTTTGATCTATTAAAAACACACTACGCAACATAATTAACTTACATTGCTTGTTGCTAGCAAACCGAGCAAAGAATCGGGATCCTCTATATTTGGAAATCTTCACCTCCGAAGAAAACATTAAAATCAAATAAAAATGCAAATCAGTGTGGTATTGCTAGCTCGCAGGTGTACTGGGTGTCGTTTTTAAACAAAAGCAAAGCAACGCTTCAAGTTCACTCATGGTTTCAGCCTGCAAGTATAACACGCTGCATGCTCCGAGAGCCCGTCTTTGCATTATAAATGTTTCAGAGGGAGACGGAGAATAACATGGCTGGAGATGAAAGCTCTCATCTGGAGCCATGCAAGGGCATAATTGTTTTCTGTATTTCCATTTCCCCCCCTAATCAGTGACAAAGTCAGTCTCCCAAATGACAGCTTCAGAGTGTGAGTGGGTGTCTGCTTGTGTTGTCTCTCCAGCAGCATTTTGATTGACAGGGAACAGGGTAGACCAAAATGATCATTCGTGGGGTCAGAAGTCACACAGAAGCAGAGGGTCTCAACAGGACCTGGCCTTTTTTTTATTTTAATGCTCTGTGCTCTTGCCGCTTTATTACTCTGACCTGAGAAACGGAGGCTGTCAGGAAACAAGGTGAGCACTTACAATCTGCTCCCAACAGGGCACAGCTCATTTTCCAGCCTGAAAGTCATAACTTAGTGCTGTATGAGGGGAAGGTTCTGTCGTGGTTTCTGGGATGATTTGTTCCTGGTGTTTGTTTTATGTTGATTCATTTCCTGTGCTGAGACTTATTTTGCTTGTCTGTTCTGGCTGTGGAGAAACAAATTCCTCCCCCACAGTGAATTTAGTCTTCAAGTCCATGGTCATTACTTTACAATTTGGCCTTTCTAAAAGTTGTGGCTTACAACTCTGTGCTGCATGGCTTATGTGTCTATCATGTCATATACCCATTTTACTAACTTGTACTGCATCTTTAATATTTGATTAAGATCTCCATCATGATTGTTGTATTTTATGTATGTCTCATTGCTTATTGCCCCTCTGCATATTTGCATGTGTGAAATGGCTATGATCAGTATTGCTAGGCTGTGTTTTGTTGCTTGTGTTGGTTGCATGGCTTCTGCACTATATTTAGAAGGCTTATTTTGTCGCTGTTGCTGTCTTTATGGCATCTATTTTTCTGTACATTTTAACCTATACTTATGGCATACTGTTTCCTGTTTCTGTGGTCTCAAAACTCGGACTATGGTTGAAAATTAGCTAGCTGGCTAACGCTGGCACATTTACAGTAATATTGATTAATGTGCGTTGTCCTTGTAAATAAATAAATGAAATGAAAATGTTCCGTTCTCGGTCTTGTCTGCACTCATTTTGACTTAGTCACCTTTTCCAAGACTAAGTGATTAAAGTTCTCTGACCATGCAGACCATGGTGTGATGGTTGGGGTCAGCTGGCTGTGAGTTTTCTGTTTTGTTTACTATTTTTTCTATTCGTTTTTTCACTGTCAGTGTCTCGGTTAGTTCTGCCTTCTCTGTGTTTTTTCTGTTGGCCCTCTCTCCCTCTGTGCCTCCTATGTTCTCCCCCTCCTGCTGCTGCTGCCAACTAATTGAGCGCACCTGGTTACGCTTCCATCATCACCCTCTCCCGCCGCACACACCTGCCTTCCATCTCCAATCAAGACCTGTATTTCAACCCTAGCTCAACAGACCATCTCCGCTTGATCGTTGCTCCAGTCACCCTGGTGAACGTTCTGCAAGCTTTTCCTCGAGACCCTTATGCTCACCTGTTTCCGTGCTAACCCTTACTTACCTTTTCCTGTTTGTTTTCCACAGTTACCATCTCTCTCCTGTTTGTCGTCTCCAGTCAGCTGGCATCACCATTCGGTCCCCCTCCCACGGCACCCTGCTTCAACCTGCCTCCGTCTCCGCTCCCAACCACCCTTGGCTCCTCTGCTCCCCAGCCCCAGCGCCTCCCCCTAGACTTCTTGGCCCCGGTTTCCCCGTGCTCGCCTGTGCCCTCACCATCCTATCTGCCTTCGCCATCCTACTCCCCGCTCCCGAGCACTCGCCATCCTATCTGCCTTCCTCATTCTACTCCCCAGCTCCTGAGCCCTCGCCATCCTACCTGCCTTTTTCCCTGTCCCTGGCGTCCACCACCCCACTCCCTTTTCCCTTGCTTTTCCTAAATAAACCTTTTGCCTTGAGCCTTGCATTTGAGTCCGTTCCGTTCCTTTCGTCGCACATGGGCCTCTTGAATTATACGCTTACAGATGTCTTGTCCAATTTTTATAAATTATTAATATAGCAAAGTAAAGCACACCAGAGTTGTAGCGAGGTGCTGATCACTGAAGGTAGACTTAAAAGTAGGAAAAAAGTGTCCCAAATTCTGTCTCCATTTGCATTTCTCTTTCATTCAGATGATGTTTTGGGCCTCAGACTGATTGTTTATCTTGAAGAAGGCCTGAGGACTGAAACGTCATCTGAATAAAAATATTTCAACATCAGTGTCTTCTTATTATTTAGCCCAATTAAATTGCATTTACTTTGGAAAGCACTTTTCTACAATTTCATGTTTATTCAAGATATACAAAAGCACATGCTAAACTACATCATTGTTTTTTCAATTGTTTTCTATAATTTAATTTAAATAAAAAAAAAAAAAACTAGTCCCCAATATGGGTCTAACTCCAAAAACACTGGATCCTACATTTCCCATAATGCAATTTGATAGCATCTTTCATTAGATCCACCACAGCCTCCTAAATACTCACTTATTTCAATCTCCACGCCTCCAGCTGGTAACGCTTCGTCACAGGCATAGAATAGAATGGAAAACCCAGACAGACTGAAACATTGGGTCAAAATGAGACCGGAATAAATCTTAATTGAACTTTTTTCCATATTTTTTTGGTGTGATATTAAAGCTTAGGCTTGAAAGTTATACTTTACGTTATTATACAAGTAACAAAATAAAATACACATTTTTGGGAAATACAAGTAGACATACAACCCATGCTCCTATTTAACAAGACAACCAATCGTTTGATGTGAAACTATGATTCTGTTTTTCCATCTTTGGAAAAGTTTCAGAGTTGGTACAGTAAGACAGGAGAGTCTGACAGCTTTCTTAATGCCGTTACAGACCAACCAGATGGCCGACCCTTGGCAGAAAAGGCAGTTAGACTCAGTCTCCCCGAGTTGGTCAAAAAAATGCCTCGTGACACACCAAAGCGACAAGACGTAATACATCTCCGTAACAGCAGGCGGCGCTAATCTGTATTGTCGCCCAAAAAAAGAAAACCGGCAGCTGATTGGATGAACATGTCACATGGGTCTGGCTGCTGCTTCCGGATTTTGGATTTTTCAACAGGCCATTAATGGCGACTCATTCAGAATACGATCTCATATTGTACTAAAATAGTTCACCGAAACGTGTTTCTGAAAACATTTTAAGCGAGAAATAGGCCATGCAGTTGCTGAATCTGCCATTTCTGGGTGAGTCCCGACTGCCCCGTCTCCGACTGAGCATGTCAGGTCGGCGAAAATGAAGGCCGACAGCTCCTTCAACTGACGACGACACGGAACACACCGAACAGACTTGAGTCACTGACCTCGCCAGACTGTCCAACGGCTGATTATCGGCCCGGTGTGTAGCTGCCTTTAGTGTCACATGATGAGAACATCACTGGACAGGCCTGCTATTGAGATACGTTTTTCAGTCTTGGCCTTGTAAACAATCTCACCACAAGGTTTGTTTGTGATACTTCTACTTTTACTTAAGGCTGTGAGCTCCTTCCAAGTCTGCATTTACAATTCATATGATTATTAATGTTGGTGGTGGAATGTAACCAAGTATATTTATTCAAGTACTGGAGTACAATTTAAGGTACTTTACTTGAGACTTTCTATTTCATAATACTTGATGCTTTTACTCCACAACATTTCAGGGGAAAATATTATATTACTCCACTACATTCATTTAAGAGCTCTAGTTACTTAAACTTTAATTAAAGGTCCCACGGCATGAAAATTTCACTTTGAGGTTTTTTAACATTAAAGTGATGGTTCGGCGTAATTTCACCCTAGGGTCCTTTGCACTATGACCTCAAGCCAAACAACCCCCCAGAAGCTTTTTTCACCTGGATCGAACATTGGGCGAGTTAGCGTTATCAGCGGGTTAGTTTAGTGCAGGCGCTAACTGATCCAGGTTTGTATCTCGTAAATTACCCCACTAATAATGCCAAAAATGAAAAACTAACCAGCTGATAACGCTAACTCGACCAACGTTATAACAAGGGAAAAAAAGCTTATGGGGGGTTGTTTGGCTCGAGGTCATGGTGCAAAGGACCCTAGGGTGAAAGTACTCTGAACCATCACTTTAATATGCGTTCCCCCAGCCTGCCTATGGTCCCCCACTAGCTATAAATGCCGATAGGTGTAAACCGAGCCCTAGGTATCCTGCTCCGCCTTTGAGAAAATTAAAGCTCAGATGGGCCGATCTGGAATCTCCTCCTTATGAGGTCATAAGGATCTGCTTTGCCCGCCCAGAGAATTTGGCCCACCCATGAGAGAGAGAGACATCATGGCTTTCAAACGAGCAAAGTGGCAGTTGGTCAAGGCCACACCCCCACCCTCCACCTTGCCCCCCCCCCCCCTCTCTCCTCAAAAGCTACAGAAACAGAAATGGCACATCCTAAGGAAAGCTCATTGTGGGACTGGCTCTAGTGGCTATAATTCTGCACAAAGGCTGAATTTCGGGAAAGAGACGTCAGATACAGCATTAGGGGACCACTAAGGTCTATATAAAAGCATCCAAAGAGCACCATGTCATGGGACCTTTAAGATGTTTAATACCAAACTTATGATCCCCTTTTTAAATTATGTTGCATTTGTTCCCTGCAAAATTATGCTCATTTTAGTCTATATTTGAGTACTTGCCCCCTTAATTTTACTTTCAGTTCAAATCAATTCATTTAAAGTATTTGCTGAAATCAAGTCTCATTTTTCATAATTCTAGCGCAGTAACATGCATTGTATGTCTTCCACCACTGGATGTCCAAAGCACTTTAAAGACTTCTCTTCCATGTTGGCTTTAGCTTATTTCATTTTTACATTTATTTTAGCATCTACAAGTGCAATTCAGCTGTTAATTTCATAACTACATCCCTGCTGTATATTTAACCTGTAGAAAAACAATAATTTGAATTGTAAATGCAGACTTGGAAGGAGCACTCAGCCTTAAAAGTAGAATATTACAAAAAAACTGCTGTTTCCAAGGCCGAGAATGAATAGCTTACCTCAAATAATTAGGCATGTCTAATGATTTTGAAAACTGTGAGAACACCCACCTACCCAATGAAGGTCAGACAGACTTTTAATCAAATAAATATTTCAGCTAAGCGAGACAGTGTGCGGGAGTTCTTCTCATTGTTTTTAAGATTGTGCTTTCTACCAACGCACCTCACACATTGCAGAAGTGCCGTGCAGAGATTTTTTTCAAAATATTTTGAAGGATCACTGTCTAATGTTCTCATCATGTGACACTATAGCAAGCTGTCAGACTCTCCTGTCGTACTGTACCAACTCTCGAGTTTTTCCAACATAATCAGTCAACAATATCAGTTTCAAATCAAAGGATTGATTGCCTTGTTGTATTGGAACATGGGTTCTATGTCTACTTGTTATATCCAAAAGTATGGACATTATCTTATTATTCTTATTATATAATGACATGGAGTTTATTATATTTAAGCAAAAACTTTAATATCACAACAAAGGAAATATGGAAAAAAGCTTAATAGATTTATTAAAAGATTAATTCTGGACTCATCTGGACTCTATTTTGCAGTCTGGATGGGTGTTCTACTCTATTCTACTCTATTCTTTGCCTAACACAACGTGGCTTATTTTATGTCTGCAAATCAAGATGTTGCAGTGTTTTGGCAGTTACTGTAAAATAAATTGAATAGTGAGAGTAAAATGGCTGTTGTGAAACCTAACAAAACCCTCTGGCATGCTGCACAACTTCTCACAGAGGGATTTGCTTTGTTCAAGTCTACCAAATGGAAATTTGTCAGAGCACTTAACTGTAATGCTATTATCTACACAAATGACAACACCTGGTGTCAGCAGTGTCTCAGCTGCTGGGTGGAGAGCGAGTGCCGTCGAGCTGACTGTCTCTGGCACAATGAGTCACACTGGAAGCCAAAAACACTGCATCAGAATCCAATGAGTTATGGACAGCAAACTTGGATGAAGGCAAATGCTGTCAAATCATGCATGACATGAACGCGTAGCGCCAATTCTGAATTCCTATGGATCTGCGATTCTACCTGCCTAATGAATGTGAGCACAGTTCATGTGGGACCTGTAAATGGTTCTTCAAATGTGATGTAACAGCCATTGTGCAGGTGAAAGTGGTCAGTCTATCTCAATAGAAATGTCAGTGTGCAATAAGTATGCAATGACTCGCAGTCTACTGTAATGAGGCCAGACTGTGGGGTTGTCTATGGAGACGCTAATAGCAAGTATACCCTCTGAACGCAACACTCCTCTACCATGTGTTTCCAGGCATTTGACACCGGTGTGTATGTAAAACAATACTGTACGCAATTTATAGAGGGATTCTGAACATCTATCATTTGGGTAAAATCTAATAATCCAAGTGAAATGTGAATTCAACGAATATAGCGTATGACTGAAAGAATAGCAGTGAGGTAAGTCATTGTTACACTCCATATACAAACCAAATGGAAAGCCTAAGGGACTCAATTTAGCAGGTAACCCATCTCTCTGGGGCTTTGGATTCCGGTGATTGGCAGCCAGTGGCACTATTTGTACACCCACGTGGCAATATAACTGATGACTATGTGACATCTGAATACCAGTAGCTCCCTACAGGCTCAGAGTCCATGTCACATGTACGTCCCTGCAAACTCGGAGTCCTTAAAACCTGAGGTGATTGTTTTATATCTAAAAGTCATTAACAAGCAACAGCAGGCCCCGACTTCCAAACCACAGCAGTCCATGTTTTAGAGCAGCATGCTTGTCACCTTTTAATAGGAAACTCATCCAAGGTGACCCATAATAGGCTCCACTTTCTCTGTGCATGCTCTCCGCAGACATCCAAGCCAGCAGGCTACAGCAGTTCTGTTGCTGACAGGAAATGGGTCCGCCAGATTAGAGAATGTCAAATTAATGCAGATTGGAGACAGCGAGAGGCACAAAACATGTGACTGCATGGTGTCAAATTGAGTGACTACGTTCTTCCCAGTCTCCTGTGAAAACATCTAAAGTCCCCGTAGTACTGCTGTTATTCTAGACATAAATGGTGGTGTGAAAGTGAGTGACATATTGCTTGATAAACTGCGAGGCAAATTTGTTTCCAGCTGAAAAAAATGCAGAGGACTTGTGTGTTGGTGTAAACGATAACACAATGCTTAAGTAAACTTGAGAATTCAAAACATTTTTGAGAATTAACAGCATTTGGGCAAAAGCTTCAGGAAGTAAAGTTGTCAACAGTTTTTATTTTACTCAACAAAGCAGATGTGTGTGTTTTAAGTTTACACTGTGTGTGTGTGTGTGTGTGTGTGATTGTGTGTTTGTAGGAGAAAGTACATGTGCTTGCTGGAGAGAGGCATCAGAACAATTAAAAATACCACTTCTTTAAAAAAAAAATCACTGTCCATGACACATAAAAGCATAAAAGTCTTGAAATATGGCTGACAGTTTTGACATTGTTTCACACAAGGGGGCTGTAAGATTGGTCCTGTGCAGTGGGCCAAAGTTGGGTGATACTTTATTGAAATGCAGAATGACTACTTACAGAACAAAGCAGAGCTGGTGTTGTTTTAAGATCCATGAAAACTGCATGGAACAAAGGAAGCAGCAAGTAGTAGGGAACGGGTTTCGCATTTGCATGTGAGCCACGAAGGCTGCCGTCTCTGTTGTCACACACACAACACAAGCCCAGGACACCTAAATACTATTCAGACTCTCAACGAGTTAGATCCGCACAAGAAAAACGCCCGTGGCTATTTGGTTTTTATAGTGGAGATGTGTGGCTTGTTGAGCATGACAGCGATATACTGTACAACAGCAATCACACGGCAGCTTTCATGTCCATTAAACACATAGAAACAAAGGCGCTCTTTTTACGCTACCCTCTTCTAACACACATTCACTTCTGAGTTTTTTTTCAGTCAGTGAGATGTCATTCATTTTTAAATGTCAAGCTGTTCCTGTCCTTCATTCTGGTCCTTTTCTAGCATATTTCTTTAGATCTCCTGCTCTGATGAAAGACTTGCATTCAGAAGAAAGAAAAGGAAACCGAGAGAGAGCCGAGTCAGGGAGTCTTTAGAGAACAGCTGCTAGCCTCTGATGTGACTGCTGGCCTTCTCACTGCCAGCCAAGGCGATCTAAACAGGGTGCCAATGTGCCTGCAACATGTAAGCTGTGTATTAATACATACTGCAAAGGCCAAATGACCTTTAGTGCTGTATGATGTACTCTGAGGGGTCAACGGAACACCTGCAAGCTGATAATGGGAAAAATTGGCGGCGAGGGTTCTTTACTTATTCATTATGATGCAACAGAGCAGATAGTGTCACAGGATCAACAATTTAATCACATCTTACTGCAGTTAAGAAAGGTATAGGACATTTGTAGCTGTATGGTGTAATATACTCAGCACCTATACAACATGCTTAAATGGTAGATATGGTTATACTGACTGCCTTATTAAATAGTGTTCAATTACAGGATACAGTATCAGATCATAATAGGAACCTTTAAATGGTATGAGGCTTTTTTTTTATTGTAATTTAATTTCATCTAGAGAGGCAGGAAGTATTTATCAATCCTTCCATCATGTTCTTCATATTTGATGAAATATATTATCTACTTTTGTCCCCCATTTTCACACATGCATGTTCCAGTCTTTCCAGGAAAGGTAATTGGATCTGTGGTGTAAATATGCCAGAAGACTTATGACACACCAAGGAGATATTAGAACTGGAAAAAATAACTAAAATCTGCAATAGAGCCTGATAAACCCAATATTAATTACTTTGCTTATTTCTCATACCACCCTCCCCCTTGAAACCAATTAGTAAGTTGAGATGCTTCTTTTCAGTTTAATGAGGTCTAAGTAGTGAAAGTGAATTTCATATTCCTGCCAAGCATTTCAAATTGCCTAGTGAAACCACAAAGGCAATGCCATATGAAATGATCTCTCAAGCATCATTCCCATTCTGCAAAAAATATTTATTTCATTGAGGAAATCAGAAATGAGGAAATGAAGTCCCATTTTCACCGCTACAACTACAGGGGATGAATTAATAGACGTAGTTTGTCATCACACTGATGCCATTTGGCGTTAGTAGGGTATTAGTCACATGAAATTGCTCAGAATTTACAGACCCAGTAGGCCCTGTTTACATGAATATGCTCGCGGGTGAAAACGACAAAATATTTTATCAGATGTGCCTTTCGTTTAGCGTTTTTGGGGCTTAAAAACGCAAAAAAGTGAAACCACCCTCCAGAGTGTAAATCTTAAAGGGTAAAAACTGTGTGTGTGTGTGTGTGTGTGTGTGTGTGTGTGTGTGTGTGTGTGTGTGTGTGTGTGTGTGTGTGTGTGTGTGTGTGTGTGTGTGTGTGTGTGTGTGTGTGTGTGTGTGTTGTTTGGAGCAATAACTCCACCTCCTCTGTCCAGACAAAATTGTCAGCTTTTGTTGTTCGCTTCGCGCTACTAGGGAGAGAAGTAGAAGGAAGGTTCTACACAGGCGCGCGGACTTGGTGGTGTTGTGTGGCAGTGCTTCACACTACCACCTAGCTGCTTGGTGTGCATACTACATCAACTTTCACAAACTTTTGCGTCACCATATGCACGCAGATTTCCCCCTAAAACGCTTGTCTAAACGCGGAATAAAAAGTGATAACGCAACGCCACTTTTTCGTTTTCTCTTCAGATTGTTTCCGATTAAACATAGCCATAAATAAACAATGTGTCTCATAAGTGGGTCACCAAATCTTCAAAATCACATCTTAATCTTACCACGAATGGCCAACACTGAAGTGACAAAAACCCTGTTCGTCGCCTAAAGAGCAGGGAGAGCCGCAGGACTGCCACACCTTGAAAATCCTCCACAATGAAAAAAGCCAGAGAGGGACAAAAATACACTGTGACAGACTTGTTCCATCCCTCCATATAATGTGGGTTAACAGGAAAAGTAGGCAGCAGGGTAGCATTTCACCTTGGTAGGGAGCAAATTTGCTGGAACAATCCTCATTACACAAAAGACAAGAAGGTCTGAACTCCCTGATATAATATTAACAAACAGGGGGACGCAAATCTGTCATTAGTTTAACAGTAGTTTTTGTTTCATGTGGAAAATGTTGAATTAAAGAGGAGCAGAGCTCACACATGAACCCACACAGGCTTGTGCAACCACAGCCATCAGCATTTACTGTGAAGTGTGGTGATGGTTGGATCATTTCCATTGTTAGGGCTTGTTTTGTTTCTATGGCATGGGAACAAAAAATAAAATTGTTTGTTTATGGTATTAATAGGGAAATTTGACAGGTCATTTTGTCTGGCACAACATTTACTGTAGACTTTTGTCCCGTAACTCCGGGAGTGTAAGGGTGTGACTCCAATTAGGGTAACCCAAGACTGAAAATATTCCAGGTATGGTGCTGTAAAATGCTTTAGATTTGAGATGTTCACTTTCCTATCACTGATTCATGAAAGAACGTTCTTCTAGTAACACGCGATGACTTCTTGCTTCAGCACAGATGTTTTTGTTTGTTTGCTTTACGCCCCCTGGCGTTTGCAGAATACTGCAATAGAGAACACGTTGAGCATGAAAGCCTGTGTGCACTCAACTCCATCTGTGGAAGCCCCTGCCATGGTGTATTGCGCAAGCATAAACAAAGCTTTTGTATAATGGATGTATTACTGTATGGGCCAACGGGGTACAGGCTCAGGGCCTCTGGACCAGAACCTCAGTATGAAGTGACTGTTAACATTTCTTTTTGAAAAGTCACTCAAACTCGCTCCAAAAAGACATGAAACAACCCTAAAAAAGAGAAGCACACAGAAGAAGAGATACAAAACTACTAAAGAGAAAAGAAAAAAGACTAAACAGAGGCCCCGAAAGACCCCAAAGTAATGCAAAACGACTACAAAGCATGTCCTGCAAGAGGTGGTTTAGGTAAAAGGCATCCACTTTTACATGTCTGTGCCCCCCACCCCCCCTTCCCCTCATTCAAAGGTTTCTAAACCTTCCGCTGGTCTAATGCAGAGGCACAATTCACAGTAATGAAACATTAACACTAATTACACCTAACATCATCATCATTACACATTTATCAATGTGAAAAATGAATGTAATACATAAACTCTGTTAAGAAGCCAGTCATTTACTTTGAGCTACAGATAGTTCTGAATGTTCTGCAGGCTCAATTACTTACCAGAACATTGTTTAATATGAGCAAAAGCTTTTTTTGTGCTGTTTGCACAAAACAAAAATAACAGTATCTGTAATAGCTAAGCTTTGCTTTGGACTATTTCTGGATTAAAGCAAGCTGAACGCTTTTATCAGGACTCAGGGTTTAAGAGTCCACTATCCTTCAGCTATGTCAGCTGTCACAACAACATATTTAGAAAACTGCTGCTAACCACTAAACAAAACAAGGGTCTTAAAATCTTGCTAATGACCCCAAGAGGATGCTCTGCTTCTTTTACCCAATGGAGCAAAGTGGTTTGAAACGATCAACTAATAATACCATTCTGGGGCAAAATGTGTTTTGCAGTTATTAAAAAGCCAACGTCTCTTACAAGCCTCCTTTATGTGCAGTCATGATTATTTCTTTTGGCCAGGGGCTGCAATTTATGGTAGCAGTGCTCTAACAAAAATGCACTTCTTAATTTGGGTTGTAACAGTATTTTCCCCATTAGCTGTTTAGAATAGGACATTTGGTTTAGTACACAAAGTGTTTTAGTTCACTCAATCCTCTATGTGATCCAAATAATTGCAGGCTTGTTATAATAATTCACCCTACTTACAGTTTACATCTCACAAATTGCAGAGTATTTACTCAAAAGTCTGAATCCCATCCATAAGAATTTGGAAGTGTGTCAGTGGTTGACTAGCCCATCATGCTGTTTGATGTTGACATGTTTTAATTTTTAAAAGCACACCTCATCTCCTTAGAGACCTTACCTCCCGGCTGTTTCTCAAACTATTTGTTTTTAGAATGTTGAAATAATTGGAAATCCTTATTTGTAGCCGTGCTAGCAGCAAGGCTGTATGGATGGCAATGTCGCATGTCGGTTGGTCGGTCCACCACTTTGGTCCAGACTGAAATATCTGAAATGTCCAACAACTATTGGATGGATTGTCATGTTATTTTGTAAAGACAGTCATTGTGTTTGGACGATGAAGCCTAAATACTTTGGTGATCCCCTGAATTTTCCTTTAGCGCCACCATGAGGTTGGCATTTGTGGATTTTAGTTAAATATCTCAACAACTAATGCTGCAACATGTTGCTGATGCATTTAGCTCAAAGCACAGAGCATCGCATAAGACTCTTAGTCTTGTTATAATATTTTATATCTGAGCAATATTTACAAGCTATGTTTTTTTAGTTTGTGTTAAATAAGTAATGGGCCCAACATTTGTAGGAATATTTGGAAAAACACAACACTGTTGTATGTAAAATGGAAAGAAATGCTATTTTTCCGACTGTACCAAAAACAACTGTGACCTCAACACTGCAAAACACATCGAGCTGTGAACTTTTTCTGCTGTTAACACCCCTTTTATTAATGCTTGGGGATTCTGGCTAAGGCAAGAAACAGCTGGTGTAGTCTTAAGAGAGAAAGTTGGCTAATTAATTAAGCTGTGGGCCACAGAAATTCATTTTGCATATAAGCGTTGTGACCACAAACCATAGCCCCTGCACAGAATTGGCTCAAAGACTTCAATTAAACATGCTGTTTAAACAAATATCCACAAGCTTATGGAGCTCTATCTTATGAATAATTCATAGCTTGGATAAGGGAATAAATGAGAAATACTGAAATATGTAAAACCTATTTGTAGCTGTGAGCATACAGTAATAATTAGGGCACTGATTGTCCTTAGATTCATTTCCTTAAGAATATATTTTTCTTTCAGGGATAACCATGAATGAAATGACACAAATAATTTATTTCTAGTAAAGCTATATGATACAACACCGGCAAAGTAAACAATCTTTGGCTTTCCACTTTGAAGGCTATAGAGGAAGTTTCTGGTGTTTTTACAGGGTGGTCAGGGCCCCTTCGATTTCACAGTGGCGTGTGTAACAACATCAAAACAAAGTGGGTTCGCTGAGCTCCAGATGTGGAGAGGCCTCGGGCTGAGGCTGCACGCCACTTCCTGTTGGCACTGCAGTGGAGCAGCAATGACACTAGTGAGAGCATGGTTGAGAGGAGGTCTCGGGGAGGGGTGAAGGAAGATGTATGTCAAAATAATGTGCCTCCAGGATGCATTATATAAGGCTATTAAATTGTCAGTGTCTAAAACAGTGCATAGCGGATACAACCTTTGTTTGTGACAGCCGAAAATCAATTTTTCATGTTAGTTTCATTGTGTGCTTTGCCAGCAAGTGGTTTCTTTTGTTGGAGTGCACTGAAAAAAGAAAAGAAAAAAAAAGCTCTGATCCTCTACTCCTCATTAAAGCTCCTGAAAGGGAGACATGAGGGATTTAAATAGTATTTTCACTCTGTAAAGTAATGGAACTATAGGAGCACTCCATATTCTAGAAGGAAGTTTATATTAAAGTTGCTTAACATTGAAATAACATCCATGTTGAAAAGGTACATCTTTAAGAGGGACTGACAGAACTGAGGAGGGGGGGGGGGGGTTACTATAGCTGCTATAGAGGACTATCATGAGGAATAGAGAGGAATGGATATCACACCGAGTAAAGTATTTATGGCTTAAGTCTGAATAAATTGTATTATGCCGTGGATGCTTATAAATGAGTTACTTCTGCATGCTCTGAATATCTTATCCCGGTATGATCGTTCACTCGCAGCTACATATTTTTACAGCAACCGCCAGGTAAGAGATTATCCGCACAGTGTTAAGAATTGATGACCTTTCAGTGATGAACAGGTTGACCTCAGGCAGCCGCTATTTGCTCTTTTTCCTACTCTCTATTTATTACCTGCACGATCAATGGCATGATATTCTCCACAGGAAATTAACTGCTGCTCAACATATTCAACTCACCTTTGTTCTCTCTGCAGGGAGCACATATTTCAGTCTTTACTAAATATCATGCAAGAGCTGAGATGTTACACCTGAAACAAATGTGATTTGCCACAGCTGCCAACGTATATTTAATTGTTTTCAGTAGCTGGACTTAAGTTTTAAAATCGATGCAAGTGGGAGGTTATTTTTTTGTTTAGCAATCCAATGTTTTAGACGAGGAACATTATCCTCTGGACATGTTCAGGGGTCGAGAAACGCATGACCCAAAAAGCAGCATCTCTGCCCGCCACTTTACAGATGCATGACAAACACAATCTGTTCTCTTTTGTGCTCAGTTCACGCTCTTTGCACCAAATAAATACAGCACCTGATGAATCATACCGCAGAGAGCAACACTGCCTGTACCAGGAAGGCAGAAAACCGCCGTAAGCATATCTAAGAGAGTGGCAGGCAGCAATCTACAAGTAGAGCTGTAGGGTAGAAAGACGGCTTCCTTGTCCGAATCACTGAGCACACACACAGGCACCTACTCGAGGGTCATCCATCTAATGGACTTCTGGACACACATTCTTTGCAATAAGGCTGTCAATATCTTGTTGCACGAGTGCAACATTTGCTTATATGCTGTCAAAAGAAATTATCACTGAGAACATATTTAGAGTGAGCAACAGAATGCTGCTGATAAATCTGTAATCTTCCTGTCTCGATGCCTTTTCACGCTACAGGTGGTTTTATTCACAACTAATAATTTATCTAGAGTTTGTGTGTGTTGACAGGGTCTGAACATCAGGTCACAATTTTGCTGTTCCCAAAGTCACTTGTGATTGACTTGGTTTTCTAAACATCCCCCCAATAGATTTAAATTTCTATTGGCAAGGACACAACCGATCTCTCGGCCTCTGTAATCTCGATTTCCTCTGGCAATACCAGTCACCGTGAACTTGTGGCATTTCGCTGCCTTTGATGATTGGCCCAATGGTCTGCAACCAATGGCCTTCTTGCCACCAATTCATGACCCGTCAACCCCAATCGTCCCACCAATCCAACAGGCACACAACACACAGCACAGAACAAATGTCCCAGTGTCAGAATCAATCCAGACAGGCTTCCCATCCTCCTCTCATAAAACTGGCATCTCATTTATCCAGGAGTGAGGACTAGCCATACTATGGTAAATGGAATGACAGGTTATTTACACTTTTAGTGGCAGAGGGTCCTGAAGGATTTGAATTGTTTGCTTTCAACTCGTTTTCTCCAAAAAGCTACCTGAATGCACATTTGAAATATTATTTCCATTTCCCTTTTGGTGAGATGAGACCACTTTCTAGAAGATATCTTATTTGCGAGTGTATTTCTTTCTTTAAAAAAAAAAGTTCTCCTCCAATACACATGTGCAGACGTGAGTAATGAAATGAATGTGTAGGAACAGGAAGTCTTCTGACTCACAATATTGAGAGTATTGAAAGGACCCCTTGCTGATATGCTTGAGGTGCACTGGTGCATAGAGGAAATAACAGACACCAAGGACCTGCACGCTCATGCAGCTACTTCTCCCTTTGAAGTTCTGACAGCATTCGGCTTCCTCTCCTCTGTTGAATCCTGAGATCATAATTATTTACCATAACCATGGCACGCATCCGCCTGATGAAAACAAAAGTTTGACCGCAATGATTCGGTCATATTCTAGTCAGTGCAATTTCACAGCAACCACAGTCGCACAGATCACATTGAGAAGGAGCAATGTAGCATGAATATCAACTATAATAGCTCAAGACGGAAAGTGCAAAGGCATTCATATCTTTGTGATCTTCAGTGCAGACATATTCATGCTATCAAGGCCAAATGTTAACGTTAAACAGCCACTGTACAATGTGCTTGCTAAATAATTGGTTGTTTAAAAAAGCTTAACCGATAATAAGGTCAATGAATGTACCGACTTTATGAAATCCAGATGGAAATATAAACCCAAAGCAAAAGTGGTTATTTTGTCTGAGCTTGTGACAATCTAATTAAACACATGAGCAACCACACTGGGGATACTACAGTAACAACAGTAAAAAAAAACATTTGCTTCTCATTTTTGGTGTTTTTTGTTTGTTTGTTTTTTTAAAGAAATCTAGTATAGAGAAAGGCTCTGGAGAACTAACCAATCATGTGGATGGTGGTTCGTCCAGGCCTCGTCCCATGATGCTGTTGGATGGTGTCGTAGAAAGTGGCCTGACACAGCTGAATGGCAGTCACGCTGACCCAGAGGTACAGGCAGAGCAGCCAGGACATGACAGGACACATCTGCTAAAGACCAGCACAGGTGGAGTCACTACAAAACACATTATGTTCTCAACCTATGACCTTAACCCTCCCCCCCAACAAGCACACACACACACACACACACACACACACACACACACACATACACTTCCACATTTGTGAGCAAAAATGTTGCAATTATTAATACCAAATACATTTCTTTCAATTTTTCATGATTTTGTACAAGCACTCCGGTCTATAATTGGCCTTAATACACCTCAGTGGAGTCTTTTAGTCATCGGAATTTATCA
>CM042318.1:20661592-20941592 GCA_023566125.1 Zingel zingel | reverse complement strand
CCTAATAAATATATATATATAACAGTCGGGATTATTGCCGCCTTGTAGGGGTAACTCAGTACCTAATCTGGGGAGGACTGAGTGGGTATGGATCTAGGTCCCCCACACCTAATGCCTATGGCCTCAGTGTTCAAATGAATGAGCAGGTTGTCCACTGTTTAGCAGCCTGGGCTAGCACCAGCTTCTTATGCAGAGTAAAGTGGGCTTCAGACTATATGGTGGCCACCTGAATGAAGTATGTGCAGTTTAACCCTTGTGTTGTCTTCACTTCAACCTTGAAAAAAACACTTTTTTCCCCCAACGTTTTTGACGCCTTTTTTCAGTTTGTTTTTGCTTTTTCCAAAGTTTTAAATTTTTCTTCTACACATTTTCAGCGCTTATTTCTACGTCCCATATTTTCTGATATAAAACAAAAATTTTAAACGGGTCAATGTGACCCGAAGTCAACACAAGGGATATGCACAGTAAGTGCTGAAAGGACCTGACACTGCCCCTGCTTTATGTAAACCTAGCTAAACAGGTGAGGCGCCCCTACCCCCAGGTAAGTAATATATGAATATAAGGTAATGAAATATGAAACAAAATGCATTATATGAATTTAGGAATAAACCCATTTTGTTTACTGTTTGAATTCACAGTTATCAATGGTCATTAATGAACGCAACATTTTTAATTTAGAGATAACATACATCAGAAGAAACAAGCATGCTATTGCGTTCAATGACAGTTTAGGTTACTTAAGACCACAAAGTTAACCTTTCACCCTTCTCCAAATATGATTACCTCATGACAGGCATATACATGAAAACATTCTCATTGTTAACTTCAACAGTGGTTAAACAAAAAGAAAACACATTCCTTTCCAGTGTGGGTGTTGTCAATATAAATGAGCTGACAGTTTTTGTCTCTTTCTCGGTCTTCAGCAGTATGAGTGGGCGTGAGTATTGTATATGTTGAGCACCGGTGTACATACCAGCACTGTTGCTGTACAGTTCAGTTCATTAGGCGCTGGTGTGGTGTAGGTGCGAATGCACGTATATAGCAGTCTGATGTCCCTTCCAGTGCAAATGAGTGTGCACGTGCGTGTGTGTGAGAGCACAAGCGCGGCGTCAGTTGGTCCAGTTCACAGTTCGGTTCTGACTGTGCACAGTATCTTGTGTTGTCAGTGTTAATAGCAAAGTGTGGTGCAGATATTACCCACAAACAGCAGAAATCGCACTTTAAGGATGCCTGATGGCTGGCAGGTTAAACTTCCTAAGGAACCCGCTGCACCCGCGGAGGAAAAGCCGCCGTTTTCCCTGTGCATGCAGGATGGCTCACAGCTACAAACTTGAGATTGCGTCTTCCCACGCTGTTCACACATGAAGTGGGGGAGGGGTGGCGGTAACGTTCCAACACAGCACTCCTCGATATCCACGACGTTCAAACTAGCTCTTACTACACAAAACTCTTGTAAAGTTAACTTTAGCACTTCTAGCTACCTAGACGATATGAACACCAGCACTAGACTCACACTTGAATGCTCTTCCAGCCGTCTTCCTCCGTGTAGCTAGTCTGTGTCTGTGCGTCGCTCTGCAGCTCGGTTAGAAGCTAAAGCTAACACTCACTTTGGTTCACTGGAGCTCGGTTTTGTCGCTCACACAAGCAAAGTAAACGGGAAACCTAAACGTAACCGCATTACAGACTTTAGGACACGTTATATAACCACTCGATAGACTTTAAATCATCACTTTGGGCGCAATAGTATAGCTTCCCACAGCTACCGCTCTATCCTCTCTGCGCGTCCGCACCACACTGACTATGCCCGTTAGTTTTTACAGGCAGCAGGTCGGTGATTATGGAATTGACTTACAATATTGCCCATGTCCACGGATGCCTTCAGTGTAATGATGTGGCTCATTTATGTATTTTGGATAACAACGGAGCTCTGTGACACAGGTTATCACGCTTCAGGCAATATGTGTCTGTTGGATTTAGTGACATCTACCAGAATACCTCTTTCCTCACCCCTCCCTTTCCCAGCGCGTAGTAGACAGGTAACGTAAAAATGTGAGAGGCGATCTCTAGAGCCAGTGTTTGGTTGTCTGTTCTGGGCTAGTCTCGCATTGCCAGACCTATCTTCACAGCGTTGCGGAAGAAGGTCTGGCAACACCACACATACATTCTGGGATAGGAGAAAAAACAGTCAGGGGTTGTTTGCATTTCCTTAAACCAATCACAGTCGTCTACAAAAGGATCTTGGGAAGGAACTTTTTTTGGTGAAACATTTGCACCCCACAAAAGAAAATGCCACAATATAAAATGAAGTTTACTGTTCACAAAATACAGTAAAGTGAGCTATTTCAATGAACATGGTTAAAGGTAATTTGCTCTTACCAGTGTATCGCCGTGTGTACTTGGTCCAAAGCAATCCCCACCAATTAGTCCCAAAACGTCCCAGTTATAGAGTAAATGCCGTAAACATATTTTCTTTGTTAATCTTTACAATCATTCCCCGAACGAATCAAGCAGGCCTGCCTTGTTGCACGATCCAAGTTTTCTTTAAAACCTGCCATCTTAAGCATGGCTGCTGCTCCTCGATGCAACTGGAGTTTAACGTAAACGCAAGGAAAGCAGAAAGTGAGGGCCATCCTGCGGAACTTCTGTTGGCGCTGGAACTATCCGGTAAATAAATCGTTTTGATTGTTGATTCAGACTAGTTTTGGGCTGCGTACGAAATTCCATACTACGATGCTATTTAGTAGGCTAAAACAGTATGTGAGATTTTTTAGTATGTCCGAAACTTTAGTATGAAAGCAATAGTAGGCGAATTATCCCACATAAACATACATATCCCACAATGCAATGTGGTAGTAACGTCAACGTTCAAAACAGACAAATGGACAGAAACCAAGGAGCTCTGTAACGTCAGTGACACTCTTATTTACATTTCTACATATTTAAATGACTGTTGGTGTAGTTATTCACCTCTTTCTGTGATTTAAGCATTATCTGGCGATGCCGCTAGAGCAGAGGTCGGCAGGGGTTACCATGGTTACGCTTCTTCAATGGCAAGGAGGCTCTCAGGAAGTGACGTTGAAAATTACAGCTTAGTGCATCCGAAGAGATACACACTACTGTTTATTTACAAAAGTATGTTGAACGAAAGTATACATAATGAGTATGTAGTGCAGAGTATGCAATTTCAGACACAACCCTGGGCTAATGAAGAAACATAGTGATGATGAATATTATATTCCATTTCTGCTAGTAGAGCCCCCTAACTCCTACACACTGGTCCTTTAACGTCTAACAATGTGTCAACAATTTATAATTATTTTCACTGATGTTAGTTTCAATGACCCACAATCACTTTACTCATAACAAACCCAAACTTTGTTGTTAAAATTATTCCAATTTTGAAAGAACACAGATGCCCCTGAATGTAAATATATCATTCTTACAGTGCAACAGACAAATCAAACTGACTTTTTCCTGACCTGCACAACACCAGTTTCTGTCTGAAGAAGGTTCATGCACTGCTGATTCAATGGCCTCCTCCCTGAAAGCTTCTGACGGCTGCTCTCTGAAAAGTAACCCCAGAGCCGCGGAAACATATTTTGAATTGGGGGTGCTGACAAATTTTCCAGAGTGATGTTTTCAGCCAAAGTCAACCACCACACACCAAACTGCATCCATCACAATTTATTGAACTGTATAGAGATTAAATTCATATAAATAGCCTATCCAAGACCGTAATTAGCCTGCCGTGGGCTACTGATCCCGAAACACCGGGAAATAATAGACCGTTATCGCTATTTAACCAAGTTAAATTTCTTTCATACCCATACTGTCAAGATGAAGACAAAATACCTCTATTTATTAAAACAAAGGCACTTCGTGGTGTCAAAACAGTACTAATGCTTCGGTAATAAAACTGGAACACAGGTACACGCTCCACAAGCTAAAAAAACAAGAATAAAGTCCAAAATCCAAGACAGAACAAACTAGGCCCGGGTAACGCAGGATATAGGCACAAAGCTACGACAATGGTACAGAATATGCCTGCTACAAGCTCAAAAACCGAGCCACAAAACACAAGTGTAACACATCACTGAATTATATTAAATCAAATCAAAGTGAAGCAAGCCAGTCAGTCCTGACACAAACACTGAAATAGAGAAATGCAGCCTTAAGTTTTTGTAGCACAGCAATAGAAAATTAAAGGCATAAAGATATTGGGCCTAATGTATCAGAAGTTCTAATAATTTTATAACAATACGGTAGGATAATTAAAAATAGGTGTGACCTCATTCTGGTTTTCCAATACGTAGGTTATAGGCTTTACACGAGTGTAAAACAACACAATTATCGCCAATAATTCGTATAAACTTTCAGTTGAACTGTTAATGAACAATTGATAAATCATGCCAATTTACTGCACGGCGGCAGCATAATAACAGTAAACCAGCGTTATTACCTTGTGTTGCAGTCATAACACAAAAACATCCTCATCTCCAAAACGTCTACCAGGAAAAGTGTGACCCCGAGGCTGGCAGCACGGAGTTGACGTTGATGTTCCCTCTGCGGCTACCCTGGTGCTGCTAGCTTGGTTTACAAGATTAGCTAGCTAGCTCCCTCGTCGTCTGTTGCTAGCAGGGTCGCTACTTCATTCAGTTACAGTTGCTGAGTTTTCTGTCTCCGGTCTTTTACGCTTTTTAGCTTGTGGTTGATCTATAAAGAAATCCAAAATGCACTTTTGTGCCATGACTAGCTAACTTCTGTACTGTTGTTGACCAGCCGGGAAAGGTTCCACAACTGTCTTCACCACTCTTTTATGAGCGTCAGAGGCACAGGGCGCGCCTCGACTCTTGGCAAAATCGGCAGATTCATTCTAATCAAATTATGTGTTTATTTTTTACTTACCAAATTTTAAAATGTTTTACATTTAATTTGTAATGAAAGGGATTAGGTTTATATTAATAATCAAAGTATTAAAAATAAATGTGTGGGTTTTTTTTATTATTATTTGGTTGTAGTTGTTTCTCCTTTCGCTAGGGGGTGCTGCAGCACCCTCCGCACCCCTAGTTCCCGCGGCCATGAGTAACCCTGACTTTTATTTGTAAGAATGTTCACAAGAGTTGTCTCCTAAATCTAAAAGGGTCGTTCCAGATGTGGCCAGGAAGCAGACAGCCCATAAGCTCCCACAGGCTTTTGGCCTGAATGTTACATACCTACAGTGATGAGATTGCCTGGGACATTTCGAAAGCATCATGCTTCTTCTTACATCTGCAGAAAGGCAACATAAAGTCATGTCTTTTTTTTTTTTTTTTTACAAATAATGGCAGCAATATGTGCCTACTCTTAACGCCTGTCTGATTCCATGTCAAATTTCTTTTCCAAATGGCATGCCCACAAGATAAGGTGTTGGTTGTTACTTTATGCCGAGGGTGGCTAAGCAGAGTAAAAATGTCAATAAATCGTTATGTTTTTCTCAGGGTGGGAGAGCTGGAGATGTCTCCGGAAAAACTATGGAGCTGTTTTCTATTTTGCTTCCCCCTCAGCTGTGCCTACTCTTGTCATAACAAGAATCACTAAAGGTTTAGCTGCCCTAAAAAACGTGACATTTTAAGATGATATTACTCTTGATTGCACTAACACCATTCCCAGGAGGCTGATTTCTATTAGACATCCAGAACATGCCATACTGTAGATCACGTCATGCATCACCACGCAATGCCTTTTCATCACCATGCAATGCCTTTTGGACAATAAAGGAGGAGGGGGGAGTTATATTGTAGATAAAAGTTGTATATTTCTACAGGCATTCCTGCTATGATTTCACACAAATCCTCATATGCACCTTCGGTTCATGCAGGCTGTGACATTATAAAAAGAAAAGTGGTGTGAAAACAGCTTCAAAGATTCCACAATAGAAGAAGATATCTTGCTGTTGGTTTAACAACTCAAATATCTTTTCTCTGAGATCAATAAATCACTGCCAGGAAATTACTTACAGTGAAACAGTGAGGGATCCCTTTCAAGTGATTCATTTGCATTTTCATTGAGTGTTTTTGTTTTCTGAAGCATTCTCTGCTCCTTTCTGGAAAGGTCAATATGGAAACGGTTGGTGTCTACTTTATCTGCATGAGCCAACTCTTAAGTTCAGTCAAGTAAGAAATCAGATTATCTTTAAAGAAGGCAGTGTGAGAATCTGGCCTTTGAATCTTTTTCAGTATAGAGTATTAATGTCGTAGTGGGCAGAATCATCCCCAAGCTGCTATTAAAATAACTGAAGTCTTGAGCGGGATGTTTTCAATTCGCTGAGCTCCTCATGTTTAATGGAAATTGAGTGTCTCACCTTTACATCAGTTGATCTTAACATTTAATAGATTCTTTTAAGGATATTAATCTTTTCCATTATATCTTTGTCGTGGATAAGAGAGAGGCATATTTCTCTCAGGCCAAACAACTCATTCATTTCCCAGACACAAACCTTTCTGCACCTGAAGTTTGATATGAGAACACTCAGGTGAAAGAAGCGGAATAAAAAGCTAACAGTTTGCCAATGTAATGCATGCGTAGTTCTCCCTCATTTTTTTTTTTAAGCATATAATTTGAAACTGGAAATACCTTTGCTCCTCCATTATTTCCTGAGTCCGATTGACATTTACTGAGAGCTACACTATTTGATCCCACCATTAGGACAAAAATGTAATTGCATGCACATTATGAACATTTTCAAATTAACAAAGAGGGCTACAGTGTTGCAGTGTCAGGCAGAAAATATAGAGCCAGCATTTCAACATAAGAAGCCATTCTTTTAGCCCAAACTGCTGATGACAGTCTCCATAGAGAGCAGATGCTGTTGCCTTCTGGGTCTGGGCTTCACCGTTCCATTCCAGTAACTGCCTCTGTGCCTCCTTAGATTTGCATCTGTAAAACCTGCTCTCTCGCTCTCTCATGGCATCCAGGTGACGAAAAAACACAAATACAATAGGTGGCTCACACTCCTGCCTTTTAAATATGTCATTGACCATCAGCGGTTTTCTGTGTTAAGGGCCCATGCAGGGTTGTGTTAATAAAATTGAGATTAAATGCAGATGTCAAGTGTGATGTGCGTTTGGATGTCTTTTAAGATGTAGAATTAGATATAAAAACAATAAACAGGGAGATTACAGCTTCTTGATTTTGAAAAGGGAGGAAATCTTGTTCTTCTTAAAGTCAAACAATCAATCATTGTCATTGCCTTCAGCGTGTCATCCTCATCTCATACGGTCGAGATTGCGCATTGAAGTCATGTTGGCTCCATCACATCACATGACAACCCCGAAATTGTGGTTGTTGCCAGTCCTGTGATGCCTGTATTCATCTCCTGAGATGAAAACACATTTGCCCTCCAGATGTTTATATTAGCAACAACAGCCGTATGTTCTACGTCAGGGATGCACATGCCAGATCATTCTTATAAAGGGGTTGTATGTGCTTATGCTTAAATTGATGCTGGATTAGTCAGAAAACTGGTGTGTGTCCCCCTGCCTTCCACATCTGACATTCATACAAGGACAGAATTTTTTTTTGTGGAATCAGGTGGCTGTTACGACAAGTTACAGATCCATACCAGGATGAAATCAGTGAGTGACATGTCAAATCTCTGCTGGTCTCTTCTGCAGTCTTGAAGGGATTCAGCAGAAATCTCAGTTTAAACCCTCTGACAAGGTCAGAGTGTATCATGCACCCTTTTGTGGAGAGCACTCAGCACAACAAATGGACCCCAAATGACTTGAAACCTGCTGTTTGCACTCTAAAGGCGGCTCACTTGGGTTGAGAGCTCCACCTCGATGCTCTCCATCCCAGTAGAGTACTGAAGTTCTGGACCACTGCTGGCTGAATATGACTTGGCCGGAACCTCAGCTGGAGGAACCTCACAGGCATAGGTCAGCCTTTCTATAAGTGATAACTACGGTTGTCACGACACCAGGATTTTAAACTTCAATACAGTACTAGTATTAAAAAATGATAAAATGGCAAAAATAAAAAATGTCCTAGTGACACAAAATAGCATAATCTTTTCCTTCTTTTTGATTTTTATTAACCTGCATACTGCTTATTTGCTTTCTTAGCAAGAGTTAGAAGAGAAAATTGCGACGCATTCTCACAAACGGGTTTGTATGATATCGTACACAAAACGAAGGCACAACTATTTCTTATGATATCCTATGAAACTATGGTGAGCGCCTGTCCACGTGACAACCGGTCACATGAAGTTTAGCAGTCTTTAGAGTTTATTTTGTGAATGCTATGAGACGAAAATTGATACCACTAGTAAATATGAAGCTACGGTGAACTTCCAGTAAGCTAAGCGTAGCACAAAGACTAGAAATGGGGAAACAGCTAGCATAGCCTTGTCTGAAACCACAACTTGTTCTTTTTAAACTTTTTGGTACAGATTAAACAAACAGGATACAATGTGTTGTTAATTAGACAGGCCGTTTCTCCCTGCTTCCAGTCTTTATGCTATGCTAAGCTAAGCTAAGTGTTCCCTGGCTCAAGCTTTATATTTACCAGACAGAGCTGACAGTGGTATCGATCTACTTAGGTAACTCTGGACAAGAAAGTGAATTAGGGATATTTCTTTAATTTGACTTTGATAAAGACGATAGAAACATCCTGACTTAATGTTACTGTGAATACAATTCAATGCTTTCTTGCACATGAATAACAAGAATAATTACCTTAAACTTTATTAAACCTTAAAAATGAATTAAACTAAGGTCCACTACAAAGCAGGCTGCAGAACCTGATTAGAAGATGGTAAAAGACTTTTTGGAATATTTTCCGGAGCTGTTAATGTGAACTTCATTTCACCATTACTGTGCTCACTGTTTCTCCCCACTACCTCCACAGGAATAATAGGAAAATAGCTAATATAAAAACTGAAATTGTATCCTTTCCTTTGTAAAGAGAGATGATTGCATATCAAGTTGGCTGGTTGAAGTACCTCCTGTGTATGACTCCTGTGTGGTGGGAAACGAAGCATTTTTCTTCCAACCAATGGAAGAGTGAGTCAGGTTTATGACTATGGGGAGCAGAGGGTGGCCTTTATTTCCCTGAGAAGAGCCATTATTATTGCCCTGCAAATTTATGGCTTGCTTCTGGAGAGAGCCTACCAACAGAGTGCCTGTCATTTCTCTTACTATCTTATGCATTATTGATAAGTCTATGGTCCTATCATCTATTGTGTGCTGTTGCCATAACTCAACAGCAGAAAACCACAGTATACTGTATACTGTATACTGTAGATGTGTAGAGTGAGTCTCTATTTTGTTCTCTCTACTGTATTTTTTACCACTTTTTTACAAGGACTTTCCCCTGTTAAACAGATGTTATGACAATACCAAGCATGGTATCTACAACTTTGACCCCTCTTAAAGAGAACAACATCACTTGTCTCATAATAAATATAGCATTCATGACTGCAACATCAAACATAGGAATGATTTAACACACACACACACACACACACACACACACACACACACACACACACACACACACACACACACACACACACACACACACACACAAACACAAACTTTAAAGAATGATTCCCCTGCAGAATTGTCATTTGCAAAAAATAATTGGCAAATCAAATTAATGTCAGTGTCATGAACCAGTTTACATGTGTTTGACGCTTGGGTTCACATGAAGGTTGATGAGACTCAGGCAATGGTTTAAAACTGAATGGACGTGAGCTGTAATGAGCATGCTAATCCACAGCAAGAAGCTCTGGATCAGACACAAGGGACAAGAGTGGTTTCTCATTTTCATAATGCAGGTGAACACAGCTATAAAAAAGAAAACTGATAAAAAAAGAGTCATGGTCATTAAAGCACCTCTTTGAATTATACAAACATAAATGAGATATTTAAATTTGATTACCACTGACTATCATGTGGTTTATTTGGGCTGTGCAAAAGTAACATGTCACATGACAATAACCAGAACAACTAATTAATTGCAGAAGTCTGCTTCACTTATGTCCTGATAAATGGTCGCTATTAGCTATTTAGCTATAGACTTAGCAGTTATATGGAGAGATAATTAGATCTTCATGCTGTTAAAGGATAATAAGGATTGGCCTCTTGCAACAAAGGATGCCCTCCTTTGACTCTTTCCTTCACCCGGCCGTGAACACTGTTCAAAGAGAAGAAAAAAAAAGAATGTCCAGGCTCAGACATCTTTCATTTTCCTTTATCAAAAGTGCCAGTGAATCAGCCATCTTTAGACATGTGGATGCACAGAAAGTGTAGCTGTATGTATAGACTACAGGTGCAACTACACACACACACACACACACACACACACACACACACACACACACACACACACACACACACACACACACACACACACACACACACACACACACACACACACACACACACACACACCAAAATCACTGCACAGTCAATCAGTGATGTTTTATTTGGCACCTCCCACGACATGTGGTACCTTTTCTCTCTGTCTCTTTCCTCCAAAGCTCCTCTCACTGAAGGACCCTTCAGACCAGCAGCAATCATCCTATTTAGACAGCTGAGAGGGCTGCTTTTTGAAACATGGTATTGTATAATGCGGCCTGCACTTGCAATCATGCTCTTCACTCTGCGATGATGAAATTATTTTTTTCTTTTGTGTTTATTTAGCTTATTTGATTGTTTTACATAAGCGGTTTGATTCACCTGCAAAAACAATCTTGGTTTTAATGTTAAACTACCTGATTTCATGTTTTCTAATATGTCATATTACAGTATGTATTTATCACATTGACCTTGTTTTTAATTCAGGTTTTATGTTGTTTTTTTTTGCCAAAGCATGCTGTATAAACCTTTAAATCATTTTTACATACCATACCATTTTTGCATATTATATTCTTTGCTTTCTTTTGATTTGATAGTGAAAAATATGTCTGCATTTTTTTTAAAGCTGTTCATACTGTGTTGCATCCTGAGCTGCAACAGTGAAGGAAGATAAAGACTTAACAAATTTGTTTGTTAGCTTCCCAATTTCTGAAGCTCAGCCAATCCATTACCACTGAACGACCTTATGAATACATTACAATACATTAAAGCTGATGGGCTGCACAGGAGTCACTCTGTGAGTTATGTGGTTTGTCATTCTGTCTCGTTAGCTCTTAACTCATCTCTATTAAAAAGATAGATACTTCTGCAACTGCTTGCTACAATCTCTGAAAATCTGCATCAAATAATTCTTTGATTTGTAAGTTTTCCACATGAGAGAAATAAAGGAAATCATTTCTAATTCTTACTTTAGGCTTTAGTGGAGCCTTTTGCAGAACCAACACATACTTGATAACTAAAAAGTTGATCATAGATTTGTGTTGCCTGGCAGGAACAGGAATGACTACTGATTTTAGAGGATAAACATAACACAAACTATAGAATTGTTGAAATGAAGTGGAATTTATAAATCTTCATACATAAACACAGTGCTGTCCAATAATCGTAGGATATATAAATGAACCAAAGCACCTAAAGCAGTGACTAAAGCAGCAATCATCTCTAATCTTCAACCTAATAGAAAGGTTCAGAAACCCAAATTATTGCAGTTGAGCTGCCCCTGAACGCACATATATTAAGTTACAGAATGAGTCCTTCTTTTTCTCATACAGAAGATCCAGCGTCAGAAAATACTCAGTGACACTTCACCCTTATATGGACCCATGAGTAATTTTGAAAAATCCTTATTACTATGCTGACTTAATTATTATTCAGTTTATTTGTCAGGGAAAGTGGATATTAATAAACATTACTGTAAATATGCCATGAATTAGCAAGGAGGTGTTTTCATCCTTAGTCCATGGCCAGATGTGAAGTTGGTAGCCTAAAATCAAGAAACAAGTTTAAAAAAATAACCATGATGTAAGGCATATCAATTGCAGTAAAAGTAAAACAAAGACAGACGCAGGTATAAAAGCTGAGTATATTATGGCACAAAGCAAAAAACAAACAATTACAGAATAGCTTAAATTACAGAACGTCTTAAATTACAGAACAGCTTTGCAAAAATAGACCTAAGCAAAGATGGATATGAACAATAGGACAGCAGCAGAACTAATCACGCAATAGGGCAGTTCAGCCTACAAATTGTGTAGTGTGTATCAAATAATGTGTTCATAGGTTTGGTGGCTTGTAAGCCATATTCTAACTGCGTAGAAAAGCATCTGTAAGTGGTGAGTTTCCTGATTTAGAATGGTACAGCATTCCATTAATGTGCTGCTGTAAATGAGGGAAGATTGACTGAGAGCAGATTCTTCTTAGTGGGATAATAATGCAGTCTCCTCTTGTGACTCCTCTTGTAATCTGATTTGTATTTACTCGTTGCCTAACAAAGCAACTGAGTGGGGGAGGAGCCATGCCATGAACAATTGTATAGAGGATACATACAGTTTATGCATGTTTGATCATGGTTTTTTTCCAGCTCAGGTCATTTTTTTCCTGTATGTTACAGTGGTGAAAACATGGTTTGTTATATAAGGATCTATTGGCCACAAGGTTAAACTATACTTGCCTGTGACTAGCTTGTTAAAAAGGTAGGATAGGTGTGATATAATCATGGCATTCATGTACATTCTAGCATCTTCAGTTGACATGAACCAACATTATACCATTCCTGTTGTCTCTGTTAATTGAGACACCAGGAATTAAACATATCCCTGCAGTCTCAATAATTTCTAGTCCTTGAGTTTATTTTTGTAAAATGACCAAGGAATACTTCTGAAACCTACAAACAAGAAAAAAAGGTTTTTAATGTCTTTCTTTCCAGCTGTGTAGCTATTGACAACTCCTGAAAAAACTGTCGCTCAGCTGCATGAAATCTAAAAAAAACAACCTTTGTGTTCATCCATATTGTGTGCCGCACACAAATGCATCCACTTTCTATTGCCATTTCTTTCTGAGAGAACCTATAGAGGCTCGACTTTAAAGACATTTATTGGCTTGTCCATATGGTTTATAAATGGCTCCACTTCTCTTTAGAAAAAGAATGGATATTTAATCAACCACCTTTGGCAGGCTTAGCAAGGCAGCTGCGACAGTCAACAACCTCGTCATGTCAGCCTCAGACTCAGGAGAGACTGTCCTTGAAACACAAAGAACCCCTGATGACATTGATTCACTTCAGCTACTGTAGCACTCATTCACGGTTACAAAGGCCAGTGTGCTCAAAACCTTTTCAGCTCAGACAAGCGACACTAAAACAACATAGTGAAGTCTGGGTCTCAAAATAAGTTAGTCGTTAATGCCTCCCACATTCCCAGAGAGAGCTACTGTCATCACTGCTCCCTGCTCATCAACAATTTCGGTTCAGTGTAACGATACATTTAATTATTCTGGCTGGATACAGGCCAGAAATGTGCAGATGACACAATATGGTAACATAATCCCAGTATTACAAGGTTCCTCAAGTGTGATTACACAGATGGTATGAGTGAATCAGATACTGTATAATGGCTTGCAGTTGATTTGTGCCATCATGTCTCATCCTTCTTTTCATTTTGAGGCAAGGACAAGCCGATACGCCTCAGTTGCTCTCATAATTATTTCTGCTCCTCTCATTTCCATGCCCAGTCTCTCTGTCATACTCTCAGTCTCAGCCCAGGCCTGGGTGTCGATCCCCGAGGACATGACGCTGGAATGCCTATCTTAGGCATCTGTAGATGGGGATTGGGAACAATCTTCAATTCAATACTATTTTCCAAATCAAGACTGAGGAATTAAATGAAATCTTACAATGTTATCTTGGGTTGAATTGGTCACTCAAGTGTGCTGCCCTGAGAAACTGATAATACAAGCCATGTGCAGTTTATCATCCACATTCCATGGATTACATTAGAGACTGCATGTATGCACAGTGTCTAAATGCTACAGTGCTTGTGGGTAGTTTATGTCATCCAGTCCTTTAGCTTCTCAATCAAGTTTGTTTACGTAGCAGTGTAATACAGTGTGGTATTCAAAAGATAGATTATAATCCACATGACAATGCAGGACAATATTCTTCCTGTAATATGCACACAACAGGACCATCGTCCCCAGACATGCAAGCTTTAGTGGTTGTCTGTGTTCACCAGATAAAGAGGAACAATGGTTCTAATAGGCAGCAGAGAGTCTCCACAGCCAGTGTTTCAGCAGCGCACATTTGTTCTCACAAAGGCTAAATGTATTTTGAGTGGCAGATTAAGGATATTGGTCAGGGGCTCTGCATTGTCAACTCTGAAAAGTGGGGTAAATGTGTGTTGGATGATAATTCACACATTCTTAGGCTCCATGGCAGACAAAAAAGCTGTAGTGTTTTGGGAAATGTGTTCACAGATTGTTAATTATGGGTAACATAATCTCATTAAGTCCTTTTGCTTTGCGACTCAATTTCTTTTACAAGCATTAGTCATGATTGATTAGTTTAGGGGTTTATGTTCCTCTTTTGTTTGAGTTCAAAAAATGGCCGTCTTCATAAGGGCCTGTTTTGTCCAATTTGTATTCCACCGGGATGCCTTATGTCCAGCTGCAGCAACAGCGCAGTTTGTCTGGTCGAGTGTCTGTAATACCAAACTGTCTCGACCTGGTAAAGACATAAACATTCAAAAATGGTTTTCTACTAAATATTGTTGAGATTCACTTTTCCAGTATGGTTTTGACATGTTTTAATAACTAAAAAGATGGTGAAAGATGTATTCAGATCCTTCACTTAAAGTAATATTTTCAAAGATTTCCATTTCAATTTACTATCTATCACCGAATGACGTAACACAATGGTGATTGAGCCTATGGTCCACTGATGAAAGCCCCTGCAGTGTTACGAATTGGGAATCTGTGGTGACATTCCCCAGAAAAATCCGAAAGCGGTGATCTCTGGGACCCGAGATCCAAAAACATACCTGCATATTACTGCTTATAGCCATAGGTGGCACCAACGAGAACGAAACAGATTTTCCAGATTGTAATTTTGAAGCTATAATCAGGATTTTATAATAACAATGCATCAAATGACAATGTGGAAACATTGTGACAATGTGAAGGGGTCTCTGGAAGTAACATAGGGATCACTTGTAGTGATAAATCTACAGAGTATTATCACCTGAATCTGTAGCTCTCCATCGGCTTTACGGAGATTTTCAGGCTGTTGTCTAGGTGTCCGGCCCACAACTTTACTCCTTTGGTCCTCTCACCGCTCTGACAACTCTGATAACGTTGTTTTTCGGCCGTAGCAGGCAGCCGTTTTCAGTTAAAAAGCTCTAAAACAAACTGTACACTACCAACTCAGTACCAAAACAGTTATCCAAATAAATGAAAATGATGCTCCGTAATTGCTGCTGTGTAAATAATAAGCTATTATAACTGTTTGCTAGCAAGTTTGCCATCAACTTTAAATGTGAAAAATGTGTCAGTGTGAAACCTTGGACTTTGGGAAACTTTTTTTTTTTTTTTAACATTTTAAAAACTTAACAATCAACAGAAAAATCAACAGAATAATACATACATTCATTAGTTTCAACTTTTTTGTATTTGATAAGCTTATCATGTTTTTTTATGTAAAATCCAAGTGGCCAGTCTTTGTGCATCAGCCTCTCTATAGAGCATTAGAGCATTTATTGGCATTTCTTTAAACCAATCACAATCGTCTTGGTTGGTGCTAAGCGCCGGATGGAGCAATGGTGCCTCTGCAAAATAGCCTTAGGAAGAAGTTGTGTAATGTATACGTTCAAAAGTTGTTTTAGTCATGCAACAGAAAACTCAGATTGGACAGATAATATAGCTAGCTGTCTGGATTTACCCTGCAGAGATCTGAGGAGCATTAACCATAGTCCTCAGAAATCCACCAGAGTTTAGAATGCCAACACAAAGAAAGCGGAAGGTGACGGACATCCGGCCAAAAGTAGGGACATCCGGCGGAATTTCCAGCGGCACCTGAACAATCCCTGAAATGAAACGTTGTCGATATAGACTAAAGCAACAGTGACCTACATATACCTCAAGTTTTTCCCTCTTCAAATGTTGACTGCTTGAGCTCGGAAAGATGATTTTATGCCACATAAATATAAAGGTGGGTGTTATGGTAGCTGTTTGAAAAGATTATTGATTTTGAGAATAGGGTACTCTGTGCCTTGTTTCATCAAATGATCTCAGTAAATCTTGGGTTTCATCTTGGCCGACAGTCAGTTAAGGCTCACTGCAGGACATGGTGTCTCTTATCTCTCTGGAAAGTGTGGTTGAGTCCTTGAGAGCTCCTTGGATAGACTGACATAGCAATAGCTCCTCCGTCGACATGTCCTGTGTATGCATGTTAACTGCCCTGGCTATCGATGTGTATTTTAGACCAGCGATGTGTCATCAATAACTCTGTCCACAGGGCTGATGAATAAACTCTTAAGCCTCTGGTATTCACATGCCGTAGCCTTCTCTCCGAGTGCAAACATTGTGAAGACAGATTAGTTCTGCTGCTGTGGTTAAAGAAGATTAGCAGAGATTATTAACAAACATGTTGGATTAAATAAATAGTATCACTCCCATCTTCACAGACATCCCAACCGTGTGGCTAAAACAGACTGCTCAAACTAGCAGCGTGGTTAAAACATCATGTCTCAGCATGGTCGCATCACAGGGATTGGATGCAGAGCTGCCTGGATTTAATCGTCTTGGTCCCAATTAAAGTCAGATTTACTGACATCAGCCACAGTTCATCATGGTGATTATGCTCAAGCTGTTCAGTGAAGAGATGATACAGTGTTTATGGGAACTGCAACTAATTGGAGGTCTGCGCTCTCTCACTTTGTGTCCGCTCAATTGATATTTTCCATAGGAATATATGACAAATTTGTCACATATCTGCATAATTGTATTGCTACCTATCTTTAAAAACACATTGTATTCATGCTTCCTTCTACATACTAAAAAATCTGGGACAAAACTGACCCAATTTTGGTACTGTTGGGTTATTTACCCACACTGAAATATGGTTTGGTTGCGAACTGCATTTAATTTTCCTCTTTTTAAACTTACATGTCAGTATTTGTTTCTGGTTGTTAATAATATGTATATAATTTGCAGTTATGAATATGTTATTACAGTGTTAGAAATGTTGTATGTGCATCTACTGTACATAAATATAAAAAAATAACCAGCAGATTAATTCATAATGAAAATATTTATTAGTTGCAGCCCTATGAAATAGTTAAGAATTAGCTCCACCTCAACCAAGAGTAAATGGCTACTTACACATTAATGCATGAGTAATAATAATACAATGATATACTGTATAATAGCATATATATATATATATATATATATATATATATATAACACAACATATTTTTTTATGATAACACAACATATTTAATGCAGGAATTGTAATGGAGCATTTTAACAGTGTGGTATTGGTACTTCCTCCCCCACTGCATATGCACGTGATTTTTTTTAAATACACTAAAAATACATTTGCGACAGTTTTATGATAAAACTAGAGCTTAAAACAGTGTCTACCACTGGATCAAACTAACGAATTTGGATAACTAACACAACAGAAATATTTTTGTTGAAATTAAACCAGCATCCAAAGAGAAGACCGTCCACTCATAAGCCATGGACTTACACTGTTTTTCTGATTTTCAGATAATGTTATCTAAGGTTATAATGAAACGTATTGATTCCCTTAGTTTTTTGTCCAGTATTCGTCCATCTGAAAAAGGAAGTCAATATGCACCTTGCAGGGACATGATAAGAATGGATCATTTAGGCATGCTTTTCTACTAATGGCATTGTTCTTTTTCTAAATGCTACAGTATGACAAATGTACCAGTGTTACATGCAAAATACTTTTTATGTCAGTGAGGCTAAGTAAAAGATTTCAGTTCTTTACCAGCAAATGCAAAATTATTATTAAACACACATAGGTTTCCCAAGACTTTCCAAGACGCTAAAACATTTCCGTGAACTCATAATTAATATTTATAACTGTGTTAAAGTGATGTCCCAGTGAAACAACTTCCCCAGGGCACTACAAATGTATTTAACTTGAAGAATGATTTTTTTCCCTAAAAGTGGGAGTTAAACTTATGGGCAGCAGGAGGGGATTTCAGGGAAGGTATTTTTAAGAGAGATAGTGTGTAGACTTTACAACAGACATTGCATTTTCTCACATATGAATTGATGCGCCCTTGGCAACCCATTCATAATATCTGCCAGCCCATAGGAGGGTCACGACCCAGACATTGGAAAGCAATGCTGTAAAGAACCAAACCACCAATGAAGCTGTTTGTGGTTTATTTGAGGTTTAATAGGAGAGATGTGTTGCACTTGGTAGTGTCCAGTGCCATCTAGTGGTAAGAAGATGACATAAACGGTAGTGGTATGACTGCTGTGGGGTTTGACTAGTTATTTTATATCAGTCCCTCAGGAAAATTACTTTTTATTCATCCATTGAAGAAACAAAGAGGAACCATATGAGTTTATTGAGCCATTACGATAACTGCATTCAAATGAGCTGCAGCAGTTCTGGATGATTTATGATCAAAGGCCATAAAGAGTTACAGGTGGCACATGATGTAATAATAACATTTATAAAATAATCATTAAAATACTAAATCTTGATCTGCGTAGAAAAGGTTCAAAGACTCCAACAACCTCATCCAAAGTAGAAAATAATTGTATACAAATACATATACTGTACGTCCTGCTGTAAAGAGCCTATGCAGTGTCATCTGTCTATATCATTGGTTTCCAAACTTGGGTACATGTACCCCCAAGGGTACGCAAAGTAACATAGGGGATACGGTAACAGAAATAATTCATATAAGAGTGCGGGGTTGGGGGGTATGTAGCTGGAGGATGAAAGTCTAAAGGGGTACAGAACTGTAAAAAGTTTGGGAAACACTAAAAATAATAGCCAGCATGTTCATCCATGTGTTTCATGTGCTGTCACCATCCTGGCTCATTTTAAGTTGCACTGCCTCATCACAAGTCCTTATCTCCAAAGCCACAGTCTGCCTCCGCTCCTCGTCCAGTTTCTTGTAGTTGAAGTAATGCATGATGAAGAAAAATATACCAGGCACCAGCATAAACACTCCACATGCGTAGTACATGTATTTGTATTCCCCGAAAATATCAACCAGAGCTCCTGAAAGAGAAGATACACACTTTATTGGTCACCATTTTATAAATTCCTACATTTTGTTTGTGTTTACAGTCTGAAAAAAAAAATTTAAAAAAATCTTTGTACCCAAAGTTTACAAACCTGAAAGTGGAGGTCCAAGAAGCACCGGTCCACACTCGATAATGGTGACAAGTCCAACTGCACTGGAGAAGCGATGAGCTCCAACGAGGTCCATCAGAACTTCAAAAAGCAGTGCAGAAAGCATTCCAAACGCCAAACCAAAGAAGACAGCATAAACAACCAGACCCACATATCCAGGTAACAGTGGGCATATAAGGTGGCACACACCATTGTATGAAACTGCAAAACTAAAAAAGTATTGGATCCGTGGCCGAATCCATTTGGTGTTGCCAATGAAGCCAGTGGCTGGTCTGATAAACATATCCACCAGAGCAAAAATAGAGAGCAAGAAAGCTGCTGAATATTCATCAATCCCTTGATGTTTGGCATACGGAGCCAGAAAGACCACAGGCGCGAAAAACCCAAAGAACATGACCACATTACCAATGAGATAAATGAGGAAGCCCCGGTGTTTGAAAAGTGTGGGATCTATGATTTTGTGCACACAGCCCTGACTCCTGCTCTCCTCTTGGTTTTCTTTAGTCAGAAGGTTAGCTGACTGCACACTGGTGTCTGATGTAGCAGTTTCTTCAGCAGCTGCCCCATTGCATTCTGGTGGATCAGACTTTGATTGGGCATTTTTGTTGACTGGTCTCATCAAAGCACCAGCTACACAGCAGTTCAAAACAATGGCTCCCAGGATGAGGAAGCTCCCTCTCCAGCCAAAAGAATCGAAAAGAAACTGATTGAGTGGGGCCAGAGTGAACAGAACAACTGGACTACCTGTCATTGCGAGCCCGTTAGCCAGTGGCCTTTTGACCTGGAAGTAGGTACCTATGATCGTCAGGGCCGGCTGTAGGTTGAAGGCGAGGCCCAAACCTGTTCAAATAATAAAATGGCTCATTAACATACCATAACATTTTTTATTTGTGATCATGATGCTGATGTCTCATTTAAAAATGAAATTTAAAGACATATGGAAACATTGAGGCATGTGGACAAAAAAAAAAGGTTTGGTAACTTCCATGTTGTTCAGAGAGGAATGCTGATTTTGATTTAATTACAAACTACATTATAAAACTACACCATAAACCCATCACCTCGACCTTGAGGAGATAAAACAGCATTTTTAGCTGCTATAACAATTCAATATTATTATTTGATCATTTTTGCAATAATGTACTGATTAAAGGTTTCAAAAATGTACTAAAATATCAATATTTGAAGATGTCGCCATGGCTTTAAGGAAACTGTGACAGACTTGTTTCACTATATTCTGACATTAATAGATAAATCAATAACGTTATCTGCAGATGAATCCGTAATGAAAATAATTGTAAATTGCAGCCCTTAGTGCTAATTCTGACATTATATTAACTGTTATGTCCATAGTGTTCGAGTACTTCTTAATTTTATAGATAAAATCAGGCACTTTGCCAATGTACAGTTCCTTTCTGTGCCGCATGTAGATCATCTCTACTAGATTATAGATTAGGCTAAAGTTTAAAGTCTGAGAGGTTGTTTACTCACTTGTATTAGCATGAGGTCTGGCGTAGCCTTCATGGAGGCATGTGGGGATTTTCTAAATGCATCTGATTTAGTGAGTAATTTTCAAAAACAAGGCCTTACCCAAGTCTGTGTATTGCTCTGATAGTACAGTTTTAACAAGGCATGGATAGTTCATTGTGATTTGAGTACACATGTACACATTTCACAGAATGGCCCAAGTTAACTTTACACAGCGGCATACATGACACTAGTGGACTGACCCTGATATTCAAAAAACTCCTTCCTCCTGTGTAAGCTGGCGATAACCAGGCAACAGAAAGTAAATATTACAAAGAACAGCAGCAACCTCACTAGTAAAATTGCTGAAAAAATAAATTAACTCTAGCTCATCTAATATGATTATTAAGAATATGTGTATATATTTATATATATATTACTAACCTCCAATTACTCCAACGCAAAGATACAGATGTACGATAGTCCTGCCAAAAGAAGCAAGTATCATGCCAGTGCTAACCATGAGCCCACCGACCATAACCACAGGTCTGCTGCCATAACGGTTGACAAGTAAACTGCTCACAGGTCCTGTACAGAGGAGAAAAATATCTCACTTTCTTAGTACCATCTTTCACTAAAAGTTTACAGCACTGAGGTTATATCTGTTTTGTTTACAAAATGTATGATGGAATAACTTTGCTCAGTCAAAATATTGTTGGGAAACAAGAGGTTTTTTCTTTTAAATGCCTTTGTCACATTTTAAAAATGTATGATGTCCACTGACCTCCTGCATACATAGAAGCGAGCATGACTGAGGACAGCCAGGCAATCTCACTGTAGGAAACGAAGAAATATTCCTGAATCTCCTTAAAGTAGATGGTGAGGGACTTGGGAAAGGCATAGGAGAATCCTATGGAGATGAAAGCGCCAAAGACGACAGCCCAGCCCCAGCCTCCATCCGGTGGTGTGTAGCCTAGTTTGGTTGCTGTTGCAGGGGCCATGATCAATCCACCAACTGGATAGTGTGAACAGATAAAATAAGTGAACAGAGTAAAAACAACTGCACATTTTCAAAGCTGTGGTAATGCACATGATGCAAACCCTACAACAACATTCACAAGAGCTCACCTCTGAACAATCCTTGAAACTGTGTTGGCCAGACTATAAACCCTGTTGTTGTACCAGACTGTGGCTGCCTCAGAAAGACCCTGCTTTAAGGCCTTTGATCTCATCACGTGTGCTTGCATGACAAAAACAAGTGACCATACACAGAAAAAGCAACAACCCTCCTCTGGACACAAAATTTATTTTGTTAACATTCAACAATAACATGAGTCCCTTGAGCCTCAGCAACAGATGTTCCGTCAATGCCTCTTAGGACCTGTGGTTGTTGAATAATAACAAAATAAGATGTGTTTTATCCGAATTAAATTGATGAGGTGCTGAAATTGAATTAGACATTATAGGATATACCAATTTAGATTAGAATATAACCAGGAACTCCAACTATTTTGTTTCAGCTATTTAGAAAGGATTATGAAAAGCACTCTGTGGGAAATCACAAAATAATAATGTATGAGGACGTGCTGAAATATTACTATGCCAATAAACTTAACAGATGCTCATTTGTCTCATCTATCTCCAAAAGGTCTCATCTAACTCTAAAAGACAAATAAAAGTAAGAAACAGGCTGTATTTCAATTTAGGGTGGGATTACAACTTTGTTCCACTGACATTTGGATTGAATAAAAGTAGCAGAGTGGGACCTCGCGCGGAAGCATCCATTGCAATGGTCTGTATTTCTCTGTAAGCTGCTGCATATTCAGGTTGTTTGCTTTTAGGCATGCTTTTAGTTTTCATCAGTTAACGTGAGATTAATTCCAACCATCTATAAGAAACACATTGACAAAATGTATGTCTACTTTGATCTCATACACTTCCTGTAATTAGACATCTAAAGGCAACAATCCTATCAGATGGGGTAGCCTGGGAAAAATCTTATCAAAGACAACACAATTAGAATACTATTCTAATTTATGTTAGAGTGAAAAACATGAAAAAGTATGGGAACCACTAGGGGTGGTACGGTTCATGAAAAAACATCCAAACCGCTCGGTCCGCTTGTCTCGGTTCGGAGCGTGTGTGCTGCACGGTTCGACGCATGCGCAATGTGGCCTCGTGCCCGTCAGGTGCCCGTCAGGTGCCCGTCAGGTGCCCGTCAGGTGCCCGTCAGGTGCCCGTCAGGTGCCCGTCAGGTGCCCGTCAGGTGCCCGTCAGGTGCCCGTCAGGTGCCCGTATGTGACCTCAGACCGCTGTGTTTCCTTTTCGTGCGAAAGAAGAGGTGTGGACAAGTTACCAACAAAACGTACAGCGAAAGACCGTTTAAAATATTTCAGACCGTCCTGCCAACCTGTATTAATTTTAACATCAGTGTATGCTGTAACGTTTTCTCTCTCTAAAGTCGCTGAAGCGGCTGCAGTTTAGATCCTGTCGGGTCTCTGCAGCGGGCGGGGCTGCTCAGTTCTCCCCGCGACTGACACACACACACACACACACACACACACACACACACACACACACACACACACGGTGGATTTAGGAAAAATCGGAGATGAGACGTATACAGGACTCAGGAGGATTAACTAATTAACTAACAATGTAAACTGTTTTTATGTTTAAAAGTATTCTGACTTATTCAAAAGACGGAGCTTTAAGAGTTCCTCTCTTTTTCTTTTAAAGGATACATTTTTGTAAGAGCTACACTGAAGTTGGCAGTTTGATAAATGCAAGTTATTTCAATTGATATTCTGTATTATTTCAATCTTCATGTGCTAAAAAGGCACATAAGTTCCTGTAGATGGCAATACACATTCTCCTTTTTTTTGCCAAATAAATGAAAAGCATGCTGAAATCATCAACGTCTTCCCTCTTGCTGTATCAAAATCTCACCTAGCTTTCCTCAGAGATGGTCCCAATAATGTGCTTAAAGTCAAGTCAAATTCAGTTTGTGCATGATTACATGATATAACTATATAATTATTTAATACTGTATCCTACATTGTGGATAATTAAGCTATATATCATATGCTGAAGTATATTTCTGGAGTGTTAAAGATTAAAAGAAAAAATAACAAGAATCGTACAGAACCGAAAAACCGTGACCCTAAAACCGTGATACGAACCGAACCACCGTACCACCCCTAGGAACCACTGTGTTACACTATCCAGTAATGCTAAATATAATGCCGCTTTTGAATGTATCCTGTATAATATTAAGAGAAAATTCTAAGATAATGTGGGATGGTTGCAACACTTTTTGCATTTCTTTGTTACTCTTGAGACTATTTGCACAAGACAAACCAAATTGTTATATAGTAATCTTACATTTGTGCGCTAATAACAAATACCATTTAAAGATGAGTACATATGACATATCCTTAACAACATTTATTTGAATGGAAGAAGTCAGATGTTGCAACTAACCACAAAACCTGGGGACAGTTGGCATAACTGGTCTACCTTGAGTCAATGTGCTGATGTTAGTTATGTACCCCACAATGACTTGTTTATGTGGAAAAATACGGTCTGTTTAGATGTGGCTGCTTAGCTTTGGGATGGTAGCAACTAGAGTTGCATCGGTTAATTGATTAGTTGTCAACTATTAAATTAATCGTCAACTATTTTGATAATCGATTAATCGTTTGAGTCATTTTTTTATTTAAAAAAAATAAGATTTCTCTGATTCCAGCTTGTTAAATGTGATTATCTTCTAGCTTCTTCTCTCCTTTGTGACAGTAAACTGAATATCTTTGAGTTTTGGACAAAACAAGACATTTGAGGACATCATCTTAGGCTTTAGGAAAGACTGATCCACATTTTTCACCATTTTTTGACATTTTTATAGATCAAACAACTAATCAATGAATTGAGAAAATAACCGACAGATTAATCGACTATGAAAATAATCGTTAGTTGCAGCCCAAGTAGCAACAAATTCCCACCCTATCAGCCATGACAGAACACTATTTGCTAGCTAGACACACTGGCATTGACATATGCCATGTCACTTAGAAGTTAACAAAACACTGTTTTAAACTTAGTAATGTTTGATTAAAGCATATAAAAGGTCATAACAGTAATACAAATACATCTTGTGAAAAATAATTACTTGCATACCTTCAAAACAATTTTTTTTTCTTCAACAAATGCAGCAGGGAATGTTGAAAGTGTCTTCTTAATGGGGGGAAGTTAAACTGAGCATGTGCAGTATAAGTGTCATCACTCTAACATGCTTCTGAAGCTAATTTACTAAATCCAAATAATGACTATCATCATTTTATTTTGACTTCGGTCTCATATTGATGATTTTTGACTTGGTGGGTCATAATTTTGACATTTTCATCCATCAGAACTTTCAATCAATGTTTTTCTTTTCCTGGTGGAAATGGTTACTTGCAAAAGTTATTTGCAGTTGTCTTCCAAGTTAAATATTACGTAAGTATTGATGAAAAATGATACGGTTGCGCAAGTAATCCCTTTTGAAACAAAGGGTTGTAATTTTAATTTCCTTGCAATTTTTCATTTATTCAGTTTTCTTGATTTTGTAATTTCTAAAGGTTTTCATTTGCATAGTGTAATACAAAACAATATTAACTCTTATGGTTATAATATAATTTCAGCTAGCATTCTATTTCAATATTTTGTTGAGCTCCAGTTTTCGCAGTATTATTTATTGTTCCCCTTTAGTCATTGGTTGTCTAGAAAATTAGTAATTGGACCTCTTCTCTGAATCAAATGTGGCTCAAACACTTGGTATACCATATTGAAGCAGAACTGGACAGGAACTATTTGTACACAACACAGTAAATATTGATATGGTTGCCACTCAACCTGTGCCAGCTGGAAATCCCTTTTATCCACTATTAGTCATTTTAATGAAATATTCAGTGCTGAAAGAGAAAATTGAAGAATCTATTCCCTGCTCGGTTTCAGGTGCTGTATGATGGGCTTTGTCCCATATGTGTGACGGAAATCCAGTTCCTCCAGTTTCTGCAGAGAAACTGGCCTGGGAAAGTATATTTCATTGATATCTCCCTGCCAGACTATGATGTAGAGAAATACAAGGATGTCAGCTACGAGATGGCCATGGAGGAAATGCATGTAATTGATAAGTAAGACGAGGTAAGCATACGTTCCTCTGGCTTTACTAGGACTGTGATATTCTGTATGGCAAGTTGCCATTTTGAAAAGATTTTTGCAGATAAGCCTTAATGTAGTAGTATTAGCCTATTATGCCAGTTGGCTGACCCCTTTTTGCATTGGCAGGTTCACTGTGGGATCCCAGCGTTTGCAGTCATGTACAGTGCAGGGGCCTTGGCTGGTTGGGTCGCTTCATGATGTGGTCACCTGTGAGACCATTCATGGACAAGTCCTATGCCATCTTTGCCAGGAATCGCTTAAAGTGGACTGGACGAGGGGAGGAGTGCAGAACGGGACACTGTGAAAAGAAAACACATTGACTTGTTACCACAGAGAAAATAAAGTATGTTTCTTAAGTTAATTGAACGTGAAAAAGAACTGGATGCTTTTTTCTGCTTAACCATCAGTTTATTATGAATCTGTCTGAAAATAAAGACTGTTTTTAGCTGGAGGGAAATATTTGCTGCCTGATTTGAATGTGTATGTTGTGAAGCTATAATTTGCTGCAGAATTTCTTTACTAGATCTAGACTGTAAGTTTAATTAAACATCTTCAGTTAAAGTGATGAAAACATCTACTACAAAATATCTGATAATGATGACAGTAATAGAGATGTTGATATTGCAAGACAAACGTGAAAAAAAAAAAAAATTAACAAATGTCTCACTCTGACTAATAACACCAATTCCCCTGGATTTTGTATCAATAACTCATGCTTGTATTCTTATCATCTGCATCTCTAAACGTAACTCCTAACCATAAAAAAACATGCAGAAAAAAAAGTAAAAACCTTTACTGCAAAAGAAAGAGAGTAATGGTGTACTGTATACAAGACTGTCATATTATGACTAATATACAGAACAGAGAAAATCACTGAAGCAAAATGCAGTTAATTTCCTGTTGCACAGTGTCTCAGATTGAGGTTCATTCAAAAGCAGATAGAGAACCAAACTGCCAGGAAGCTGCCACTAGATGTCATTTTAAGTCTTAAAATAATCAGGGGTAACCCTTGTTACTCAGGAATTGTGTTATATGGCAGTCATGCTTATTTGCCAGATGATGATTGACTTGTTCATTTAAAGTTGACTTGTAAAAGATATAAGCAGAAATTATGGGTGATATCAATATTTAGTGTATCTCACAGTAAAGGAAACTCAAAAACCAAAACTGACTGAATTGGCATGGCATTTGTATTTTGAATTGCAATTGTAATATCTGTGTGCTGGTGGACAGATACAGACACAAGAGTTTTTAATCCCACAGGAGACTGTGTGATTCATTAACAATACATTATACAATGCGGAAGAGCGTGTGCTCTTCAGAGGTTATAAGTGTTGTGGCTGTAGCCTCTAGGACAGTGATGTTGACAAAACATACTCTGATGTAAGGCACACACATTTTTGATTTACATGCTTTTTGTATTTTGCTATTCTTTTCCACAACAGCAATCTAAATGACTAAAATGCATCTCATGTTTTAGATAAACAAGGCAGGAACAATGGAGTAATAGAGTTGGTATAGAAATGTAATTATGTAGATTATCATTTATTTTTAAAATGATATATTTACAAAAAATGACTGCAAAACTATAAAATACTTTGATTTTTTAAAATTAAGATTAAATACTGTAAGAAACGGTTCTATTGTTCACACCCTTTTTACTGTAATTACAGTCAGTGTAGTATATTAAAGTTTATTATGAAATGCCTTTTTATGGCACAGTTGTGAAAGGACCTGCTTGTGCCTTGTAATTACTTAATCTATATTGGGTAATTCAAAAAAGTACTTACAGAGTCAGTTAGTTCTACAGACGTGTTATTGTTTTGTATCACATGTTGTGACCTGTGCACAGTTTTTAAGAAGTCAGTTTGTTTTGGAGGGAGTTCTGATTGTGTGTGTTGTGCTGTGATGCAAGAAGCCGCTAACATCAGCTCACTGACACCCTTGAGTTGTCACCTGGTCCCTAATTTAAGACTTGTACTTCCAGCCTGGTGGTCAACACATGACTTCATTTTTTTAGCCTGTGTGGTCTTGCAAAGCATTGGTCATGCTTGTCCTCCCCCCAGCCCAGCTCAACCAATGAGATTAAAGAACTGCACAAGAGAAGGGTTAAATTAAGTAGCAAAACACACAGAAGGAATAGTGCTTCAGAAGGTGTGTACTGGATTTTTAAAAAACAGAGACGTAGTTGAAGAGGATTTGTGAATACAGAAGAACTTGCTGTTGTGTTTCAGGTAAATCTTCAGTATATGCTTTTATCTGACATTCCCTTTCAAGGTGAGTAGCTATACGCTACTTTGGTGTATGACCTTCCCCCTACTTAAGTGGAATACAACCATAGTAGGCTACAGTAGTGGTAGTTGTGACTACTTAATGGCCAAGCTGTTAGCCTTTCTCTTTGTGAATGCACCACAGAAGGTGTAAATGAATGCACACTTTAAATAGTGATTAGGTATACTCATTTCTCAATGAGGATATTAGAGCCACTATGGGCAAAGATGCCTGTTTTTCTCTTCTTTACATTGCAGACATAGATCCATTGGAGGAATAATCTGTATAGGTCATGTACACTGATATGCATGCTCTTAGGTTTCATGTCACATTTATGAGCAGACAGTACTAGGAAACGGTGGCAGTGCAAGGTTATTGTGGAACATACAGTAATGTTTATGCACAGTCAGCTAACCCTGAAGTGCACAGTTCCCTGTGTCTCTGCTCTGAACAGAGGAGATATTGATTACCTTACCTGATACTTAAAAATATATTTTTAACTGACGTTTGTGATTTCTGTTTTGCAAAGTAATTAATTTGATGAAACTTTATGTTTTGTATAAATTATTGGATTTAAGTTAGTATAATTTGCATATAGTTTTTTTCCCCTAGAGGATGAATCCTAATGACTTTGGTCATCCCCTGAATTTTTCTTTAGTAGCAACAGCAGATCAACATATTCAGTTGTTAAGGTAAGAAATAGGGTGATATATCTTTACATCTACCAGATGGATTGGCAACATTTTGTACAGACATTCATGGTTTCCAGACGATGTATCCTGCTGACTTGTGATTCTTTGACTTTTCCTTTAACGCCACCAACAGGATGACATCCTTTGTTGGTATTGAAATGTATTCAACAACTATTAGATGGATTGCCATGAAGTGTGGTACAGGCATTCATGTTGCCCTAAGGATTGATTGTAATAACTTTGATCCCCTGATTTTTTTTCATCTGGTGCCAGGCCAAAATTTAAAATTGTCCAATACTTTAATTTATGACTAAATACTTACAAAAATGGCATTCACATCGGCCTCAGTTGTACTTTGTTTAGTGCTAACGAGCAAATGTTAGCATGCTTTTTGCTTACATGTCAAACTAAAATGGTGAACATGGTAAATAGTATACCTGCTAACATCATCATGCATATAACATCATTGTCATTATGAGCTTGTTAGCATGCTAATGTTAGCATTTAGTTAAATCATCACTGTGCTCATAGAGCTGATACAGTAGAATGGCTGTAGACTCTTGTTGTAATGTTTTTTCTTTATGTGTTTTCCTAGATTCCTGTTGCAAATACTGCTAGGACCTAAATCTATGCAAGTTTAGGGTGACATTTGGACTTTGATTGATTGCTGCTCACCACATCAGGTCAAACATGGGTCGCTACCTCTGCACCAGCTTGTGTTCAAGTTCTGTGAACAAGACTTTGAGATCATACTGCAAAATTAGGTACCTAATGAGCCTTCTCAGAAAGCACCCTCGTATGGCTAAAGCACCACTTGGCTCGGACCTCCACAGATATTCACTGCTGTCATCTCCTCATCTGTCCAGACTGACAAGAAAAGCAACTTTTAAAAATGTAAACCACAATGATACAGGCTCTACCTCTACCCGCTTCCTCAGAGATTTTACCAAAGAACTGAAACATCTCCAGCCGGTGTGTTTTTACTCGTCCTCCAATAGGAATACATTCAAACCGGAAGCTCCAATTGGGATCTTTGAGGAACCTCAGAACAGTTTTTTTTTGAGTTCGCTGGGAGGACGTCTTGGTGAATCATTTAATAGATTGTCCAGACATATTAACATGTATTTCAAGAGAATGGATGTTGTACATCTAGCTGAAAATGCCAGCCTTGTTGTCACAACTCCAGAATATCTTGGCAGATCACAAAGGCGTAGTCAAAGTCAACGGGCAGCCAAAGAGAGACATATATCCAAGGGCAAAGACACAACGCAGACCTTAAAAACCAAAGACAAACAGGAGAGCTCAGGAACAAGTCCTTCAAGACAGAACAACTCTGGACTCCAACTATTTCACATCAGCAATTTGGCGACAACATTCGGTGAGAGCTATAGTTATGTGGCTAGTCACATTAACTCAGTCTTTTCTCGTGGTTTTGAAAAAGTTCAAATGCAGGAAAATTTGGAACCCATGTCTTCCAGCAGAGGGAAAAACAAGAGGCTAAAGAGGAGACACATGCAAAATACTTACATCATAAAGTCTAAAGAGGCGGAAATGTCTCAAGTGAAATCGGGTGTTGATCAGGCAACAGTGGAACCTAACAATATCTCCAGCAGCTGGGAGGAGGGCTACCACCACTTTGCAAGGCACATCAATAAATACTTTGGTGCCAAGGTTACCGAAGAAGTTGACCAAAATCAGAACAGGAGAGAACAATTTCCTGTGGAAAAAAATAGCACTTACAAAAAACACTTTTCAACAAAGTCCACCTCACAAACTCAAGGTGCCATGTCTCAACTGAAGCAAGACAAACTTATCATCCATGAAACTGGAGGCCTTTTCCACAGCAGCCGTAAAACCACTAACTTTGGGGAGAACTTCTTCCAAATGGCCGGTCACATCAATCAATATTTCAAGGGTCAGAGTGGATTGGATGAGGACATTGATAGAAATCTCCTAACGGAGATGGACCCTAAATCTGCTACCTCTGAGAGACTGAAGACTGTATCCTTTATGGACTGCCTTCGCCACCCCACGAGCGCCATCCCTGATTTGCTGGGTGCTTATCTAAAACTGGGCCCCTTGTCCCAGACCGGTAAGCTCAAACCGGCTATGACTTCCCCAGAGGCAATGCTGAACAGAAAGGTGAGTTGAGGTTACATGTTCAGTGATGTTACGTTGATAAAAAGAAATTGATTGATAGTCTAGAAAGCTACAACGTGTGTCCCTTAAAGCATGACCTGACATGTCTCATGCATAATCTCATTCTTTAAAGGGATATTTCACCGCTGGAAAGCTGAATATATCTTTAAATTGGGTCACTTATGTAGTATAAATGTGAAAAAAAAATTGAAATTGGTGCCTTCCAGGCCGAGAAAAGCCAGGAAATGTGTTATTGGCTCATGTGGATGAAAGACACCAAATCCCAGAATGCACTTGCTTCGCTGCTCTGAGTCTACTCCCAAGCCACGCCTACCGTTTACAGACAGACAGACAGACATAGACAGTATATAGCAGACATACAGTGAGACGGTCAACTCAATTCAATTCAACTGTGTTTTATTGTCATTTCAACCATATACACGAAACAACGTTTCACCGTGGCTCAAGTGGTGTTATATTATATAAAAACGACATACGAAACACATTATATGCTCCGTAAAGTTCAGCTAACACATACTAGCATTAGCGCTTGGTAGGCTGTAAACAGAGTATAAACACAGCCGTAAATTTGCGTGTAATGTAGAATGGTCTCATCTAACAGTCACAAACTCCACCAGCGGTTAGCAGTTAGTTGGATACAAGCACCACATTTCTGCAACAGTCCGTGTTAAAAAAGCCCACCTCCACTTAGATATGAGTCCAAACGGAAACTTCACCCTTCTGAACTAAGAGTTTCTGCTTCGAAGTGAAGTTTAAACAGACTGAAATGTCCAGGCTCACTCCTCCACTATTGATTCATTTATTTCTGCGTGTATTTATTTATTTAACAAGACTTAAAGTCATGTTTCGTCGTCCACAGTCCGAGTCCCGCCAGACTCCCTTTAGGAAACCTGTGATTTAAACTTCAACAGGCTATGACAGTCCGCTCCACTCAGTCCTGGTTCCAGTTCTCCCGGGCTTCCCTTCCCTCCAGCGGGCCCAGCAATACGGCCTGGGCCTCCAGCCTCCAGCTGCGTGCAGTGAGCTCCAGGTCCTGCAGCCGCAGACGGACTTGGGTGCCCCGCTGTAGCTTCTATCCGGCCGCCCGGCGCAGCAGCAAGGCGAAGCTGTGTTCCTGCCCGGAGAAAGAGACGCTGCCGACGGCCACGGAACTCTCCACCTCCCGCTGCCGCACACCGCTGAGGATGTCCCCTTACCGGCTAGCAATGTATCCCGGTGGTACATGTGTCCGGTAGTTTGAATGCACATAATTGTTGTTCTAAAATTTTCTTTGGGATGAATGAATCTGTTTCTGCTGAGAAGCTAAGCGATGATTCAAGATGGCGGACACTCATTTTTACCTCAGCATTCTCCGTGAATCTCCGTAGTCCAACCCCCTATGGGCTATGCGGAAGTACTGGCTGTAGTCCTTTGCCTCTGGGCAAAAATCTTCCGATGTCGCAAATATCGTCGTTTTACGTCATCGGAAGATTTTTTTCCAGACCCACAATACAGAGATCTCCCCTCTCAGGGGGACATGAGGGAGGGAACCACGATCATTCAAAAATACTACCGTGTTTCTACTGATACAAAGCTTAATGCTAAATCGGTGAAGTATCCCTTTAAGCTTGTACAGCAGGGGGTTCAAGATTTTAATATTAACTAGTGCTCAGGTCCCCTATGGGTTGTAAAAACATTGCTGGTTCTGTTACCGAAGCTTAAACACATCAAACTGTTGTGCAAAACTCATTTCTGGTTGTATGTTCTCAGGTTGTCTTGAGTCTGAAGCAGGCAGAGAAAATGACACGAGGGTTGATTGGCACTCTGTCACAGGCTTCCTCTCCAGAAGCTCTGACTGCCTGCGTGGAGGCACTCAATGAACACCTTATCCATTACCCATTATGCAAAGCTTTAATGTGGCAGGTCTGTTGAATTTGATACAATCACATTTACAAACGTTAAACAAATATGATTTGACCTCAGTGAATTCTTACAGATGTTTGTGTTTCCAGGAGAAAACCGCGGTCACATTGTTAAGAAAGAGGAGAACCTGCAGAGATAACCAGGTGCTTCAGAGCGCCTTAAGAGAAAGCTTTGCTTTAATTGGCTATGTGGATCCAGTCAAAGGCCGTGGCATTAGAGTGCTCTCAATTGATGGTGGTGGCACAAGGTAACTGCAAGAAAATGTATCATTAAAGTGTAACTCTCGCCAAAATGCAACCTAGGGTGTTTTTGTGAATGTACCCGAGTCAAACTTTCATTTAAAAGCATATTTAGGACGGAATCGCCACTTTTAAGATTTACCGAATTTTCGTTTTTCGGTCAAATGGCCTTTTGAATGGGAGTGCTATGGACACTTTTATGCTAGCCTCAAAATAGCTATTTTTAAAACACTAAGAAGGCTCGACACAACATGAAACTTTGCTCGAAGTATCGCCAGGGTCTCCACACCTTAACGAAAGCATTGACAACATTGTTTGCGTACCCAGAGTTTACTAAAAAGAAAGGTTTTGAGCACCTCACTGTAGCGGTTGTTCTTCCAGTCGCCGTCTATCGAGCCAGTCAAAAATAGTCGAGGGAGGAGAGTAAAGATGGAAAGCTCCAAAAGCTTAGTTCCATATAAATGCACGGATAATTTGTTGTTTTGTCGTTAGTGAGACACAATATTGACCTTGTTGTTGAAATAGAGCCTCATATAAGAATGACATTTCCTCCTATGGAGTCTGTTCATTTTTAGTAAACTCTGGGTACGCAAAAAATGTTGTCAATGCTTTCGTTAAGGTGTAGAGCCCCTGGTCATACTTCAAGCAAAGTTTCATGTTGTGTCGAGCCTTCTTAATGTTTTAAAAATAGCTATTTTGAGGCTAGCATAAAAGTGTCCCTATCACTCCCATTCAAAAGGCCATTTGACTGAAAAACGAAAATTCTGTAAATCTTAAAAGTGGCGATTCCGTCCTAAATATGCTTTTAAAACGAAAGTTTGACTCTGGTGCATTCACAAAAAGACCCTAGGTTGCATTTTGGAGAGGGTTACGCTTTAATGAATGATGGCCCTTTAACAATGCAGAGAGCATGAACAGCACTAGAGCAGCAACATCTGATATTTTCATTATCACTTAATCTCTCATTTGTTTTCTCAATAATCAGTAGGTTGTTTTTTGTCTATAAACATCAGAAAATAGTGAAAAATATCCATTAAGTCTTCAAATTGCCTGTTTCATGTCACCAACAGTGCAAGACACAACGGTATTTAGTTTACTGTCATATAAGACAAAGAAAAGTAGCAAACCCTCACATTTGATTAAAGAGCTGGAAAGAGAGAATGTTTGACATTTTTGCTTGAAAATGGCAAAGGATTTATCAATTATTAGAATAGTTGCCAATTGATTTTCTGTCTATTGACTAATTGATTTATCAGCTAATTGTTACAGATCAACTCAGAACCCTGTTCAAGATGGTCTATGTCCTGTGCTTTGTATTCACTTACTTTACGTTTCAACTCATCATAATGTTTATTCTTCTTCATTTAATATTCAGTATTTTGGCTTTGCCTTTTCCAGAGGTGTGGTGCCTTTGCAGGTATTAAAGCTACTGGAAGCTGAGACAGGCAAGAAAATCCACCAGCTGTTTGACTACATCTGTGGAGTGAGCACAGGTGACAAACTACAGAACTGAAAGTTACTAAAAATGACAATATAATTTATTATCAACAACATCTCAATGATTCTCAGTCTGAATGTATCAGTTTGTGTCTCACTTGTGTTTCTCTGCATGTGTTTATTAAAGGTGCCGTCCTAGCCTTCATGCTAGGCCTGGCCCATTTTTCTCTAGAAGAGTGTGCTGACATGTATCATCGTTTTGGTTCCGAAGTGTTTCGGCAGAACCCGCTGGTTGGTACTGTTAAGATGGGCTGGAGTCACTCTTACTATAGCACTGAGACCTGGGAGACAATACTACGGTATTTACAGAAAATATTCAAACACTATACAAGTACTCCAGTGAATGTAGTGAAATCTAACATGTTAATAAAACAGCACATCTGACAGAATTTTCTGTTTTATCCTGTTCAGAGAAAAGCTGGGAAATAGAGTACTTATCAAAACAGCCAGGGATGAGTTGAGTCCTAAGGTAAGAACACTGCAATCACCATGGAAGTTGATCTAAAAAAAAAATTACAAATCACCATCAGGCTCACAGCACTGATAAAATAATGTTGCATTAATGATGCCACAGCTGCTAAAGTAAATCCCACCCCTGTTGAATACAGAATATGATTAGACATACAGTATAAGTATTTGATATCTGCTCAGGTTTCAGCAGTCAGCGCAGTGGTAAACTGGGGTACCACTCCAAAAGCCTTTGTCTTCCGCAACTACAACCACAAACCAGGCTCTCTCAGCCGCTACGCCGGAAGCTCAGTCTGCCAGATGTGGCAGGCAGTGCGAGCATCATCAGCTGCCCCAGGATACTTCCAGGAGTTCCCCTTACAAAGTGACATTCACCAGGTAGGAAACTGCTATCATTTCTTCTTTTTCAGTGGATTTTCAGTGAAAGACTCAAAATGATGCTACGGAAGACAGAAGAAATTTGGTAAGTGAGTGATAAGGAACTGTGCGAAAAATAATTTAGGTAGGGAAGGGGGCTGAACCTTGTGTTTCATTTCATTTAAAAAGACCCTCCCCATCATCAATGTATATGGTTGGTCTTTCCCCTCGAGTTAAGAGAGAAAAACTTGTTTACCTTAAAGTGCAAAAAGAATTTAAGATGGTTTACCAAATTAGGCTATATGTTAATGGTACAATGATTTTTACACGGCCAACAATTACTAAAATGACAGGATTGTTGTCCTTAGCATATTGCTAAACCACCTTTATAACTTGTGGTGCACAAGTTAAAAATGTAAGCTCTGGGATGAGAAAAAGTTGAAAGACCCTTGCCTGTTCTCCCTAAAATTTTGAATATCCTCTCTTCAGCCAAGAAAATACACCTCTGCCCCCCTCCCCACCTCCCTAATTATTTTCAAACAGTATAACAGTATTACACTTATTACTAAAGTTGTTTCATTATCTATATTCAAGCTTTAAGTTAATTAAATAGAATCAGGATGTTGAAAGGGTTCTGTGTTTTGGCACAACTGGCTTTGAGTGGGTTAGAATTGAACAAAATACCTGTCCTATACACTTATAGATTATTGTCTGTCTCTGTAGGATGGAGGAATTATCCTGAACAATCCCTGTGCCTTGGCTGTCCATGAGAGCCGTCTATTGTGGCCCAACCAGCCCTTTCAGTGTGTGCTGTCCCTTGGCACCGGTCGCTATGACAATGCAAAGAGGGGACCTGCTACCTCCACCAGCCTGAGGGCCAAAATCAGCACCCTGATCAGCAGCGCTACAGACACTGAAGGGGTCCACACACTTTTGGACGATCTGCTGCCTCCAGACGTGTACTTCCGCTTCAACCCCATGCTGAGTGCTGTGGTGTCCCTGGATGAGAGTCGTCCACAGGCCATGGACCAGCTGCAGAGAGACACCCAGAACTACCTGGAGAGAAACCGGCCCAAACTGGCCAGGCTCTGTTTGGTGCTCGGGGCGGAGCGCTCAGCTGCAAGCAGAACTAAGGACTGGATGAGTGAGAGGGCCTGGGAGATGAAGCAGAGATGGGTGTGAGTAGGTACAGTAGGTTGCATGTCTACATGCAGCTGCACAACCCGTGCACAGACACCTATACAGACCTTGGACAAAATAACAGAAACACCATAAAGTACAACAACCACCCTGATATACTGATGCAATTTGGTTTGTTGTTGAGACCTTGCATGTGTTGCTTTAACTCAGTGGTCATTTTTAGCTAAGTGTTCAAAGAGAGGCAGGAGCAGCCCATGGAATGAAGAACATAGCATATGTGTGACTATGAAGCTGTCACACAGTTTCTACAGACCTATGTCTTTTATATTCTCCTCAAAATAGTTTGATCATGTCATATTTAAACATTTGTACAGTGGATGGATGGCAATGTCAGTCTGTCCATTGTTGTATTTTGTGTTTAGTGCTAATAAGCAAACATTTTGCTAACACGCTGAACTAAGATAGTGAACATGGTAAACATTATATTACCTGCTAAACATAAGCATGTTAGCATTGTTATTGTGAGCAGGTTAGCATGCTGGCGTTTACTATTTAGCTCAAAGTAGAGTCTAACAGATCTGCTTGTGTGAATTTTACTGCGTGTCTACAGGTTTCATACGTGTGAACGAGACCAGAGTTGTATTTTTGTCTCAAGTCTATTGCCTTATGTTTTTCGTGCTAGAGCCATTGTGTGTTGGGCTCCTAGCGATGCTAATACACGGTTGTCCTAGACTGAATACTGTGCCTGAACGCATCCTGCGTAGACACAGACGGACCACTAAAGCTGATGCTGCTCTGCCAATGTGGTGCTTTCCTTATGTGTAGACACATTGTTGGTGAAGTTTGTAGTATTATTAATCAAATATCTTGTTGAGGGTCTACATGTGACGCCAGTTTTCTGTTTTTTTAAATCTGTTGTATTGAAACTTCCCCTTGCCAAAATGTGACTAGTAGTGTTCGCAGCCGAACTCACAATTACAAAGCCAGCTATGTAGGTGAATTGTATTATGTTATGTACTGATCTGCAGCATACATCAGATTTAGAGGAGGTTGAACAATCACCATTTTTATAAGGGATTTTTCATGTCTGTATGAGACAACTTCCACAGGAACAAATAAGCCAGATGCTGCACTTGCTGCTAAGCTGCAAGTTCATCAACATTTTTTGTATCATAATATGTTTCTGATGTTTTGTCCACTTCCTGTTATACATGTACTGTTTTTCAAATCAATAGGATGTCATGAATTGTCACCATGCTTCACTTACATATAACACTTTGTTTCATGACTTCTTGATAGATGTACAGAACGTTCAAGAAATAAGCACTTCCAAGCACTTTATTTGAAAAGCTTTGTGTAAGGTGCACATTTTACATTATTTACTATCTGATCATAACTATTAATGTTGCACTTGTCAGTATTGTTAAATGTAATATAAGCTTTAAATCATACATTCATGTGACATCACAGATGATATAGTGCAAATTGTGCTACTGGGTATAGCTTTAGAGTATTTGTTTTGAATAAATTCATATTTATGAAGACTACTTTCCTTGTCATTTAACATGTTTTGCCACGTGCTGAACACATTTAACCACCACACGTTTTGTAAACCCAATAAATAAATCACCCTGGTGTTGGCAAATTATGTAAGACTTATCAATAAAGGATAAGCCATCCAATCACTTGAATGCGACGGGTTAAACCCCCCCATGTGTGTGGAAGCTATGCCCTCCCTGTCCACAATAGACTGACTTTGTTCCATACAGAAACGCTTTGTGTGAGAGAGAGTGTGCGTTCGTGCCAGCCAGAGTGAAGATACAAGGTCAGTATCCCACCCCCCATCTACCACACTGCAAATTAACAGCACACGTGAAAAAAATAACAAAAAATAATTAGATCTCTAAGCAAGCTGCAGTTGATTGTTGCTAAATAGTAGCTGAGTGACACCTAAACCTAATCCACCAACTGGTCAGTGCATGACATGCTACTTGTGTTTAACTCTTTTCTCCCATCACTGTGGAGATGACGTTATATTTATGTGTGGATTTCACAATGGATTTATTATAATAGGCTCTCAGGCCCCGTTTGCCAGGCGTGTGACCCAAGCTTGGGACAGCCGTCCTGACAGGCCACATGAGCCTCTGTTATCTCGCCTGTCACCAGCTTTAAGCTGATGGAGTGACACATAACGCAAAAGCCAGATGCTGCTGGGAAAGGTGAAGCTCACTGTGAAGATGAGAAGAAAGTAGGAGTCTGCTGTCACTGCAGAAAAGGGGACCCAGAAGCAGAGAAAACACTTAAACTACATTCAAAGGTAGGACCCCTAACATTCACCACTTTGTACTTTGGTTAGTTAATTTTGAATATTACTTTTTGGATATGAAGTACCCAGTATTTTAGCACATTAAGACACATACTATAGAGGGTATCACCATCTAAAGGAGTGCTTTAGTTCTTCCAGCTGTCGTTTAAGACAGCTATCAATGGTACTCAAGGTTTTAATGATGTCATAGTCTGAGCTGAGAAGTGGGATGGGTCTACAACTGCATCAGCAGATTTGTAAGAGTAAAAACAAGATTGTTCTGCTCTCACACCTGCTGTTGAGATGACTGGCATGAATTTGCATCACTTTTTATGTGGCAATGTTTCAGTGACACGTGCATTTGTGGTTTTGTGGTTTTGACTGAAATGTCAAAACAACTACTGTAGGTTTAATTGAACTTGTGTTTAGGGCTAATTGACAAATGTTAGCATGCTATCACACTAAAGTAAGATGGTAACATCAGCACGCTAGTATTTTTATTGTGATCATGTTAGCATGCTGATCTTAGCAATTAGCTTAAGGCACAGCTGTGCCTAAGTTCAGCCTCACAGAGTCACTTGCATGTCTGTAGACTTTTAGTCTTGTTACAAGATGATCTTGGAAAAAAAATGTTTTGCCGTAGTTTACCGTCATCTCACAATGTTCAAGTTTGTGAGACAATAATGTTTTGATGGCACAGTGGCGATGACTCAAGGCCTCTTTTTGTGCTCTCCCTGACGCAGTGACGTCAAAGAGCAAATGAAAGGTGCTCCGAGTCTGAACAGGCAGCTTGTGCGCTCGAACAATCCCTTCCACATGCCATCTGCTTTTACCCGAGCCCTGGGCACACGTGCCAAAGGAGACCCGCAAGCATAGAGACCTTCTTGTCGTCACTGAGCTGGCTCTGTCTGCCTCTCTGCCACTTCACTGTGCAATCTGGTGCATGGCACTGATCACTGCTCACTGCCAGGACTGCTTCAGTCCGATGTATTGAGGGGAAAAAGACCATTCTGAGAGCCAAGAAGCTCAACATACCACTTCTGCTTTTGTTTTCTGTGTGAGGCAAGGCAGGTTGTGTTTCACATGTGAACAAAGTGTATGGGATCAGGGCCAGGGGATGCAGAGCGTCAGCTACAGAGCTCTGAGAGTCTAAATGGTTTTTGTCACAAGCGGTCTGACACTCTTTCCAAATATGATTGAAAAGTTGTTGAATCCATTATGATGAGCAATATATTTATGCAAACTTTGCACATTTAAATCAGCTTTATCATCTAAATATGAATTTTAATTGCAAGTTTAGTTTCATCTGTAGGTAGAGTCACCTCATGTTATCCCCCCTCCCTCCCCATCACCAAGCTATTGTTTAGCCCAGTCAGTGCTGGTTTGTATACACAGCCCTGTGTGGATGCTTGAAAGCCTACACAGGTCAGGACTCTGTCAGCAGAAGTGAGATGGCTTTTGTTTAACACAAGTACAGCTTCTCCTGCAACTTTGGCACTGTTTCTAGAAAGGAAAACTGCTGCTTCCCCACGTAGGATTTTCTCAGCTGAATGGTAATGACCTTTTCCTCCTCTGAGAAAATATGCATTTGAATGGCTGAGTGTAGAGAAAAATATCTTACAAAACAGAGGATAAGTTCTAATTGGTATTATGGAAATTCAGGGAAATAAAAAGAGGAGGAAGTGTGAAAGGGGAGTTTACTTTGTATTATTTCATATCACAGAAGGTCAACAGTACAGTCAAATTGATCCTCTTAGAATAATCTGTCTGGCTATCATTAAACTGAATCAAATTGATATTGACAAAAATTTAAATGTTGCATTTTTCCGTCCTTTGTCAGAGCTATCGCGCTAGAGTCATGTGAGTTGAGATTTGCACATGTAAAATTCATACGGGAGAAACAAACATTGCTTTCATACTGTTTTGCCGTTCCTCTGCAGTCAACAATGAAGCCCACATTTTGATGTCATCAAAAACCAACAAGAATGTAAATTGTTGTTGCCTTGAGAAATAAAGATATGCCCTCAGTCCAAATCATTTAAAATGTCCCAACTGTTGGTGTAATAAATCCAAACATGTATGTATTTTCTTGAGAACATCAGTGTGTTTATTGTGTGAACAAACTCTGTGAATGTGTTTGATTGAGATAGATTGTTCAGAATCATGAGAGCCTGGCCAGAACAGTGAAGTGATGTGGGTGAGGAGTAGGTGGTGTATGGCACTCATTCATTATTCATGAGATGGGTGGGCAGAGTGTAAGTGGCAGTGACAGACAGAAACTCCATTACTGAAGTGTATCAACTCCTCTAGGGTTCTTGACCTGATATTTGAAGGACTGAGGCTTTAATTGGTATACTGCACAAACAAGAATAATTTCGGGTGAGAAAAGTCATTGGAATTATCGATGCATTGGGGAAGCTACAGAGATGGGGAGGAGAGAGCCCTGATTTGACTTCCATGAGAGAGGTAGGTACTGACAACTTTTTGTTCTGATCATACTAACATGACTCGCGGTTCATAACATATTTACAGCAATAGCGTGATGAAAAGATCTTGGAGAGAGTCATCTAATGAAAGATATGTTATTAGTCTTATTATATACTACACTTTACTTTTTACAGAGCCGCACAGACATTCAGAGGGTTCATGGCAGCTTGAAACACAGTTTAATACCCTCTTTTAATTGTACTACTGTATGTAAAAATTATGATAATCTTAGTAATGGAGATGTCAGTGGTGAGAATAAGTAAATTTACTCAAGCATTCTACTTTAGTACAATTTTGAGATACTTGTACTTGAGTATTTTAATTTGATGTTACTTTCAATTCTACTTCTATTTCAGAGAGATTTTTTTCAGTTTATTCTCCACAGCATTTACCTTACAGCTATAGTTACTTTTCAGTATAAAAACTTCGGAAAAGCTTATAAAATACAATACATTGTTATATATTGAACCAATTGTTCCCAACTTTTTTTGACCCCTTACCCCTTTTTAATCATCTTAAGACCCCTCAAATTTATCTTGTGACCCTTTGAAGGGGGCTGACCTATAGCTTGGGAACCACTGGATTAAACTACCAAACTAAATATAAAGGGGCCTTTTTTTCTGCAGAATTGGTACCTTTCGTTTTGATACTTTAAGTACATTCTGCTGATAATTTTATATTCGTTTACTTAAGTTGGACTTTGAATGATGGACTTTTAATCACTTATGCCATCATTTTTACATTGTGGTATCCCTTTTTCCACCACTGAGATGTCTATTGCTGCATTCCACATTATTTGTGAAAATAGTAGTAAGAAGTGTCATAATAGCAATTTGTTACGGATTTATCTGCATGACATGAATGTATTACTGTATAAGTAAATAACTGTATATACTCCTGTCATTCAATGACAGAACGGAAGAGTTGGTAAAGAAAAGAGAGGCTTGGTTCCATGCACTGTAAAGATGGGAACACTGCTCGAACCAGCACTGCTGCTGCTGCTGCTGCTTTTATGGCAGAGTGTTTGGGCTTTCAACATCCCTCTGGAAAGTGAGTCAGTAATTGTACTTGTATGTTTAAAATTTGTGATATGCATTGTCTTACCATATACGTTTCTAATGTCTCTGCCTGCAGTCAGGCAGCCCCCAACCATCATAAAGCAGTCAATGAAGGAGCATATTGTTGACCCCAAAGACACCATGGTCATAGAATGTGAAGCCAAAGGAAACCCTCATCCCATGTAAGAGCTGACGTAGCCCAGTGAACAGCTTTGTGAAAGACATTATTGTCTGCAAACCACCTCACTGTTTTTTCTGTCTTTCATGAAGTTTCTCATGGAGGCGTAATGGGAAGTATTTCAACGTGGCACGTGACACTCAAGCATCAATGCGCAGGCGCTCAGGGACGCTGGACATCTATGCCTGGAACAATCCAGAACAATATGAGGCAGAGTATCAGTGCATTGCATCCAATGAGTATGGATCTGCATACTCCCACAAGATCAGACTACGACTATACAGTAAGATCAGCATTGGGACTTTTAGAGAATCCACTATTTGTTTATATCCAACACCACTGACACACCACTGACAGTGACCTCAGTGTGTGCAGTGACACACTGAGACATATGGACTTTACTTTAGAATGAAATGCCACTAACAAACTAAACAGCAACATTCCTTCATATTTTTTATACAATATGTAGAGTAATAGATCTGCAACACATACATGTCAATTTATGTGATATGTGATTATGTTTTGCTCCATACCTACATTACTTAAATTGGACAGTGTATGAAAATTCAGCGGCATTACTCTTTACTGTATATTGAATATTATCTAAAAATGCAAGTAGAATCATACAAAAAAACAACAGCAACAAAAATTATAAGTATAAGGCTGGCTATATTCTATATTTTTGGTATTGGTAATTCATCCCATGAAAAAAAAACAATGCATCAGTCTGTCTCTCAGTACTTTTAAACATCCCTAACCTGTCCGTAGCACTCAGCCCATTTGAGTGTTACAAGCCCATTTGTTCCTACCGAAGATGTAAATCTTTAAAAATGTGTCAGAAATATATGCTTTCATTTTTAAAAAGGCTAAATCATTTCCCAACACACCTGGGTACCTTTTTATCTAGCAAACATTACTCAAACAGGAATAAATAATGTATTTGTAAGGGACTATTTAGCTGCGGATTTCATGCTTGTGACAGCAAAACAGCAGCAGGAGGATGGTTTATTTGGGCCTGACTCAAAATAAACAGTGCTCATGTTAATCTTAACGAAGGACATGTCTACCAGTGCAACAGTGAGGCTTATTGATTAGTTTTTAATAGTGTTTGGACAACAATGGAGCTCTATATGGCACAGAAGTATAAACTAGGATTTGAGCAGTTATTTGCTTCTTTTGGAGTATCACCAGACCTGTCCTATCAGATATACTTATATACTTATATCTGGTAGTTTATTAGCTCAGTAATCAGTATGTTAGTAATACATCAAACAGCAAAACTAGCTTTGCTGCTCTGTAGATACAAGTAAACCTCTGTGTTTGTGTAGGAGCTCCTGTGTGGCCGAGGGAGGTTCTGGAGCCTGTGGTGGTCAGCGCTGGCTTGCCTCTGGTCCTGTCCTGTGACCCGCCACCAGGCCCGCCAAAACCTGAAATCTACTGGATGTCCAGCTGTAAGTGTCTCTCTAGAGTTACATCTCGAAACGTTTGGATCAATAGGCCTCAACAAAGAGGCACTGTAATAATCTGCTAAACAAACAAGCTTTCAATAACTCTAGCTGTAAAAAAGCATCTCCTGTGAGCTGACTTTATTTTTGACACCGTGTTTCATTCCAGGCTCGTATGCGAGACCTTTCAACTGGCCCATTCAGACAGCTTTCCCCACCATGCAGCCTGTGCGGCAGGACCGCAGGATATCCATGGGAGTAAACGGAGATCTGTACTTCTCTAACGTCCTGTTCAACGATTCTGCTGCTGATTACTGTTGTAATGCCCGCTTCCCCTACAAGAATGTCATCCAGCAGAAGATGCCCGTGGTTGTTAAAGTGCTTACAAGTGAGTATGATTGTGTGTTCACACTCACAGTGTCTAGTTTTTAGCCATTACCTGATTGTTTTGGTTCACATCTAATTATTTTACATACATTTTCAGGTATTTACACTGGTAACCTGCATGCTGCATAAGTAAACGTCAGACTGTTTAAACAGTCACAAAAAATGACTCCAGGCAAAACACATTGGTTGATATTTGATAAGTTAATTTTCTTATGTACACTTTGCCCAAAACATATTGGAAAATATTACCAGTGTTGTTTTCCTGTTGACATTTGTATACTGCATCTCGGATTTCTGCCAACAAAACATTAATTGGGAACAAAATAATAATTTTGTTATTATAGCTTTGGACACATACTATGGTATTACATAGGCAAGGCTGGACTAGTGTTACAATATGGACAGCAGTTTACACATGTTGTCAAAATATACTTTTCAGACTATACCCTAAAACGACTCCTTGTTTGCTCCAACTAAACTTACTAATTGTGGTGAGTGTATGCTCTGTTTCAGCTGTCCTGTCTTTTTTCTGAGTTAACTTGATTCATGGTCAGACAGGGTATGTGACTGGGGTGTTGTGGTGTTTCCTCTGCAGCTCGTACAGTGTCCGAGGCTGCCCCCACCTGGCTGTCTCCCACAGGCTTGTCCAGCTCCATTCTTGTCCTGCAAGGGGAAGAACTGCTCCTGGAGTGTATCGCTGCAGGAGTGTGAGTGTCAACTCAAGATCACAAGATATACTGTAACTGTAGGCATTTTGTTATAGAATATTTAATGCTACTGTTTCAAAACGTTATCTGCCTGTATGTATTCTGTTCAGTATAATTTGGGCTTTGATTTCATGAAAGTCGCCTTATTTATCATCATCAAGGCCAACTCCTCACATAATGTGGACCAAGGATGGTGACGACCTGGTGTTGACGCCGCGCATGAAAGTAAAGAACTTCAACAAGATGATTCAAATCCCAAAGGCATCTTTTGATGATGTGGGTGAATACACGTGCACTGCTACCAATAAGATTGGATACATTGAGCACACAATAACTGTCAGGGTCAAAGGTAAGAGACACTTTCAGAAACCGTTCTTACTGCACAGTAGTGTTAAAACAGTAAACATACTTTTATTTGACAGCGGCTCCTTTTTGGCTGGAGAAACCCACTGATCTGGTCTTGGCCCCGGAGGAAAATGGACGCCTGGTGTGTCGTTCTGATGGGGCTCCTCGTCCCACTATCAGCTGGTTCATCAATGGGGAACCAATTGAAAGTATGTTATTTGAGATCATACCTACTAGCTGTAAAAGTAAATGTAAATAACTTTATTTGTGTTGTTGTTTTTCTAGCTGCAACACCGCAGCCTAACAGACAGGTGGCAGGAGACACACTGACTCTACGCAGTGTGACTGCTGAAAACACTGCCGTCTACCAGTGCAATGCTTCAAATCAATATGGGTACTTAATGGCCAATGCTTTTGTCAACGTGCTACGTAAGTTACCACTCTGTCGTCCAATGTTGTCCATGGCATTTATAGTGTAAAACATTGTTTCTAATTTTGAATGGCTTGCCAAGTTGAAAAAATTAAAATTAAACTCATGAGGTCTATTTCAAGCATTCTTCACATTTTAGTCTATTCACAACTCAAATACTTTTTCAATGTCATGGCACATCATTTTCTTATACAAATGAAGTAGTAGGACATTATGGTAATGTTTTGAAATGGAATTTTAAAATAAAGGTTGGGATCCCTATACTGTATATTTATGTGATAAGAATGCAAGTATGCATTCTTATGCATTAAAATGCATGTATATACAATATATTTAGAAATGTGGTGTACCTAGTACAGAGTTTAAACACTACTGCTGTTAAACATCAAATGTCATGTAATCAAATACATCAAATACACAATAAGATGGCTAATCCATGCTTTATTTCTGTAATAACATTACATATGTATGACTAAGAAAGTTAAAAACAAAACAAAAACCAGCAATTATTTATTATAAATGTAACTCTGTGTGGCTGAAGTTTGATCAGATTTGAGCGACTTGTTTCTGATACAAATGTTGCTAAATTCTCATTGGTGCACTTTAACAATTATAAAGAACATAGACAAAACTAAACATACAGATCAAATTTCTCATGTAAAAAAAAACAAAACAAAAAAACATGTAACTCTGGCAGAAATGAATGTGTTTATGTAGAACTTTATAATTCATAGTAAGAGGCTAATTGAGAAAATCATTTTTTAGGGCCTTTAGAGAACAGTTACCGTGTAATACTTAACTGTTTATTATGATTTTCATGTAAATATTAAACATGCACAGTGAGATATTACTTAACATACTTCCAGAGCAGCTGGAGTAATTGGATAATTGCACTGTAGGTAAATATCTGGTTGTGGGGAAAAACAAGATGTAGATTTCCCGTCGCATTTCTTCTTTTTCTATCCACACGCAGTACACACAAATCACAGTGAGAGGCATTTGAGATCTGTAAGAAATCAGCAATTACACTTGATGTATAGTAGACAACTCAGGTCCAGGGAAAAAGGAAATTATTTCATAATAAAACCATAATAAAAAACAGTTTTATTGCCAAGCAAGTTTACACTCACAAGCCATTTGCCTCAAGTGTAAGCAATAAACACAATGCAAAAGTCAAGAGAAATAGTATAAAATAAAAGAGTTGGCAGTAGAAAATGTGTAAAGATATATCTGTTTTAAATTGGAAGAGGTGTGCCATTTTGAGCAGGAGTGTTCAAAATATTGACCAGGGGGTGAGCAAAGGTTCACAGTATAAAGTACATCATTATTAGTATTAACTATCAATGTTTCTCTAGATGCAACGCCACGTATTTTTGGGCCCAGAAATGAACTCATCAAGGTGATAGAGGGCAGTCGTTGCCTCTTAGACTGTCGCTACTTTGGTTCCCCAGTGCCTGAATTGCGATGGTGAGAACATGCTGTTTGACAATTTAATGCAGAGTGTTAAGACATTAGCTCACAGTGTGTGTGTGTGTGTGTGTGTGTGTGTGTGTGTGTGTGTGTGTTTATGGGTCTGCCCACACAGGTCCAAATATGGACAGGGGAATCTGGAAGGAAATCGTTTTAAGACCCTCAGTAACGGGACCCTGGAGATCAAACAAATACGGATAGATGACCAGGGAACCTACCTTTGTATTGTCAGCAACATCGCAGGAAGAGAAGAAAGTCAAGTCCGAGTAGAGGTAAAAGGTGAGGCTATCACTGTTTCATACTAAAAATATTTTGCTTTTTACTTTTTGATTGTGTGATCCATCATATGTTTTCATCCACTTTTCTCAGAGCCCACTTTAATTGTCACAAGACCACAGAGTATGAAAGTCATCCGTGGGAGTGATGTGCGCTTTGAGTGTGGTGTAAAAGCAGATGTCACTACTCCTGTCACAACCACCTGGATGAAAGACAAAAAATACGTCACTTTTGGCTGGAGGTACAGTATGTCTTTTATGAATGAGTTCTACACAGATATACACTATACATTTACACTATTTTTTTTAATTTAAATTGGCTAAATGTAACTGTAATGTAAAGCATTAAGAGTTTGTTGTAGCAACCAATGTAATAATAACTTAGATTTGTATAATGCATTTCATGAAACCCAAGAACGCTTTACACAAGTACAAGGGGACAATAAGGAAAATAAAATAGTAGGCCAACACAAACACAGACTGAAAAGAAATAAAACCGGGCACTGAAGGGATGAGAGATGTAATTTAATGTAGGCTACTGACTACCACCACATTGTGCATTGTAAAGTTATTTTATGAATGAAATACTGTATGCATATTACATACCTGAGGGGCAATTCAGGTTTGATTTTGAATCATTTACAATCCCGTAATCGTCTCCATCTGTTAACTGACATGCGACACAAGAAAGTGACCGTTTAGGAAATGTTCATGGGTGGGTTACAAAATGTACTTTTCAGGGACAAGAATGGGACACGAACCCCAGTCTCCTGGGTGAAAGTCATGTGTTGTTTGACCCATCCACCATCCCAACCAAACTCCCTACGCAGATTTTCTGTCTTTTATACTACTCGCTACTATTGTCACTCTTTATGCTATGTCATCTTGCAACGCCGCGGTTGAGCTGCTGCTCTACCCGGTGCGTTCCATAAAGACCCTAAAGGGTGATTTTTGCATCGGTATCAGACGCTGAGAGACACTGACCAGGCGTCAGTATTTGACAAGTTGCTTTGGCAGCCTTTGCAATCCTGAGTTAGGGGGGCGCAGTCCTTTTTTGGCATGGGTTCATATGGAGCCTGCTGAAACGTGACTCTCGGGACTCGCGTGTATCCCTTTGGTGTCATATTTAGACGCGCTTAGTTGGGACTCTTGGCGTCACTTTTTGACGCTCTGGGTCGGGACGTACATTTAAAGATCGACCGTCGTCTGTCACTTTCCCTTTTAGCTTTTATTTGTTCTTTGTTTAATATCCTTTTTTTCTGTGATGGCTCAGCCATAAAAAAAACTTCTAAAATAAAAATCTCCTGCTACTCTTTACCTGGCTGGATACAACAACACAGGCTTTTCCAGTGTTTCACTGAAATGTGTGACCCATCAGAATGTGTGCTCTGTAGCGCCGTCTATCTGCTGCAAATCATTTTGTTACTTTGGGGGAAAAATCGGACTTAGGCAAAGGCGTTAATAAAAGCTATATAAAAAGTGTTCTTTTCACTGTTAGTCTTGTTTGCTGTCATTTATGATCATCAAATGAAAAATGTCACAGCTTCAGAAACATTTAAAAGTTACATATAGTTATTTTTAAAGTTTTTGTTCAGCGTGAACCAATGAGCACTTTGATCACATTAGTTTTACTCGCTTGTATCCTCAGAATCTCTCTGGATGAATCAAATCTGGTTATCACTAATGTAAACAGGGGCGATGAGGGCAATTATACCTGTGTCATCAAGAGTGAACTGGACCAGAAATCTGCCTCAGCACGCCTAATGGTGATGGGTATGACACATTTAAAAAAAAAGACATTTCATCAACCATAGAACATGTTTGGCTTTTTAATTGCTCATGTATGACTGTGTGTAGATCGTCCAGAGCCTCCCACTAAGTTGGAGTTGTCAGATCCATATGAACGCAGTGTAAGACTCAGTTGGGTCCCTGGAGACAGCAACCACAATCCTATAACAGGTAAGAGCAGTAAATTAAATAAACTCACAGAAATAAGAACATTTATTGTTTTTAGGTAATTCTTGATGTATTTACATTTTGGCTATATTTCTCCACGTATTGCTCTGTTACAGAGTACATAGTGCAGTATGATGATGATGACTGGTTGCCTGGGAAGTGGCGAAACCTCTCAAGCTACCCAGGGGACCTCAACTCTGTCATTCTGCACCTTACACCCTTCACCTACTATGAGTTTCGTGTTATCGCTGTCAATGCAATCGGAATGAGTCGCCCTAGTCGCCCATCTACGCGCTTCCAGAGCAGCGGTGCACGTGGGTTTGATACTCCTGAAATATATACTTGTTGTTGGAGACTGATTTTATGCTAGCAAACAGCCATTTGTGTAGCACATTTTTAAGGAACTATTCAACATTTTGTGAAATACGCTACTTTGTTTCCCTGTCTAGTTTAGATGTTAGCTTAGCATAAATTAATCCAGAAAAGAGCTACTAAATTAATTCCATGAATGAAAAATATGTCTTATGAAGATAGATTGAGGAAATTAAGTTTACCGACTCATATTTAGGAGATACAGAGGTGATATGATTCAGGTGTATAAGCTTGTACAGGGAATATATGATGTAACAGTTGAGCCTATCTTTCAGTTTTGGAGCAATAGATATGAAAACTTTACCCTAGAAATATGCCTGTCTGAAAAGAGAAAGAATTTTTTCACACTCCGTGCGGTAAAATCATTAAATGAGCTTCCAAAAGAAGTTGTGCGTTCCCCTTCAATTAATTCTTTTAAGAATAGATTGGATGCATTTTGCCTGTCAAAGGGTGTAATGTAAATTTAGTGCTGTCAGTTAAACGTGTTAATAACGGCATTAACACAAACCCATTTTAACGGCGTCAATTTTTTTATTGCGAGATTAACGTTCTTTTTGGCATAGCAAACTTTGTAGTTTTTTTCACATGCTGTTGCAACAACTAATAACATTAGAAAAACTACAACACCACACCGGATATAGCTAGACCGGAAACAAAACAACAGGCACGCCGCACACACTTGTTTGGGCTTGGGAGCCAGCCGAAGAGTAGTAGGCTAACGTTACGTTTTGAGTGGATGGCGAGCACGAGGCGCCGAAATGGATGCCAATAAGATTCTGAATGGAAAGTTTACTTTTAAAAAGTTGCCAAATGGTTCCATTGACAAGACCAAAGTGATCTGTGTGTTTTGTCGTTGTGAACTGAGCTATCATCGCAGCACGTCCAGTCTGAAATACCACTTGATGGCCAAGCACACAGCTGATGCGAATTCGCCGCTCCCTCGTCAAAGCCAGGCGACAAAAGCACAAAGCCAGCTGATCCACTTTTCCATGTTGATAAGAGCATTAAAACGAGAAAAAATAATTGGACAAAAAGAAATCTAGGGATATTTAGAATAGATAAAAATGTGCGATTAATTGCGAGTTAACTATGACATTAATGTGATTAATCGCGATTAAATATTTTAATCGTTTGACAGCACTAGTATAATTATAAAGCCTGTCAGTACTTTATGTAACTTATTTATGAATTGTTAGAAAATTTCAATTATGAAATTAATGTGTTTTATGAAAATAATATGTTAAAATGTGAATATATATATATATATATATATATATATATATATATATATATATATATATATATATATATATATATAAATTTTAGCATAAAGACTGGAAGCAGCAAGCCTGGCTCCAGTTTTTATGCTTAGGTATGCTAACTTTTCCTGGCTGTAGCTTCCTAACGCAGCATGGCGGCTCAGTGGACACAGCAAGTGGGCACTGTAGAGTTCGATCTCTGGTCCAGGCAGGGCCTTTCTGTTTGGAGTTTGCATGTTCTTCCCATGTTTGCGTGGGTTTCATCCAGCTGCTATGGTTTCCTCTGACCAAGACATGCATTCTAGGTTACTAGAACTACAGTTGAAAATTAGCTGGCTGACTAACACTGGCACATTTACAGAAATGTTGAATAATGTGCATTGTCTTTTATATTTAAATAAATCTAACTCTTGGGTTAGAACGCGAATAAGCAGATTTCCTGAAATGCTGAAGTATTCCTTTAAAGCGTATGATCTTACACTGAATTGATTTTCCATCACAGCCCCAGATGTCATCCCAAAGAATGTAAAGGGTGTGGGTACATGGAGGAATAATATGGAGATCAGCTGGGAGGTAATGAACCCATTTAAAACTGTAACACTTTAATATTTATCTTGACCGTTATGTACAACATATATTTTCATTCAAACTAAAACCAATCATGCTGGTCGCTTTCAGCCTCTGACCTACAGAGAGTGGAATGGGCCCCACCTGAAGTATCTTGTGTGGTGGAGAAGGAGAGAATCCAGAGAGGAGTGGAAGAATGCAACCACTAAATGGGCAAGATACTACATCTATGATGCAGACACCTTTACTCCATATGACATCAAAGTCCAGGCTGTCAACGACTTTGGGCTGGGTCCAGAGTCTCCTGTTATCATTGGTTACTCTGGGGAAGACCGTAAGTACCTAAGTCCTCTACATTATAATATAGAGAGTATGTAGAGTAAAAAATTAACACCAACTTAATGTAATGTGTTTCGTGCATTTCCAGTTTGACAGGCGATCTTTTAGTTACACAATCACAAATTTTTTCTGCAGTTCAATGGCATCCATCTTTATCTGGAAACATGGTCTGTGTCTCCAAAGTTTAAAGACAAAAGCATGACGTCTTATTTTCTAATGCAATTATTTGATTTGTATTGCCTAATTGTTTTTATGTCTCGTTTTCCTATTGCCCTGTTAATGTTTATATTTTCATATTAAGGTAAATATTTTCTTAAAGATAAGTATAAATGTTTATCCACAACAAGTCCTCCAAATCATATGACGATATAGGTCCTTTATTTCTACCCTCTAATATGACCCATACTGTAGGAGCGTTTAAGCAGGTCTTTGGTGTTTTTTGCCCCCAACGTTTCCTCCCAGGCAGCGCGGCAATGGTTATGTTTAGGGTTAAGGTTAGGGTAAGCTGCCTGGAAGGTGCCGTTGGAGGCAAAAAACACCATCGAGCGTTTAAGCACCTCCTGGCGGTGGAAGGAAGTACGACCCTCAGCAGTGTTTTCCGTCTTCATATCTAAATGTAACAGTCATGGTTTAAAACACTTTGTTAACGTTGTAAAACGGTCACAGTTTAGTAAGGGTTATACAACAAAAATACATAGTTAAGTTTAGAAACAAATCCTGGTTTGGGTTCAAATCAGTACAGTTCACTTGCTGTTACAAGATCTGGGGACAGCAAAAGCATATTATTCACATAATTTTCATAATCATCAAACCATTAAATGACCAGTTTTGACAGCATGTATGCATGTTGTGTTTCTCCACTATTTTATTCCAGTTTTTCCATTAATATGTTACCTTTCTGTGTGACATATTTCTGTCAAGCTATGAACTTGACCCCTGTGAGTTGATTCTGAAAGCAGTGGCGAGATCTCAGAGAACAAAGTGACACAAAGCAGGGTTCAGTTCACAATGTTCTAAAGGTTTAATAAGACACACAAGGATATACCTATTTTCTAACACTCACTACATTAATTTAGATGACATGTAGTAAGATACAAATGAGTCAGGATGGGCAGGAAGGATTGTCCCAAACACACAAAATGGTAAACAGTGTTGCAATTTAGGATAAGATAAACGGATAACGAGTTTCTTCAGAGTTCTCACAGAATTGAATGTGGAATGTAACCTAAATCTTAATCAGATAAATACAACCCCTTACTGTTCTGAACATACCTCTTCTTGTTTCTTTTACTTGGGACCAAGTTGTCATTCTCATGAACTCTTTGTGTTCACTGATAAGCAAAGAAAAGGGTATCTCTATTTTCCTCAGGTCCCTTAACTGCACCCCTGAACCTGAGAGTGTCCGATATCGAGAGCACCCAGGTGACTTTGCACTGGGACTCAGTTACACGTGGCTCTATGATGGGAGCACTGAAAGAATACAAGGTGTGTCTCTTGTGAATTTAATATACGCTCCCTACTATTTGGCTTCATTATTAGTATGTTAAAATATTGGCCATAAGTTGTGTAGCATTTGACTATTTATTTGAAAGCTGTCACTTGCAATATTACCTTGATATTTTAATATTAGACTATTTACTTCATATTTCCATAAAGCTGCAGTGGGAAAGCAAAACAAACACCAGGATTTAGAGCAGACTGAGACCTCCTCCTGCAGCTCTCCCTTTCCCCTCTCTGTTGCACAGGCATATACATTTGCAAAACAGCCAATAAGATCGCTGTCTCTCTCTGAAATGACCTGTGTTCGGACAAATTCTCCCGTCACAGGCTAGATTTTCTAAAGCCTGAAAACAGAGTCAAGAGCAGATGCAGGAGTCTAGTTTTCTCTCAGATCACAATATGCTAAAAGATTATTATGGAATTTTTGCCCAACAATGTCAAGAACCAATCGCCTACTACAGTAATTGATCTTGGTTTGTTTCACCATACTGCATTAGACATTAAATGTTTTTTTTATAATTTTGTTTTAGGAAGATGTTCTCAGTTGGACTAATCTGTCTGCCTCCCCTAATTTTGAAGAGCCCATCAAATATTTTATAAAACACTTCTTCTTTCTTTTATTCTATGTTCATTTGTTCAGGCACTCAACCTTTTCTTGAAAAATAGTTTCCAAAAATAATAACACAGTGCTGGGTGTGTTGCTTCTCATCTCTCAGGCCTACTACTGGAGGGACAGCAGCCAGCTCAGGTGGCTGAGGGTCAACAGAGGAATGAAGTCAAAATCCTTTCCAGACAATGATGCAGAGCCCTCTGGGGTCCTCACTGGGCTCATCCCCTATAGCAACTACAAGATGTATATAGTGGTGGCAAACAATCGATATGAAGGGCCGCCTAGTAATAATATACACTTCTCAACGCCTGAAGGAGGTACAACATTTATAAGGAACAAGAGAATCTGTGTCTTCTACCAAGCACAAGCAAATCACAAATTAGCCTAATGTTTGTTTCCATAGCTTATGTGAGTTATTTTCTGCTGTGTTTTCATTTGTAGTACCATCTGCTCCAAGATCCTTCAGGATCCAACAGCGACATCTGGACAGTATTTATGTCGACTGGGACCTACCAGCAGAACCCAACGGTATCATTACTGGATATTCCCTCAAGTACCAGACAGGTACCCCAACCCAATATCTGAAACCTCCCTGAAATACGTCATAATATATTATTCTGCAGTTCCCCTAGGAGAAACAGCTACTCTTTAATAACTGAAAGGAATTTCACTAAATCTGACAAAAATGTCCACATTTACATTTACACTTAAAACCACATCTCGGTAACACATAATAGCACACTTAAATATGCACTCAAAGACCAAAATACCACTGAAGTATGTTTTCCAAAGGGTAATGAACACTTGTGTAGACATTCTCTGGGGAGGTACCAGCTCAGTTGTGTGCACTCTACCGGCATCAAGAGTCCTCCTAACACAAAGGAACTTCCACTCTCCCCACAGTGAATGCCACCAGGGGTGAAGAGCTGCGGGTAGAAGAGTTCACTCCAAATATAACAAGTTTCTCACTCCGGCGATACGACCGCTACACTCGATACAGATTCTACGTGGCGGCAAGAACTCAGATCGGGATAGGGGAATGGCATACGGAGGAGTCACCCCACTACACCACTGAAAGTAATTTACTTCTTCCCCCATGCATCAACACATTTGGTGGTCGACTAAATAAAGACTTTGAAGGGCTGAGTGGATGGTGAGTTTGTTGATGTGGGTACTTACATGTGCGTGCACATGCTTATTTGTTTTTCAGCGTATGCTCAAGACCAGGTGGACATCTCCACTCAGGGCTGGTTCATCGGGATTATGTGTGCTGTGGCTCTCATCGTGCTCATCCTACTCATAGTCTGCTTCATCAAAAGGAGCCGAGGAGGGAAATACCCAGGTACAGTGGTGATTCCTCATACTCTGTGATGTCCAATAGCACCACAAATGTATCCCTTAATACAGTGAAGCTTGTTCTAATTTCAGTTCGGGAAAAAAAAGACATTTCATTGGAGCCACTGGATGACAAAGATCAGGAGGGAACATTTGACTACAGGTAAGCATTAAAGCGTACATCTGGTGGAAAATAAACATTAATGGCATGGTAATAATACTGAATAGATACTTTCCCATAACACTGTACAGCACTATCATTATTGATAATTATAACAGCTGTGTATTTACATCCATTTGCTCTGTAGCTGTGCATTCACTTTCTGTTCAAATGCTTGCATTTGGGAAAAAAATGTATTGGTCTCTGAAAATTATGGAGTGTGGTCTAGACCGGCTCCATCAGAAAAGTGTCCTGAGATAACTTCAATGATTTGACACTATAAAAAAATTGAATTTTTTGGTGAATTAAAGCTGCCCTGTTGAGTTATCTTTTAAACAGCTAGCATCCAGTGTTACTTACCACAACGTGCTTAGTGTATTCTTAAAAGACAATTCCGGCGCAAAACGAACGTATGGGGTTAACCGAAGCATTGAGAACTTTGCAAGTGTACAGACAGTTTATTAAAACGATAGATTATACACAGGCCGCCGTCTTGGGAGCTACTGTCTTTCTAAACTATCTTTTTAATAAACTGTCTGTACACTTACAAAGTTCTCAATGCTTCGGTTAACATTTAGGGACCCTCATTATGGTACCGTTGAAGTGTGGTGATATTTTGAGCCTTTTTAGTGGTATAAATAGTGATTTGTTTTTACTTTCCCTGTGCCCCGAATACTAGCATTGTAAGCTAATCAGTGGTCCGCGCTAGCTTGTTTCAAGCTGACAAACATGTTAAGTCTATTTCCTTACTTTATCTTTTAAATCGTGCGTTGTTTAGATCCATGTTTGCTAGATGGCAGTCTTCTTCACTGCTTTTTTTGGTGCATTGCTATGTGCGCGCATTACCGCCGCCAACTGTCGATCAGTGGAATAGCAGGACACCGGAGGCAGGGAAGTTTATCACATGATGTCACATGCCTGTATGTGCACAATACAAACAAAATGGGAACCCACTCATAAAAAAACATTGCTTGATAACACTACTAGTGGTCAAAAACTCCACAGGGTGCCTTTAATTTGATAAAATCTTAGCTGCACAGGTACAAATCAAATCTGGTTACAGTATTTATGGCCTTATTTATGATAACTCATGCTTATATTATTTTCTGTTTCTTCTATTTACTCTACCTTTTCTATCTAAACCTTTATTCCCCCCCAAACCCTATTCTTTTCCCATTGAACCACTCAAGGTCTCTTGAAAGGTATGAACAGACTAAATATTGACATTTGAACTGTGCAACCTTGCATGGATTGTTATTTATTAATTTGTTTACAGTATGTAACAGACAAGCATTTGGAGCTATACATAGTATATCCATAACAGAATACTGGGACTGTTAGAAGCATTTTATGAGTGGATTATCAATGAATTGGACTAAAATCATCTATCCTGTCATACTCATGATAATCTTATTTAAACTCTCTTCATATTTTAGGATAGCACGTGTCTCCACTCTGCCTTACCCCCGGCGGTAGGTACATTTACTGTAAATGATACATCAGGTAGAGTTTTATCATCCACCCTTTCTTTCTTCTAGTACTGACATAATGCACCAATTTTTTTTTTTGTGTTGCACTATTTTGTAGAGAGGAGGAAAGAGGACTTCAAAGAGGCCAGCCGTCTATGGAGGCAATGATAAAGCGATCAGACAGTGACGACAGTCTGGTGGACTATGGTGAAGGAGGCGAGATACCGTTCAACGAGGACGGCTCGTTCATCGGCCAGTACACAGGAACCAGGACAGATGTCAGGGACTTGGACTTTGGTGGAAGTCTGGAGCTGCACTCTCCAATGAATACCATCTACTCCCTGGCATAAAAACCAAAAGTCAAACTGCCTTCTTATTTATTATGTGACTTTACCGTGCTTGTACCCTCCATCTTGAAATAAGAACACATGGTGCTTGTGGTTTGTCTGCAGGAGGGAACAGCTGGAGCCTGGGGTGCTGTTAACCCCTGTGTCCTTGCAGACAAAGCAGCATTCATGCATTTAAAGAAGAACATGGTGGAAGAGTTGGGACAATACTAGAGCTGAGAATCCTAAACAATGCTGCATGATTGTGCGCATGCATGCGCATGAGTACATGTTCAGTTATCCTGCCAATGCAGAGACACGGGCTGTGGAGGAGACAGAAGTGGATCAGTTTATCATGTTGATAAAAGCAAGGACCGACTTAACTACTCTTATTATATATTTTTTCTTTCAGCTAATTTCAATAATGAGAGTTATTATTTTTGTGTGTTGGCTGTTTGAAATAATGGCAGCATACCATACTTTATGATCAAGGGAGCTACAATATACTCTCTGAACTTGCGTAGTCTTTGTTTTATACGCTAGTGTTTATGGTGCAATGTGAGAGTATACAAGTATTGTTGGTGATAGGTGAAGGATAATAAAATATCTCCAGGGACTAATGGTTCATCTGCACGGTTCAGTTAGAGAAGTATGCTCTGCTGGGATGCAAGGTCACACCATTTGGGGAATCATCAAGCAGCCATCAACCAGCTCTAAAATCAGAAGTTGCTCATGTTTCTCTATGAACTTGCCTTAACTGTCTCCCCATTTCCCTCACTATAGAGATGGATAGAAATCATTAATCTTAATTTAACCATTTTAGTTTATTTGACCCCTAACATAATCTGTGTATTATCATAGTTATGTCTAAATGTAAATAAAGTGGAAATATGTATTTCTAGCATGTTTGATATGACTCTCAATGTTAAATTCAACTGCTCTGTTTCCTGGATTTAAAACAGTGGTTTATTATTTTTTTACTATACTTCTTAGAATTAGTTTTGAACTGTGTTTAAGCCATCAGGACAATGTAATCAATGTGTTTGTATAATAGAATTGTGTACCTAATTTACATATATTGTTTTTTTTGCAGAGAGTTAGATCAGAATATCAATACAACTCTCATGTCTGTATGCTACTTATAAAGCTTTCACCAGCAGCCGGCTATAGCTTAGCACAAAGACGGGAAACGGCGAAACAGCTAGCCTGGCTCTGTCCAAAGTTAACAGAAACCACCTACCAGCTAAAGCTAATTAACACGTTATATTTATTTAGTTTAATCCATACAAAAACCTAAGTGTAATAATGACTATTTTGCAGGGGGTTACATGGTCCGGACTATTTCTTGGCTAAGACCAATAACTTCCTGGAGTCTTCGCTGGTCCTGTTTTCCCTACATGTGTTTGTGCTAAGCTAAGTTAGCTGGCTGCAACTTCACATTTACCATACAGATGTGAGTGGTATCGATCTTCTCATCTAACTCTCATTCTTGCGAGGAAGAAAATAAGCGCATCACCCCAAATGTTCCTTTTATTGTATGCCATTAGTTGGTCTTTCAAACAGCATTAAGCCAAACCTAAAAAAATATTTCTATCTAGGTAATTTTTTCTGCCATATCAGATTACTCATAGTTACGTCATCAAGGGATAATACAGCTTAAAGTAAAAGGACATCTTATCAAACACACTTTGACGTTTATCAGGCCTCTGATGATACTGTAGTCTCTGATGTAGAGTTTTTCTTATTGCACCTCTCTGATTACAGGAGGGAAAGACAAAATCGTAAAGTATAGATTAACATACGGCTTTTGCTTTGTTGAGTTCCTACTGTAGTTAATGCAAAATCAAGGTCAAGACAGATCCAGAGCAAACAATGCTATTTAAGACCAAACACACAAATATAATGCTCTTAGATTTGTTTTACAAGGATCAAATCAGAAATTGTAGTCCTGAAACCGAAACTGAAAGGTCGGTTGAGAAAATGTAAAAGTGATTCTTTTTACAATCTTGTGAATTAAATTGCTAAACATTTGTTACACAAAATTGTTTAATATTTCATGAACGATTGCTTAATAGAAAAATGACCAGCAGATTGTTAGTTGTAGCCCTTCAGTATCTGATGTTTTAGATGGATGAAACGGCGAACAGTAGCCGAGTCCAAGACGAGTTCAACACAAACAAACAATTGTGTAAGCAGCAGGACTTGCAACCACAAAGGTGAGTGTAAAATATATGAATCCAAAGGCTACCCTAAGTGTTGTGTTGGTTGTTGGTACCATGAAAACCATTTTAATCCTGAAGTTACATTAAAAACAATGCATCAGTTTACATACTTCATCTTATCTGCGTGAATTGGCCAGCTCTCCTGATCTGAGTGACTTTACAGAGGCAAGTTTACATAACCTCAATGTGCTCTGATCCAGTTTTATCCGTCAATAAAAACAGATTTTAACTTCATGGCATGTCATCTTCTAACAACTTATTGTAGTCTAATGTGACAATTATCCTCTCCTGAAGCATCCATTACACCTCATTGTCAGGCAGCCTTTGTTCCGCTCTTATCACGTCTATAAAAACAACTCCCAGGTGGATCGTAGGCTCATACAGCCAATCACCTTTGAACAGGTAGGTTTTCAGCACACAGGTTTCAGTAGGTTACATTTTAACATTACTAACTATTGTACAGCCTCTAGATGGTAAACTGTTTGCAGTTTAAAAAAAAAAAAAAAAATATATATATATATATATATATATATATATATATATATATATATATATATATATATATATATATATATATATATAATGCAATCTTATAAAGATTTATTATACACATTTATTTATTGTTGCAGCTCCGAGGAAAAATCTCCGCTGACACAACATGGCTAACTAACAATCTTGGCTGGTAAGTTACATTATTTCAGTTGTTAATTCATTCAAAAGCAGTGAGTCCTAAAATGTCTTATTTTTTAGGACTGTCTCTTTTGATGTGTCTCCAGATGGGTATGCATTCATTATTTAACTTCTTTATATTACATTGCCATTTGCTTCTCACATGTAATTACCATGTCCTTGAATAGATACTTAATAGTAATCATTTCTCCCCTCTCCAAAAGTGTCTTCTACCAAACTGGTGTGCTACTTCACCAACTGGTCCCAGTATAGACAAGGTGCTGGCAAATATCTGTCTGCCAATGTAGATCCCACCCTCTGCACACACCTGATCTACGCCTTTTCAATAATCAACCAGTCTAACGAGCTGGCTCCCTATGAGTGGAATGACGACATTCTCTACAAATCCTTCAATGAGCTGAAGAATAGGTGAGTTGTTGTTGCATGAAGTATCTGCAGCCATATCCACTGTTATTTCATAACTCAACTAATCACATCAGCAGTCGAGATGAACTTGGGTGTTTTAGTGTGACTGGTTAAGTGGTATTATTCATCTGGAATGCAGGTATTTTACGTGTTGTGGGATTGCTACTTCTACAGTAGCATTAAAGTAGAGGATCTAACTTTTAACACTAACATATTGTAAATCATGTTTTTGCACAAATCCTTCACAGAAACGCACAGCTGAAGACTCTACTGGCTGTTGGTGGGTGGAACTTTGGAACTTCACAGTGAGTCCACAAGGCTTCAACAGCAAGGAATCATAAGGCTGTTGAATTGCATTATCTCATATAATGATGCGGACATCATCATCAACTAGCTAAAAGGTTGTTTAACTTGTTTACAGATTTACCATCATGGTTTCATCCCCTGCCAACCGCCAGAGATTCATCCAGTCTTCTATCAGTTTCTTGAGACTGCATGGCTTTGACGGGCTGGACCTGGACTGGGAATATCCTGGATCACGAGGGAGCCCACCAGAGGACAAGAAGAGATTCACAGTGCTCTGCCAAGTCAGTTTGTAAAATCTACACCTCTAGTCAGCAGCATTGACACGAAACCCTTAGGATGCCAACACCAACACAGCATCCTGATTTGAGATGATACAGCAATGTAACTTTAAATATTCTCGCATCGTATACATGATTATCCTCAACTATTTCCCTCTTGCATTTAGGAATTACTCGCCGCCTTTGAAAAAGAAGCCGCTGTGACGAAAAAAACACGATTGCTGCTCACAGCTGCAGTGGCTGCTGGGAAGGGAAACATCGACAATGGATATGAGATTGCTGACGTCTCAAAGTGAGTTCCTGTGACTTGGAGTCATTTTAAAAGTTGAAAAAAATATATACTTTCTGTTTTTAGTATGTGACATCATCATTGTCTAACAGGTTCCTAGACTTCATAAATGTCATGACCTATGTTGTTTTTAATATATATGTTTTTTGTTCTCTGCACAGAACTTTGCTTTAAAATACTGGAGAGACCAAGGAGCTCCTCTTGAAAAGATCATAGTTGGTTTTTCTACATATGGACGCACATTTCAAACATCATCAGCAGTTAATGGTGTTGGAGCATCAAGCGGGCCAGCCTCTGCTGGGCCCTACACCTGTGAAGCTGGGTTTTGGTCTTTCTACGAGGTCAGTGAAGGGTCAACACAAATGCGACACTGAGACAAAACATAGCTAAATTGAACACAGTGCAGATTTAATTAATACAAGCCCAACAGAGTTTCAAGCTAAGACATCACAAATCATGTCGAGGATGTTTAAATGTGATTTTCTTCCATTTCTACAGATTTGCACTTTCCTCCAAGGAGGCAGTCTTCACTGGATTGATGAGCAAATGGTGCCCTATGCTACTAAAGGAAATGAGTGGGTTGGGTTTGATAACAGGCAGAGCTTTGAAATCAAGGTAATAAATAAGATATCATCCTCCACATCTATGTTTATGGAGATAATATGAACAAGATAAAAGTAGCATCACTACTTGCCAGCTACCAATATCTTAGCATCCTAAATTAGTACATTTCACTAGGTGTAGCTGATCATTATGAAGCTGCACAGGCAGCACAAACTGTTTTAATGACTTGCATCGAGCAGAAGGTGACACTCTAACATGCAACTTTACGTTTTGGCAAAAAAAAAGATCTCTTTTAATTCAAAATGTATGCTTTGTTAAATAAATAATAGTCCGGCATGAGGCCATGCAGACCATGTAGCGGCCATAGGTGCATAGGTACATTTTTAAACAATTGCAATATCTCAGGCATAAATTTCCATTCAACTGGATTGTAACTAAAATATTAACTAATAGCCTCTGTATTTTCCAGTTTACGTCAGGGGGTTCTAGATATGATCAGACACTTTTACACTCTCGGAATAAAATGAAATGAAAAAAATGAAAAGAAAAACAATGTGCGTACTGGTTACATGTATTCAGTGAGGAAATCAAATAAAATATTTGGGAGGCAACTTTTAAAAACTCAAAAAAGTCGTGGCCTTTACAACATTATGGGTGCACTTTAAAAAACAAATTGTGCATAAGGTTGCTGTTTTTTAAGGTGAAATGAGTCCAGTTTAAAATGCATTCACTACAGTAATATATATACATATATATATATATATATATATATATATATATATATATATATATATTTTTTTTTTTTTTTTTTTTTTTTTTAATTTTATTTTTTTTTTTAATTTTATTTATTTCTTTTTTTTAATCTTGTGGGCAATTTTTGCCACTTGATTTTCTTAGAGGCATTCTGACATTTCTTGGGGCATTTTTGCCCATTGTCCCCCTTAATTTCTGACATGTATTCAAACCTAAAAAACTTGCATTTTAAACTTAAGTTCCCTCTATAATTTATATTCCATAGGCACAGTATGTGACAAATAACAAATTTGGAGGAGCCTTTGTCTGGGCGCTAGATCTGGATGATTTTACTGGACAGTTCTGTGGCCAGGGAAAATATCCCCTCATTAGTTATCTGCGCTCTCTTCTGGATTCAGGTAAACAGAAATGAGACCTCAACACTGCACAGCATGTAAACGTTTTAGCATCTCCCCTTAACAAGTATAACCTTGCGTAATCTGTAATATTTGTTTATTTTTTTTTATAGATTTTCCACTTCCACCTCCTGTAACCACACACCCACCAGCGAGCACCACAAAGCAGACTCCTGCTGCCACTTCTCCTACAACTACCAATGCACAAACTACCACCACAGTTGTTGATTCTGGAAGTGATTTCTGTGCTGGGAAGGCCGACGGCCTCTTCATAAATGCCGCGAATCGTAATTCCTTTTATCAGTGTACCCAAGGAAACACATACGTTCAGCAATGTCCAGTTAAACTTGTTTTCAGCGTAAGATGCAACTGCTGCGACTGGCCTAAATAAATGTTTCCTTATTGAAACAAAACACTGTCTCTTTTTTTCTAATATCTTTCATTTAATTCAAATAATTTCATTTTTATAGACTATTCAAATTAATAAAACATGATTACAGGATTCTGACTTGAACCCAAAAATTGTGACTTCACAAAAATAAGAAAAGATTGCACAACATTGGACTTTTATATGCCTGTCTGGCCCGGTGTTTGTAAGAGGAAAATGAACGTACTAGCAGGACACTGACCCTGAACAAACATTTTATATGCCTTGTCCGTCTAAAGTCCAAAGAAGCAAAAAAAAGGGCTTTGCAGTCATCTGACCTCAATGTCACTAAACATCTTAGAAAATGGAAAAGGCAAAACACAGTTTTAGAATGCTGAAATACTATATATCAAAAACTTGAAGAAATTGTCGAACTGATGCCAATTAAAGTGCTAGATAGATGCTTAACATAACGTCAGACAGCTAAATATTTAGAAATTCAGCGACAGAATGGGTTGGACTGTTTTGATTACAGTCACTGACAGTTTTTTGTTTGTTTTCTGCATGTGCCAAAGGTCTTTTACCAGCTTCTGTTATTTGACTTCCTTGCATGTTGCAACTGCTTAGTGTCCTAATCTTGTGGACCAAAAAATTGTCAATTTGTTCCTGGTTAATGTTTACCATGGATTGTGTATTTTTCATCAGTTAACAAAAGCTATAAAGTGCTCTCATTTTGATATGATAGCCCATCCAAGCTCAACCACAATGAGAAAGATATTTCTAATTGCAGGTAAGGCACAATGAGAAGCAGGGAAATGTTTTTCCAATATCTATGTTATCTTATATGTACTAACTAAATCTGTAACTTTGAAGGTCTCTGTCTTTCCTTTGGCAGTTTGGGTGAGTTTCGTAGCAATAATTAATTTTGAACAATCTTAGTAGCAATTGAATAAAGTCTAAATTGTTAAATGTCTCATCATTGATTCTTCCTCAAAGATTAATGAAAACTATTTCTGCTCTTCCGTGAGTAGTGTCATCCACCAGACTGGTGTGTTATTTCACTAACTGGTCCCAATACCGTCCTGGCAATGGGAAGTTCATGCCTCTCAATATTGATCCAAACCTGTGTACCCACCTGATCTATGCCTTTTCTGGTATTAACGAGGCAAACGAGTTGGTCACCATAGAATGGAATGATGATGCACTCTATAAATCATTTAATGGACTCAAACAGAGGTCAGTCCAACATTTTTTAGTATTGTCTCTGTAAAACATTATGTACAGTAGTGATTGCAGGCAACTAAATCTGTATATTCCCACAGTAATCCAAATCTTAAAACACTGTTGGCAGTCGGAGGCTGGAACTTTGGAACACAAAAGTGAGATATTTAGCATAAAAATAATAATGTTCAATGTATGTATATGTCCTCTTAAAAGCTTTACTTTCCCAAAATTCTACACAGATTTACAACAATGGTGTCAACACAAGCCAACAGAAATACATTCATCCAATCTTCTATCAAACTACTGAGGAAATATAGTTTTGATGGATTGGATTTGGACTGGGAATACCCTGCTGGAAGAGGAAGTCCTCTGGAGGACAAACAGAGATTCACAGTGTTATGCAAGGTCTGATCCAAAATTACTCTTCGGGTGTTTAAAATAATGTTTAACATGAACCACAAAGTGACTTTCCCATGATTCTATGGTGTACAGGAACTCCTAGAGGCCTATCAGTCTGAGGGAAGAACAACTGGCCGGCCCAGATTATTGGTTTCTGCTGCTGTGGCTGCTGGGAAAGGAACCATTGATGCTGGTTATGAAATCACAGAGATGGCAAAGTACAACAAAATGTTACTCCCCCACATTATCCCCATGATTGTCTGTTATGTTTTGGGGTTCTTGATCTCATATGCTCTTCATCAGGTACCTGGACTTTATCAATGTGATGACGTATGACTTTCATGGCACCTGGGAGACTGTGACAGGACATAACAGCCCTTTATACAAGGCAGCCCAAGAAACAGGGGACCAAGTTTACTTAAATACTGTAAGCACAGGGATTCATTTTTTTAGCTGCAGCATGAATGAATGAATGAATGAAATGACTTACTCTTCCGAAGTCTAAATCCACAACGTTCCACTTCCGGGATTGCTCCGGTGCCGCCGTAAATTCATTCTGCTTTCTTCGTGTTGTAATTTTAAACTCCAGTCGTTATATGAGGACTATGGTTAACTGCTCCTGAGATCTCTGCAGGGTAAATTCAGACAGCTAGCTAAAATATCTGTCAAATCTGAGTTTTCCGTTGCACGACTAAAACAACCTTTGAAAGTACACATGTTCCCCAAAATCAAGTTCCTTCCTGAGGCTATTTTGCAGCAACAACGTGGCTTTGTCCGGCGCTTAGCACCTCCCAAGACGATTGTGATTGGTTAAAAGAAATGCCAATAAACAAGAGCACATTTTTCTCCCATCCCGGAATGCTGTGTGGACTAGCTAGATGCTCCTCTGCAGCGCTGTGGAGGAAGGTCTGGCATTGCGAGACAAACTTTTCCCTAATGCCAACTATCTGTTTCTTTTTCAACAAATACCATAAACCTGCTTTTACACAGATTTTCAAATTGCACATAAAAAAATCCCGCTGGAAATGCTGAAAATAAAATAATAGAAATAAACTAAAATATTGCAAAATTCTTTTAAGCTTGGCTGAGGTGGAAATGTTGGGGCATTGATAAATGCAAAACGCAACAAAATGCAATGCAAAAAGACTTAACAAATGAATCCTTATTTACATGAAGCATGTGCCTTAAATGTACACTAAAGCCTCCGCTGCACTGAAGAGAAGGAAAATAGCAGCAGATAAAACAACAATTCCATGATGCCTAAATCTCGTGACTTGAAACATGTCGTTAAAGTTATGAAACGGTTGTAGTTTGGTTAGGTTTGGGCAACAAAACTAGATAGTTAGTGTGTAAGTGTTAAGTTACTTCACTTCCGGTTACGCACATGACGCAGAACCTGACACTAACATTTGTTCCGTAAATTACGTAATTATTTTTATTACTTTTATTGGGACACCAACCCTGGCCGCCTTGGTGAAACTCATGTGTTTGTTTGAACTATCCACCACCTCAACGTGTTTGGCCCTGTAATACTATATAATACCTGATTTGCTTCCGTCATAATGAATATGGCCCCACCTAACGCAAAAAACGCAATTATGGGTCTTAATTGCCGATTGTCCCCTGAGAAACGACTCAGTCTTAGATAAAAACATCAGATATGTGAGGAGCGATAATGATACTAACATTCCTCAAACTAATACATGAATCAAACATAACTATTTCCATCTGGTGTTCCGTTATTTGAGTTTGAGTTTTGACTGGTTGTCTTTTAATGATGTCATCTCATTGTCTTCTTCTGCAATGGTTTAAAGGTGAATGGAGAATAAGCGCCAGCTGTCTCAATTAACCCAACTTCTCATACTCACATAAAAGTAGAGGATGGAAACAAACATTCACTTACATTTCCTCTCGCAGATTTCTATAAATCTGGTAAAAATTTGCATTACATTTGATTGGAAATCTTACTTCTGTCTGTCTCTTTATATTCACATTTCAGGACTATTCCATGAGATATTGGCGAGACAAGGGAACACCTTTAGAAAAGCTAAATATGGGCTTTGCTACCTACGGAAGAACATTTCAACTGTCTAGTCAATCCAGTCTGGTTGGAGCACCAGCCAGTGGTCCAGCTGCTGCGGGTGCTTTTACAAGAGAGGCTGGCATCTGGTCCTATTATGAGGTGAAACTGGCAATGACTCATTGAATCTGTCACTCTGTCTGTGTTTTATTAGTAACTCTATGTAACTGATTAAAATTAAAAACATATATTTGATGAAGTAATCAAACAGATCTTTAATACAATACCCTCTTTTCAGATTTGCACTTTTCTTCAAGGGGCCAGTGTCCACCTGATTGAGGATCAGAAAGTTCCATATGCGGTCAAACAAAATGAGTGGGTTGGATATGACAACAAAGAAAGTTTTGCGACTAAGGTAGTTGTATGTTTCTATATAAAAAGTTTGCTCATTTTTTTGCCAGTTACGTACATACATTGTTGCTGTCGTTATTTATTCAGGTCCGTTACCTAAAGGACAACAGATTTGGAGGAGCTTTTGTCTGGGCTCTGGATATGGATGACTTTAATGGACAGTTCTGTAACCAGGGAAACTACCCTCTCATCAGCTATCTCCGCTCTCTTATAGCCCCAGGTGAGTAGAATCATATATTACGTGCTAAAATACTTCTTTCAGAAACCACACAGCATTCATTTATTAACATTTGTTAACTTTGACTGTACAGAATACTGATAATTTTCTATTACTTCTGCAGATCTTCCTCCTCTTCCCACTACAGGAACCAACCCAAATCTAGAGACTCCACACAACAAAACAAATCAACCTCATGTCATACCTCATCCCAGACCAACAATCACTACTCCATCCAACAACCAAGACAACTTCTGTGCTACAAAGACTGGTGGGGTTTATGCCAAACCTGATGCCCCAGGTTCCTTTTACAATTGTGCCAACGGCATCACCTGGATCCAAAACTGCCCAGCTAATTTGGTCTTCCAAGATAGCTGCAAATGCTGTAACTGGCCCTAAAAGCTTGCAACTCATCAAAAGTGGAAATTATTAAAGCAAAAATAATTCTTGTTATTTACAAGTTAAAGGGTTTTTTGTTAAGTTAATTTCACAATGGGAATGTAGTGCTTGTGAGACTAAATCTTTTTTAAAGTGTAATTGATTATCTTATATTTTCCCGTGATATTTTTTCTCTCTCCTAAAACCAGTAATTAAACCTTAAGCATTAAACACACAATAGTAAACCTTAAGGATTGGCGGATTTTTTCCATTACACTGTAACTTAAAACATAACATCTAATATTGTAGTAGCCCAATGGTCTATAATATGTAATAAAAAAAAATAAAAAAAAGAATAAATACAAGATTGATCAGATTATGATCAGAAGCCTGAACTGTCACGTTTTTTGAGACTGATCTCACCCATTAAACCGACACTGTTCCCAGCTCCCGCTCCTATAGGTCATGTTTTCAGGTTTCCTTCACATTCATCTTACTTTCCTCACTTCCTGTTTTATTTTGTTACTCATCGTGTGATTGTGTTGCAGGTCAACTTCCGGTTATTGTCTGCCTTCCCGCCTTTTGTGATTACCTTCCCAGCCCTAATGTCCTGCACCTGTGTCCTATTGTCTCCCCTCCTCCAAGTATATATATTCACACCTTTGCTCTTTGTTCTCTGCCAGTTTGTCTTTTACGCTCAAGTTTAGCAGTCCAGCCTATTCCACGTGAGCTTATAAGTGTTTGTTTGGATCTTCTGCCTGTTTTGACCCAAGTCTCAGTTTAGCGTTTTTTTGGATACTGTCGCCAGATTAACCTTTTGAATACTACCTGTTTTTGGACTCTGCTTTTGCCCAGTGTTTTCAGATAATGTTGCCTGTTTGTTTGTACCAGTGTGTACAATAAATCCCTTTTTGTTTGAATGTTACTGCATGTCTGAGTCCTGCATACTCAGTCCCCTGTTTGCCCAGCCTGACAACTGTCCTACTTTTTGATGCAAAGCACCACATGCTGCCAAAAATAGTCACACTAACATCCGGTGAATATTAAATATTAAAACATAAATACAAATGAATTTGGGGCTGTAAAACAAATTGAAATCTACAGATTTTGTAAAAGACTTAATTATTTTACTTAACCTTTGTCACATTTGAAGATTTGTTTTTGTGGCATGGTGGCTTGGTGGTTAGCACTGCTTGCAATACCACCAGTAAGTAGGCACTGCAGCCCTGTCCCTTGGTTCAATTCTCTGTCCTGGCAGGACCTTTTTGTGTGGAGTTTGCATGTGCTTCCAGACTTTCTTTGACATTTTTATCACTTTTTCAACATACTATACTACGACTTTTTCATCGCTTTTTTCCACATACCATACTATTACTTTTTTTTATCACTTTTTACTGACCTACTGTACTATGACTTTTTCGACATACTATACTACGACTTTTTTCACTTTTTTCGACATACCATACTATGACTTTTTATCACTTTTTTCAACATACTATACTATGACTTTATATCACTTTTCCGACATACTATGCTATGACTTTTTTTTAGACACTTTTTTGACATGCTATACCATTACTTTTTATCACTGTTTTTGACATGCTATACTATGACCTGTTTTAACATACTATATCATGACATTTTTCTACATACTATACTATGACATGTTTCGACATACTACTCCCAAAGAGGTCAGGAAATTTACAGTGGACAGTCATACATGGGGCCCTGACAATAAACAATTTACTCCAAGGTAGACTTGAATGTGGGAAGGGGTTGCTCTTTTGTGACATACTGGAGACTGTTATACATGTGTTTGTTCAATGTAACCGTGTTAAACCTTTACTTAACCGATACAAACATTTTAGGTGTGTATAGGTTTTTCCAGTGACCAATGTACTAGTGTTTTGAAGTGAGATGTTTAAAGAATATCAAAAGTCAAAAGTCCATACTTGATTCAAACAACACAGCAGTATGGTGTTCATATAAGGACTTCCTCAACTAAGAGTCAGGTCTCAGACATGAGATGAAAGGCATCAGATGTCAGGTAAAACAGTATTGAATCTCAGAAAAAATGGCCTTGGGTCTGAGGCAAAAAGGCATCAGGCCTAAGTATAAACAGCCTCAGGTCTCAGGCGTCAGGCGTACAGGCATCAGGTCTCAGGATAAACCGCCTCGGATAAAACTGATTCATTAGATGTTCTGCTCTGAGGCTGTTTTCTCTGAGGCTGTTTCTGACATAGCAGGGAACTCACAGGTGTAACTAATAATGGTGATGACAGAAGCTATGCTACAGAGCCATTACTCACAAAGCCATACTGAAACTAGGCCAGCTCAACGGCCAAGGGGCTATGAGCAATGTTACACCTGTTCACTGTGCACTTCCTGCTTGGACACGTCAAAATGTCTACCACAAAAAGAAATTGCTGTTTCCTTTACATTTTTTAGATCACCAGTATCCTTGTAAGTTACAATTTGATCCACCAGAATTAGATAGGGTAAGGGATATTATTATTTAACATTTGAAAAACACCTCTGCTGACCATGACAAGTTAGTTGTTCATTGGTTAAAGATGGATTTAATTACATTCAGGACCCTCATGTTTGGCAGATCCTTGGAACTGGCAATGTTCCTAAAGATCTTAAAATGATACCTTTAGTAAGTAGTGCAGCTGGGTAAGCTTACTCAAGTTGATGGCTGGTTTTATTATACCTTCAGGTTAGTAAACTACCCCTAAAGGTCAAACAGTAAGCTGCCACTTCCTTATCTTCTACTTTTGTATTACATATTTATAAATACAAATATGGCATCCACACTGATTGAAAGACGTGTTGTTTTCGTTTTTGTTATGTGGTTTTTCCTTTTTGATTTGCAAATGTTTGTTCTTCCCTCTCTAATAAAATTGACAAAACATTGGAAAGCCTTCTTAGAACACCAGTATCCTTATAATTACAATTTGATCCCCCACAACTAGATGGAGTAAGGGATATTATTAACATCTAAAAAACATTTCTGCTGGCCATAACAAATTAGTTCATTAGTTAAAGAGATATCTAATCATATTAAAGACCCTCCTATTACTCATCCATGGGATTGGCATTGTTCCTAAAAATCTTTAAAAAGCCAAAATGATACCTTTATTTCAAGTCCTCCAAAATATACAACCACATAGGTTGTTGGCTTCTACAGTTCAGACCCATAGGAGCATTTAATAAATTAGGCATAACAACAAAGTTAGGCTGAGTTGTTTGCTGATGTTGTTTTATTGTTTTTTAACTACATATATTAGCTACATACTTTGCTTGATCAATCAATTTCAAGTTTTTGAGTGGTCTGACTCAGTCTCACATTATTAATGACTACAGGTTCTCAGTTGTGTGAGTGAAGAATCTCCTTAACAGATTTTGAACAGAAATTTGAACGTGGTGGAATTATGCTATTTCAGTGAATACATTTTGAAATCAATGCATGGTGGTTTTGATTTTTTTTGTACCAATTTCCTTCAGTTCCATCAGCCTAGTTAATTGCCACACCCTTTCAATCATAAAACAGTTCAGACCCATAGACAAGTCAAACAGCAGCTTTAAGGTACATTAATACATATTTTCTCTCTCTCACTGATACACAGACACACACAGCGTGTGGCCTATGAACCTCAGCTTACTTAGTATTGCAAATATTAGCATTGGGATGTGCACCAAATAGCAGGCACACTGTCAACACTGCCTATCTGCAATACTGCCCATCAAATCTGGTCTTTAACCCAAAATGCAGCTGCTGTCAATATCCCACAAACACCAATCCAACACCTATTGATAACTTCGGTGATCGAAGGAAAGGGAACTTCCCCTACCCTGGTCACAAACATTCTTTTTAAAAGTGTACATGTGACAGAGGCACCAAGAAAAATGCCTATCAAATTTGGTCTTCAAAAAAGAATGCATATGCAGTTAAAAACAAAAATTTTCACAAATTCCAGCAAACTTCTAAAACTACTTTTAACCACTTGTTTATTTACCAGTAACTTAAAAAGGTACAATTATGAAATACAGTCTATTAAGAATAGAAAAAAGTCATTGTACTTAGATTGTTGAGCTTAGATTTGTTTTAATTAACAACAATATCAGAGCATGCCAAAATCATCAGTGTCTGAAAACCCCTTCAGCTCACCTATGCTTACATCTAGGTGTGGTTCCTGTGGCCTTAAATACAAAACCAAAGATGTTTACTATACACTGCAAAGTCTGCCACATCAAGAAGAATGTTGATTGAGAGTACAAACTGTCATCTTTACATGCTTTCGTTTATAAGACAGATACAACAGTGTGTGTGTGTGTGTGTGTGTGTGTGTGTGTGTGTGTGTGTGTGTGTGCGTGCGTGCGTGCGTGCGTGTGTGTGTGTGTTACTATGACTTCCTTGATGCCCATTCAATTGACTTTAATTCATTTAATTGACAAGGCAGGGAACAATAAATGGCATCTTAACTTAAAAGGGAAATGCCATAAATTACACTCAGCAAAGATATGTCCTAAATCACACCCATTAAGCAGAATAAATTACGATTCCAGATAATGGCATATTTGTCCCCCCTGTTACACCTTTTATCTGCCTTTCACCTGCTAAACATTCAACGCCCTGTAAGGTGTGCCAATACTCGAGGCTGGCAAGGGAAATAAATAAAAAAATGAGAGAGAGATACAAGGAAGCAACAAATGAAAAAAATAGGCACAACGCAGTAGGGTCAGGTAAACACTAATTAGATCGCAACACTAAGTTCTGCATATAAATTTGATTAGACAGTTAAAACCTACTGCACCTACTGTTTAGCAACACATACTCAATGTATTCACTTAATACTATTTTTTAACTGGTCACTGCACTTCCTTGGCCCCTGAGCAATACAAAATGACAAAAGGCATTAAATGTATTTTTTGGCAAAATGTAGGTTATCACTATATTGACATGATTGCGTATGTGTGTGTGTGTGTGTGTGTGTGTGTGTGTGTGTGTGTGTGTGTTTAAAAAAGGAAAATGTTCAGTAAGTGACAATGTTGTTATGTTACTATTAGGGCTGCCAATCGATTAAAACAATTAATCTAATTAATTACATACTCTGTGATTAATTAATCTAAATTAATCGCATAAATAATTTTTGTCCGGTGCCTTAACCGATACTTTTTAAGAAAGTTAAAAAAAAAAAAAAAAAAAGGGTACTAAACAACAGTTGGCAACATTAAAGAACAGCTTGTTAATTACTAGGCCATATGCTCAATATTAAATGATTTAATAATAATAATGTAATAACTATAACAATAACTTATTTCACTAGTAAATTGCTGTTGAATGAGAAAAACAACCACCAAATGGGAAAAGGGCATTTAACAACAACTTTGAATGCACCACGAGGCTGTAGGTTACCAGTTTCATTGAACGCACCGTCTGTGTTTTTCCGACAACGGCAGCTGCAGACAGTTACATCCCAGTGTTGAATCCTCTACAGTAAAATACAGTCACACTTTACAGCGTTTAGCTTTAGCTGTCAGCATTGTAACCGTGTTTAATCCAGATACTAGCTAGTGGTAGGCTAACGTTAGCTGCTGTCGAGTATAGTGTTAACTAGCATCACGTGCAGCGATGTTTCTGTTGCCTGTAACGTCTGTTACAGCGCATCCGAGAGCAGCGCAGACATATCTGTGGCACCAAAATGAGGCGCCAAAATCCGCGTTGCTATTCGGTCTGGTAGTTACCGGTCGTGAAGGCACCTGTGCCGTATTAGCACCGGATTTCGGTACCCATCCCTATTCAGGAAGAAGATTTTTATAAGTAAATGTTTCAATTAATGATCCAGGCAGCGCATTCTCATCTCCCTCCTTTATTTTACAGTCAAATGGTGGCTAGAACGGGCTCTGGGTCAAAGTTCAATATGGAATGGATTAATGCGTTATTTTTTTTAACGCGTTATTTGTTCTCAGATTAATTAATCGAAATGAAAACGTTATTTTGACAGCCCTAGTTACTATGCATATTACTGTGAGACAGCCTTTTGCTGATATTGTTTCCAAAGTATTTTCAAATGATGTCCACTTGTAAGGGAAAAGAGGTAAAGCCAAATTCCCATTATTTATTTTTTGCTTACTATCAAAAGCACACATTTTCATGGTAAATACGAACACTTAAAAAATGTGTGTTCTCTGATGAAATGGCATGTATGAAAGCTGCCTAATTAAACATTTATATAATATTTATATAATTTCTTACTCATAAGTTTTATATTTGTTTCAGTGATGTCACACAAACACAACCAATTACAAACAAGTTGTTTAGGGGGAATACAGGCAGGGGGCAAAAGCTAGATAGTAGCAAGGGATATCATTAAACATTTAAAAAAATTTAGAAAAAAAACTCTGCTGGCCATGTTCTTAATTTACAAACAGCACGCAGTTATCACTTCTGTCATATCAGGGAACTCACAGGTGCAACTAATAATAGTGATGAGGACAGTATGCTAAGCCAGTTTTCACTAGACAATCACACTGAAACTAGGCTAGCTCTGGTATGGGGATATACACAATGCTATTGACACCTGTACACTTCTTGCTTGGACTGAAAAAACTTTCGGCCACCAAACAAAGACATGTTGTTTCTCCGTACACAAGATTAAATGATTGTTGGGTAACAAGTTCTGCTGACCATAATAAGTTGGTAGTTCATTAGTTAAAAAGTTATATAATCATATTCGGCACCCCCATATTACTCATATTTTTGGCAGATCAATGGGATTGGCATTGTTCCCAAAGATCTTAATTAAGCCAAGATTATACCTTTAATTCAACAAGTCCTCCAAACCATACGACCACATATTATGGGTTGTTTGTTTCTACAGTTCCTGCCCCTCTAATACACTCATAGGAGCATTTCATAAATTAGCGTCCCTAGCGGTGCAGGAAATACAACCCACAGGAGCGTTTTCCATCCTCATACCTAATAAATAATAATAATAAATGTAACACTAAACATGTTGTAAATGTTCTGAAACGGTCGATGTTGGTTATAGGTTTAGGTACAACATTTACTTGGTTAGGTTTAGGCAACAAAACTACTTAGTTAAGTGAAAAATGGAGGTTTGGGTTGACATTTTTACATTTGTTACGTTACCTCACTTTCGTGCATACATACAGTACGTGACAAAATTACGCACGTGATAGAGAATTGGTTCTTGACTCTGTGTACTTCTTTCTTTTCCTTTCATCTATAAAGTAGTGCAATGCACGTGCAAGATGTGCCTGTTTGAAACGGGCTGATTGCATGGCCTCCGGTATTGCTGCTTGCATTTAAGCCAGAACCGCTCATCCAAACAACTTCAACTCGTCACTGTGCTGCCTTGGCTCTTGATCAATACACTCACCATGACAAAAAGCATTGTGTATTTTTTGTGCAATTTTTGGCAAAATGCAAGTTGTCACTATATTGACATGTACGATTCCATTGATTAATTTCCAGTGAGAAATATGCTGTCTTCACTTAGAGACTATTTTTACAGAGGAGTACAGAAGAGACACACTGTAAGAAACAAAATCCGTAAAGAAACAAATAATGTCCTGGCAGAAAATTACCAATACCTTTTCCTTTAAGTTTTCAGACATTTCTGTTAATCTAAAACTGGAAAAATTTTTAGATTCACAGTATACCCTCTGTAACTGTAACGGACATTTCTGTGTAACCAAAAATTAAAATATGGAAAAACACCTGTAAAAAACCATTACAGAAAATTCCTTCATATTAAAACAGTAAATTAGCCCATATTTCTTCTGACTTTTCTAACAGTGCAGAGCTTTGTCATATTTTGCAATGGCAATCACCTGAAGCTAAAGATCAGCAATTCCACTATTGAAAAACATGTTTTGTGAGGTCACAATGGCATTGACCTATGACCACCAAAATATATTCAGTTCATCAATGAGTCTAAGTGGACGTTTGTGCCAAATTTGAAGTAATTCCCTCAAGGCGTTCTTGAGATATCACATTCACGAGAATGGGATGGACGGATGGACAGATGGATGGATGGACAACCATAAAACATAATGCCTCCAGTCATGCTGTTGCAGACGCAGAGGTATAAAAACAAAGTTAGGCCGCTGTGTTGTGTGCCACTGTTTAGTTTTTCTTAACCTACATACATTAGCTACATACAGTAATTTGCTTAATCTATTAATTTCAAGTTTTTGTAAGTGGTTTGACTCAGTCCCTAGTGCACATTAGTAATGATTACTGCAGGGTTCTCAGTCCCCCGAAAAAGAGGAAACTCCTTAACAGACAGATATTTAAACATGGTAGTATCATGCTATTTCTGCAAATACAATTTGAAATCAAAGTCAAAAGGGCATGACATGAGGTGACTCTGATCTTTTACCTTATCACTTTCTTTTGTACCATCTTACAGAGACATTGCAACAATTCCATGCAACAATGCAGCAATTACCCCTCCCTCGTTAATTGCCACATGCTGTCAGCTTAATGTCATTAAACACATTTTACATATGATGTTATTTAAAAAATATATGTTGATTGAAGGAATTCTATTAGCAACTCGCCAAGAACTACAGGAACTTTAAATCTCTTTTACTCTGATTTTGACAAACTACATGTTATGTGATTTCTTTGTTGTTGCTATGTATATTTCTAAAGCCTACCTGCTCAATTTCTAAATGGCTTTACTAAACACATTTTAGGGATGAACTAGCAGGCACTGTGCAGAATTCTTCTCTTTTTATTTTGTTGTAGCTTTCTAAAGTTATTATTATTATTGTTTGTGGTCCCAATAATGTACATGTCATAATTTTCAGTCATAAAAAGTTTTTTTTTGCATAATGCAGGCAATTAATGAATCAAACTTGATTGATTATAATCATACAGTAACCAACCTGTTCAGTCAAATCACTCCTGATCTGAGCGCCATGTCCTTTCCACTCCCTATACTTTTGATATTGTTTTAATTCATGTTTTATCTAAATTCTGATCACTCATTTCTTTCTGTTTTAATTACATTTGTGTATTTAAAGTTCTGATTGTGTTCTTTAATGATTACAGGTGCTGTTTAATCACTGATTGAATCTTTACACACCATCCTGATAAAGGTAAGTGAAAATATCATTGGTGCTGTAAAATATTTCTCAAGCAGGAGCTTGGGTTTGACTATGTGATGGTACAGTTGTGTTTTCGTGCCAATATTATGACTTTACTTTAACATTGATTTGGGTAAAGCAGATACTTAAACTATGCTGAGTAATAACTATCCTGCTATGCAACATTTATTTTACAAAACAAATAATCTGCCAATCTTAATCTTTTGTGGTACAAAGAACTTAAGTTTATCTTGGACAACATGTGTTGTTTAAGTTGGGTGCGGACTACATCAATTACTCCTGCCTACATCTTAAATGGAAAAACACATCAGCTGTGTATGTAACGAGTATGAAAATAAGCATTCCAATACTAAGTAAACCCACAAACTGTGCTAAGTGCTAAGTGGCACTAATAGACACACCACAGAATATGAAACTGACCTACTTTCTAAGACAATTTTGAACAGGAAAGATGTGCATTTTTCCAACTTGAAATGCAATTTGTGTGGCAACAGTTTTGATAATAATGTTAATAATATTAGCTTAGGGTGAGGATTTGTTTTTGAGTCATGTTTATATTTTTCAGCTGCATGTTAATACAATTCATTTTATTTCTGTTTATCTACATAGTGGCAACATGTGCAAACTCACTCTAACTGCAGGTAAGGCACACTGGACAAGTTATTGTAATGCATATATTTTCTCACTTACCTCCTGTGGTATCTAGCCATGCAGATAGTTTTTGTTTTGTTTACCAATTTTTTTTATCTCTATGAGATTACAGTGGCTTTTGGTTTGTGGTGTTTATGAAAATGTGCATTTAATTCAGCTCTTTACAGACAACAGTGTCACCATTACCATTAATTTAGGTAAACTGATCTCCTAAGGTTTGTTTTTTTTAACCAAATAATAACAAGTCAGTCACTTTGAAAGTCTCTATTTGATCATCACCAGCTTGGGCAAGTTCATAACATGCTTTAAAAATAATCAATAGCACTATCCATCCATCCATCTTCGTCCGCTTATCCGGTATCGGGTCGCGGGGGTAGCAGCTCCAGCAAAGGAACCCAAACTTCCCTCTCCCGAGCCACATTAACCAGCTCCGACTGGGGGATCCCGAGGCGTTCCCAGGCCAGGTTGGAGATATAATCCCTCCACCTAGTCCTGGGTCTTCCCTGAGGCCTCCTCCCAGCTGGACGTACCTGGAACACCTCCCTAGGGAGGCGCCCAGGGGGCATCCTTACCAGATGCCCGAACCACCTCAACTGGCTCCGTTCGACGCGAAGGAGCAGCGGCTCTACTCCGAGCTCCTCACGGATAACTGAGCTTCTCACCCTATCTCTAAGGGAGACACCAGCCACCCTCCTGAGGAAACCCATTCCGGCCGCTTGTACCCTGGATCTTGTTCTTTCGGTCATGACCCAGCCTTCATGACCGTAGGTGAGGGTAGGAACGAAAACTGACCGGTAGATTGAGAGCTTTGCCTTCTGGCTCAGCTCTCTTTTCGTCACAACGGTGAGATAAATTGAATGTAATACTGCACCCGCTGCACCTTGGTGCCGACCGAAAGTCCTTCTCCATGTCTTCTCCGAACTTCTCCCACACCCACTGCTTTGCCTCTTTCACGGCAGAGGCTGCAGCCCTTCGGGCCCTTCGGTACCTTGCAACTGCCTCCGGAGTCCACTCGGATAACATAGCCCGGAAAGACTCCTTCTTCAGTCGGACAGCTTCCCTGACCACCGGTGTCCACCACGGTGTTCGAGGGTTACCGCCCCTTGAGGCACTTAAGACCCTGAGACCACAGCTCCCCGCGGCAGCTTCAGCAATGGAAACTGCCGGAGGTGTGAGTTGAAAGTCTGTCAGACAGGGGCCTCTTCCAGTTGTTCCCAATTCACCCACACTACCCGTTTGGGCTTAACAGGTCTGTCCAGAGTCCCCCACCCCCTGACCCAACTCACCACCAGATGGTGATTGGTTGACAGCTCCGCCCCTCTCTTCACCCGAGTGTCCAAAACATACGGCCTCAGATCAGATGAAACGATTATAAAATTGATCATTGACCTTCGGCCTAGGGTGCTCTGGTACCAGGTACACTTAGGAGCATCCCTATGTTCGAACATGGTTCAATAGCACTAGCAGATAAATAAAGTTGGACAATTATGTAAACAGGGCAACTCATTTATCAGCCACCTGCAACATCTTCTGGTTTTGGTAACCAAAATTCAAATGTGATATCCTATCCTGTCATGCAGTGGTTGTTGTTAGTGTGTATTTCAATTAATGTCATTCATATTAATGTAATCACATCTTATTTACTTCATTACATCTTATTATGCAGATTGCAAATGTATGCTCTTTATGTTTAGAAATCTCAGCAGGGATATTAAATTATTATCAAACAGAGTTAAAGAACAATTAACACAATATGACTATCTGATCTGATTCCTTCAGGTGATCCTGGCCTCACGGCTACAACTGCAGTGCTGCCAAACACCTGTGATGGAAAAATCTGTGGGCTATACCCCAACCCTGCTGACCCAAATTCTTTTTTACAATTGTGGTAATGGAATAGCCTACCTCCAATACTGCCCATCAACTCTGGTCTTTGACCCAACATGCAGCTGCTGTAACTATCCCCCTGTGACCACAACCACCAATATGACACCAATTGATAACTTCTGTAATGGACAGAGCAATGGGCAATACACCAACCTTTCTGACCCATATTCTTTTTACAATTGTTGGGATGGAAGAACCTACCTCCAAAACTACCCATCAAATCTGGTCTTTAACCAACAATGCAGCTGCTGTGACTATCCCCCCAAAAGCATTGATAACTGATAAGTAACTTCTGTGATGGAAAGAAAGGGAACTTCCCCTACCCTGGTGACAAACATTATTTACAAGTGTACATGTGAAACCCCTGCAGTGGAAGGAGCAATGGGCAATACACTAACCCTGATGACCCACATTCTTTATACAATTTTGGTGATGGAAAAGCCTACCTCCAATACTGCCATCATATTTTGTCTTTAACCATAACTGCAACTGCTGTGACTATCCCACAAAAAAACACCTATTGATAACTTCTGTGATGGAAAGAAAGGGAACTTCCCCTACCCTGGAGGCAACATTCTTTTTAAAAGTGTACACGTGGCACCACAAAAAATACCTATCAAATTTGGTCTTCAAAAAGGAATGCATGTGCAGTTAAAAATTGTGGACAGGAATAATTAATAAGGTGGCAACACATATTCATATTAACACAAGGGTACATTGTCACAGCTGTTCTATGTACTATACTTTCTTCGTATTTTTCAGTTTTGAGTTATATGTTGATAATAGTTGTGTAACACTACACACAATTCATGGTATCTCACTATATTGTATGAGTGTTCTTATTTCTTTATATTTAACCATTGCATGATTTGATTTTTCTTACATTATGACACAGATGTTGCATATTTCATACATGTATATGCTGTGTGTCTAAATGTAAATATATACTACAAAAATGAATGAGTTGATAAAAATGAAATGATGAATGAATAAAATACTATAAGTTTCCAAAACATGTTGGCAAATTATTTTGGTTTTGTTGTTCTATGTTGTTTATCTTTGTATGTCAGGTGTGGAAAAAAGCTGCAAAAAAGTGATTCAAACAAAGTTATGAATTTGAAGACACAGGAGCAAAATGTATTTGTCAAACATTTCTTGACATCAGAGCCACCTACTGCATTGTAAGATGAACTACTCTGCAATGTAAAAAAAAACAAAAATGTTCACCTGTCGTGAGACTTTGTGGACTGTTGGTAAGGGTTTTATCTCCATTTATTTTTGTATTTGCATTGGCAGCGCACATAGGTTGCTAGTTTAACGAGCATGCAAGAGACTATAAAATATTATTTATTGATATTTAACAGTTTGGTTTTTACAAAATCACAGTTTCTGTTTTCTCCAATTTTCAGACATTTTCAGGTTGTTAGAATGTGCTTGTATGTGACGTAATGTTCAGAGTGGGGAGGGGTTGTAACATCCACTGAAAATTATCTCAACAAATGGCTCAGTCCCCCACAGTTTTCACATTACATACATAATTTTAGGTCAAAATGTAGGAAACTTGTGCTGGTCGCAGACATGTTAGTATGAAATTACAGCGCTGTGGAGATTACTATAGAATAAACAGGATATAACAGGCTCTACAAATTACAGTAAGACAAGACATTTCCGGAAGGAGGTAGACATTGCCACTTTTCTAACCTGCTCTGTGTCGCATATATTTGAAACTACAAAGAGAAACGTGACATCAACGCGTTTGGCAGAGACTTTTCTCTCTGGTAATAACAATATTTTCAGATTGGACTCACAGTATTTGAATTAAAGAAGGAATTTGAGATGTATAATCTCAAATCAAATACTGGCATATAGTGTCCCAGACTGTTTTTGTTTTGTACAGTTGACAATGTTTTCATATAGTTTGACACAACTCATTGTCCATTCAGCTTGACTAATCAGGCTAACCAGGCTATGCAGACTAGCATTCTACAGCTGATAACAGCTGGTGCACTGCTAAAACCTTTCTAGGTGAAATTTAAGCTCCAACATTTCCAGACATAAATTCATGTGTTTGGGTCACAGGGTGTACCGAACCAATGTTGTATACTGAACCAAACATCCTGTACAGAGCGGTTCGGGATGAATACATGTACAGTTACACCACCTAGTGGAAAAATGCTTAGTAATTTAATGCTTGCTTTTTATGCCTCATTAATCTATTCTTAGCTGAATACATTTGAAAAAACACAATTTACGTATCAATGTATATTACCTTACTTAAGTATATCTAACTATAATCTATAATCTATACATATTATATTGTATGGGTGTGTTCTTAATTGTTTATTTAACCATTGCATGATTGAGTGTGTTAATATGACACAGATGTTACATATTGCATACATTTATATGCTGAGAGTCTAAATGTAAACAAATAATCCAACATAAAGTTAATAATGAAATAATAAATCAATAAAATACCACAAGTTTCGCAGATGTTTGGTTTCTCTATGTGTGGTTGTTCAATGTTGATTGTTTTTTGTCTATCAGGTGTGGAAACAAACTACCAACAAAGTGATTAAAATGAAGGTACACATTCAACCACACAGGTGCAAAACTTCATTGTCAAACATTACTTGACATTAGAGCCACCTACTGCATTGTAAAATGAACTACTCTTCAATGTTTACAAAATATGTGGATTATGCTGAGTTATATCATTATCATCATCATCATTAATTTTTTGTACTTGCATTGGCAGGACACATTAGGAACTAGTTTAACAAGAATGTGAGAGACTATAAGGTACTTTTTACTTTATATGAGCAGTGAATGAAATGACTCCCTGTAATGTGAAGAAGCTGTCAATACTGGTCTAATCTAATTCTTAGATAACTAACATCCCAGTTAGCAGCACTATGTTTTCAGGTAACTGTGAAGGAATTTTCCTTCTGCAGGCTAAGTTTGTGTCACTTTCTAAATCTAGAAGCAAAAAAGACATGTCTCTTTTAGAGCAAAAGTTTAACTTGCTGTCTGTTTGTCTGACAATGCAGCTAATAAAAGCTGTGCTGACTACGTATCTCCCTGAAGACTAAGGTCATAGGAGATTTGTGCTGTTCTTTGTCCTAAATAGACTGTCTCCCCATATAATTTACTGCATGTGATCTTAAGGACATACAACATGACCTAAATTTACCTAGGTTATCTTAGTTTCTAAGGCCAAGGGTTAAATACTCCCTGCCTGGAAGTAACCTTCAGATATGAGTGACATTACACTGGCACTACACTTTGGTTGACATGTACTGCTTATCCCTATTCTCCTTGATTAAGCTTTGATAAATATGTCTGCATAAGACATAGAGGTCTCCTGAAACTTCTTAAACCACAAGATAACCTCCTCATAGATTCTGGGCCCTAATCAAGAAACTATAATTACCTAAGTTAACTGGCAAAGTATTTAACCCACTTCTGTGGTAGTTTACGCTACAGTAGGTGTCTCCAGGACATTATTTATTATTTTGCCAGGAAGACACACACATACAAAAACTGAAAAGTTAAGAAATGCAACAACAAAAATAGCTCGATAAGACAATGTGAGGTGAAAACCATACCATCACGATTCAATTCAACCAGTATATGGGAAACTAATCATCAGCTGAGTCATAAGTATTTATCAGTTTGTTGGCCTGAGAGTCTAAATCCCTGCCTGTAGGCAGGCCCGGATTATCCATAAGGGCACTTGGGCCAGTGCCCAGGGGCACCAACCATTCACAACCAGTGGGGGGGCACCACATGAAACAAGCTTTAACAATATTTTCCGTAAATGGTTATATTATTCACTTAAAATTGTTGAAAGACCATACATTACTCGTTTATGAACACTAATTTCACAATAATAATAATATATTATAAATAAATCAATATTACATGACCACTATCACTCCCCTCACCAATCTGTCAGAGTTGAGTTGGTCCACAGGTACGCACAAATGTATCATTTAGGGGATGGGGGGGTTTAACAATAATCAAAAGTGGCCAGTTTAACCCCCCAAAAAAAATTTATCATAATGATGAATGTAAAATATTAACTGTTATAAAAAATTATACAGCCCAGTCTCGTGGCAGTTCGTGAAATGGTCACGTTATTGAATCTATTGATTCGTGAACAGGACACGAATATGTAGTTTTTTTCGTGTAGTGATTACGAATTTTAATTTAATGTATTTAAATGGTAAGCATATTTCGTGATCACAGCACGACAACGGTAGGGAGTAGTATTAAAAGCCAAAGATCCGCGTAGGGAGGTTGGTCGGGGTGGTGGATGGGTCAAACAACACAGGACTTTCCCCCCGGAGTGGGAGTCCCGCGTGTTGCAGTTCCTTTCTGCGTTATTAACCACAACGTTGTTGTCGGTGTGTCCGGCGTGTGACGGTTCCTTTCCCAGTTCTTTTTTTTCCTAACCTCAACCGTCCCGTTGTTGTGGCGTTTCATGTCCCCGTTGTTGCGTGCCACAGAGACCGCGGATCGTGTCTGTGCGCCCGGGGAACGCATCCCTGTGTGGCGGTCCGTCCGTTGTTGTTGCCGGCGTGTGGCGTTTAATTTCCCCGTGGCAGTACACGAAATAAAATTCGTAACCTGTACACGAAATGAAATTCGTGACCTGTACACGAAATAAACGAGAAAATCGTGACCTGTACACATATCAATAAATAAAAATAACGTGACCATTTCACGAACTGGCGTAAGACCGGGTTGAATTATAAGTGGTTGGCTTTCTTGATTCAATGTAATTGGCAAGCAAAGAAAAACATTTTTTACACAACCCTCTGGGTGAGACTTGGTTGCGCCCAACGTTCCATAGCACGGCGCTTCGTGAGTTTATTCAGTATGCAGAGAAGTAAAAGACCGGTCCACAGTCTGCGCTTCTTTTCCTAGAACTCGTATTTCTTTCAGAGGACTTTCTGCAATATATCCATATTCTTAGATCTAATATTGATAGTCTTTTGTCCATATCTTATTCATTTTAGGTCCTTTTATTGTCGTTAGCTGTGATGCTAAAGCAGTTTTAGCTTTCCCTTGATGCTTTTGAAAGTTTTTGACCAGAGGAGTTGCTTTCAGGGCCCGTGAAATAAAGTCGGAAAAATACATATTTGACCTACCCACAATGCTGCAATACATAGTATTGATTTAGGCTTTTTGAATTGATAGAAATTTTGAATTGAGAAAGTTTGAATATAGTGCTCACTGCTCATATGCCTACATGTATGTAGTTGGATAAGTTAGTAAATTACATTTGAGAAATCCCCTTGATTATGTCTGATATTTTTGGCAGGGGGAAAGCAAGTGTTGGTTTCTCTTTGCATAATGAAAATGCTTTGTTTTTTGTTAGTTTTTTTGGCTTGTCTGCTGGGCTGATGTACTGATGTGTATTGATTTTTACATTTTGAATTGAGTGCTGTGCTTTTTGAATTCAACATTTTGAATTGATACATTTGAATATAGTGCTCACTGCTCATTTGCCTACATGTATGTAGTTGGACAAATTAGTAAATTACATTTGAGAAATCCCCTTGATTATGTTTGATATTTTTGCCAGGACAGCACGGGTAAAGGGGGTGGTGTACAAGGGGGTGGGAGGCCTTTGAGGTATAGTGCCCAGGGGCACCACGTTGTCTTAATATTGGCCTGCCTATAGGTGAGAAGCTGAAACTCTACATACAGAGGATATAGAGAATGCTGCAAAATTTAACTTTCTCATCAGAGATCAGGCAGTTTCCCACCAGTTATCTTACTGGCCACTGTGATCATATATTGCAATCTGTTCTTGTCACCTGTTGACAGATGACCAAACCAAGTAATAATAGAGAAGGTAATGAAGGATTCTTCCATCAAGCTTTAAAAGAGCATCATAAGCTTACTATACACACCAAACCAGTTAAGCTTCCAGATGAAGTGCAGTTGTGCTGGCTTATTTTTTTAAATTGCCACTGTGTTGTCACTGAACGTCAGTTTAATACAAATTACAGTACCCAGTTATATGTAACACTAAACCTGTTCAATAATCTAACATTTTAAGTTTGGGTAGGCAGTTTTGTTTTGTGTCATTGGGCAACAATTCCATAATATCCTTTCAGCATATTGTAATTCTGGTGAACCAAGAGAAAACTAAACTTCTGCAACTCCTTTTGGCTCTGTTTTCAGGCTTGAGAAAATCTAGGTCCTGGTGAAGAAGGCTGCTACACCGGTGAAGAAGGATTCTGGGCTTCTTTCGAGGCAAAACTGCAAGCTGGGAATACAATTCATATATATCAATAGCATATAGCCATTTACTGTTTATGGTGTAAAAGGTTTCTGTTTCTGTTATTACATTAAATCTAGGGTGAGGCTATTTGCACCCCTGGTACAATTAGCAGTGTATGCTATTCGTACCCTGGTGCAATTAGAAATCAATGCTATTCGTACCCCGCCGGTGCACACAGCAATGTGTTCTATTAATACCCCGTCTGGTACAAATATCAATGTATGCTATTTGCACACATGTGATTTTACAGTATCTTGGCATATATTTACACACAGTTATCCATACTACTCATGTATTACACATTTTTGGAATATTATAGTTATATATATATATATATATATATATATATATATATATATATATATATATATATATATATATATATATATATATATATATATATATATATAGGGGAAGATTGATGAATATTCATTAGGGAACTCATCACTGATTGGCTCGCCCTGACATTCTTATCCTAACCATAACCAATCCCACTCCTCTTGCCTAAACCTAATCTACCCAACCAGAGCAGGCAACGAGTACTAGCCATTCAGGGATGAGTCCCCTAATGAATATTCATGAGTCTTCCCCTACCGGGTGGGATGTACGGATGGAGGAGGTCGGAGAGGTACTGTGTGGCCAGGGCATGAATGGATTTGTAGGTGAGAAGGAGGATTTTATATTTGATGCAGGACTTGATTGGGAGCCAGTGAAGTTGGATGAGAGTTGGGTTGATGTGCTACCAGGTCACCTGTGGGTGAAGCCCCTTGCAGCAAAGTTTTGGACATACTGGAGCCTGTCCAAGCTTTTGGGACCACAGACAGGACTCCATTGCAGAAGTCCAACTGGGGGGTTATGACAGCATGAATGAGGGTTTTTGCCACGGAGTCAGAGGGCCAGATGTACTAACGCATTGGGCCCACTTCAGGCGTATTTGTTTCGCAACGTGCGCATAAAAGCATGGCGAGGTTTGTACAAACAGGCCGCACTGAGGTAAAAGCGCAGACTGCCTGTCGCGGGAACTGAAAATGGCAAATTTTGCTTTTCTGTGTCATGCATATGCATTCAAGGGAGGGTCAAGGGGAAAGTGGGAGTTTTTCATAAAGAGATGGGAGGGGAAGCGTAAAGTGCGCCTAATTATGTATTCCGCGGTATGTACAAAAACCTCCCTTCACAGCGCGCTTCTATTTTGCGGTGAAAATTGTCCGCTTCTTAAAAGCAGGTGAACCAGCCGCAAGCGGGTTTCCTCGCATATGCCTCCAGGTAAAATGGCAGCAGTAATCCGAGCAAGACGAAGACATGTCAAGGAGACGAGCTGAAAGGATTTTTGCCACAAGGGTCACACTTTTTCAGTTGAGTGAACACAAAATCATTAGGCGTTACAGATTAAGCAGCCATGCAATATTACAGTTATGTGACATACACAAATGTATGATCACATTTTTGTTTTGTTAAGTTAAAGTAATTATAATGTGCAGCAGCATTTCACCTTTCTGGGTAAATGTGATATCCCAACTGTTGTCAGTAGAGGGCAGTGTGAGACCTTGCGTGCTGCATCGACTGTGGACTTCTGGGAAGCTGCCCGTTATCGCTCATTCTGATGAGAGCAGCTACATTGAACGGCAGCATGTTTTCATTGTCTCACTTATCCTTTTGTTTAGGATACTTTAACTGTCAACACTGACCCGCGACCGGGAGGTGTTACAGTTAGGCTACTGGAAGAAATCAAAGATGACATTGAATCTCCGACTCAGCGTTCACATTCCATTCCAGCAGTTGCTAAACTCCTCGCTACATTACAAATATTGGCATCAGAATAATTTCAAACAGTCATAGCATCAGCAGTGGGAATATCGCCGTCTGCACAACAGATTGTAGGCCCAACAGTGTTATCTATGCCTTTTTGACTGACTGCAGGCTGAAATAGAATTTATACAAATACAAGAATAGTTCCAGTGCAGTGTAAGAAATGAATAATTATTTGGTTTGATAGGTTGTAGGGACAAGTTTGGGAGGGGAGAAGGAGGTACACAGGTATTTTGTGTGGTGTGTAAAATGTTATAAATAAATAACCAAATGTTCTAAGTAAATAAGATGAAAAAGTTTGTAATGATTTTCAAATTATTTTTTGTTATTACAGAGAGAGAGTACTGAAAAAAGGTACCATTGCGTACTGGAACCGTATTTGAGGTACCGGTATCGGTACAGAAAAAAATGTGAACGGTACCCAAACCTAGTATTTACAATTGTCCTGTTTCTGTCTGTAAATCAAAGGTGTAATTAGGTGTAAATGTTCACGTCATTTAAACTGACATACCCTACTTAATTATATAGTTGTTGCATATCTAATTGGTGGTGTATCTAACTCTATTATATGAGTGTTCTTGTTGTTTTATAACCATTCCGTGATTGGATTTGTCCTACGTAATAACACGGATAATATACACTGTTTTCTACATGTAAATTATTACAAATAAATATTACTTAATAAGTTAATAATAATAAATCAATAAAATACCACCCTTTTCCCAGACAAATTTTGGCACATTTTGTTTAGTTGGTTTAGCTCTATGTTTGGTTGTTCTATGTTGGTTGTTCTTTTTCATCAGTTTTTTTTTAGATAAAATACAGGGGTGTGATTCCCGATAAATCCGGAAATCCAGCTTTTCCGACCTGAAAATGAAGCTCTCGTAAATCATGCAATTTTTTTTTGGGAGGGGAGGGTGGGGGGCGCAAGGCATGGAGGGGGTGTTGGTAAACATAATGACCGGTCACTGCTGTCAACGTTTTTTGCAAGGGGATAAGCTTCGCTTCAGAGCTCGAACCTGCTATGGCGCCATTTTGATGCTACAAAGCGATCACCCGACCTTAGCATTCCATTGACTGCCATTCATTTTTACGTCACTTTGACAGCGAATAACTTTACATCTGAAGCATTTAAAGACTTTGTCCATTGTTTATTTCTAAAGAAACACGACAATGTGTAAAAGGCTCAATTACCTTGTACCTCACGTAGCAAAACGTTTTTGTAAAAATAGGCTAACGATTGTGTCATAACCACGCGACTTACTGTCGCATAGTAGAGGAATTACCGTATAGTACAGGAGAAGCTTGCAGGCAGTTTCGACTTACATTATCTGTTTAAGTTTAATTACTAATGTTAACTAGAACTGCAAGCAGTTATGAACGGGGTCCAAGCCTCCCCGGCGTCAGTCCCCCCTGGCGCGAGTCGCCCCTGACGACGCTAAGAGCCTACGGAAGTGGAGCCCGTGAAAGGAGAACCCAAAGCACGATGACGGTGAGACAAAAGTCAGGAAATTTGACCAAGTGCGAGGTCCAAAGTCTGTAGTGAAATGCAATTGCAAATTTCCTCTTCAGTGCGTAAAAGGCCAAAACACTTCTACCTCAATTATAGCGCCCCCTAAAGGTCGATCATCACCAAATCTGGTGGAGAGCCGCAGAGTGGCATGTCGAACAATAATCTCAAATTTTGTGATGATAGTATTTACTGCAGCAGAGACATTTCCATTGCAAATTATTCCCATTTAAATGCATTGACTTATTGTATTTTCACCAAATTTGGTAGGGAGGCTCGGTGTGGGATGTCGAACAAAAATCCCGAGTTTTGCTCCGATAGCTATTAATTTGGCCGCGATATGCTAACGTTCGTGTTTTGTGGCTAGCTACGAAAATTAGTTTGCTTGTAAATTGCGAATGGTGTAACGTAGCAAAATCCTTTTGATAACTTTAGGTCAGGTCAGGAATGGAGATGCTACCTACCAAGTTTCATGCCAATAGCTGGCACGGCCTAGGAGGAGATAGAAAAAGTTTGTTTTGCGCATTGCGCGATATTGCGAAATAACTTCTTAGCGCAAATGGGCGGGGCCTATATCATCAGACTCAGATGGATTCAAGGAACACATGGATTAAAAGGGTTTCTAATCTGCGATGTAAACTGTGGGAGTTATAGACAAAAACCCGTTTTACGTCATTATAGCGCCACCTAGTGGTCCATGTGTGTAATTTTTGGTAGGTAACGTCCATGAACCATTGTACATCTACACTGTAAATTTTAAGTTGCTCACATTAGTGTAAGTGGTGAGTCAAAACCTGGGTCCCATAAGCCACGCCCACTTTGATGAATCAGTACCCCACTGTAGGCGTGGCCTCAGGAGTGGGCCGAGATGGTATACTCAAAATTTCATAAAAATCGGATGAGCCGTTCATGAGATATACACTTTTTGTACTTGTAGCACCCCCTAGTGGCCAATTTTGTAAAATTGGTTGGGGAGCATTAGAGGGTCATGACAAACAAGAATCTAAAGATTCGCGATGATATCATTTATTTTGGTCGAGATATGGCAACGTTTGTGTCTTCAAAGCTAGCTACTCAAATTTGTTTGTGCGTAATTTATGCAATTTTCACCCGACAAAAAATCTTTGGATAACTTTTTGTCAGGTCGGTCTGGAGATGCTAGGTACCAAGTTTCATGCAGATCAGTCGCATGGTCTAGGAGGAGTAAGAAAAAGCAGGTTTACTATAAATTGTGATTTTTCACGTATAAAAGTCTAGGCAGAAATGGGCGTGGCCTATATCACGTGATTCAGTTGGATCCAAGGAACGCGTAGATGTATGGTTTTTGAATGTCGGGTGTACGGTGTGGGAGTTATAAGGCCAAACGTGTTTTTTCTGCTATAGCGCCACCTAGTGATGTAAGTGGCTGAATTTTTTTGTCCAAGGTCCCTGCAGGGATCTGGACCAGTCCTGAAAACGGCACCCCCCCCCCCCCCCCCCCCCCACCATGTACGGTTTAGGCTGTAGCATCTGTTTTATCGGCAGATGAATAATAAGAAACCTTAGAAAAGCAATAGGGTTCCACAGCCCTGCTGTGCGAACGGCGTAGCTTCACTACCGCCCGTTCTTCCAGCCTCGGGCTTGGACCCCTAACTAGCATGTTAGTTAGCAATAATTAGCCTGTGCCTATGTTATCTCCTTACATATACCTACGCTCTCTATCTCTGCAAGATTGGGAATGATTGAGATTTCTCTTGGCACAGCTACCAGAAGACTTACAACTTTCAGACAGGTTGCTCACATCTGTTACGTTGGCTCTCTCAGTTGGAGGCTGCGCAGTAACGCTCAGCGCTCACCAGAAAAGTGCTTCTAACGGCCTTCACTGGTCTCCGTCGAGAGCAACGGGATCTGTTGGTCCATTCTGTCTGTTTTTTGTGCCTCTGATTCATGTCTTCATATCACTCCGCAAGTGGTCCATTAATTTGTCAAGATGTAACTTAATTGAAAGCACAGCTCCACCAAAGAGCCTGCAATCGTTGTGGAAGGTTATCTGAATAAGAATTTTGGACGTGTGGGGGCGAACTATCTTCTTAGCTGAAGCCGACAACGGGACAGTATTTTTATTTAATGTTGGCAATGCAAGTTGAAGCGACGTAGCAGATGACGTTGAGAAGTTGCAGTGAGGAATATTTTAGGATCACCTTTTTCGGCAGTGCAGAGAGGTAGTGGCCCACACTAACTTAGTGTTGAGCCGGGAAACGTGGCTAAAAGAGCTCTACAGCGAACAGATGTGCTGGGTGAGCCGTCAGTCGGTGGAAGCTAGCTGGCATAAGCTGATAGCTGACCTACGCTACGAAGTGATCGGCGGAGACGGGGAGTACATGTATTTGAAAGAGTCCGGCAGTTGTGGCAGACGAAGGTCCAGTCAGGAGTTTGGATGGAGAGTCCACTGAAGTCCATTGTGGTCTGAAGGGCTAATCCTCGCTAGATCACTAGCTAGTGGTAACTGTTAGTCGGGAGGTTGACAGCTGACGTTAGCCAACTGAAGCTAACAGTTGGAAATATGTCACATACAATTTGATGTAAGTGATTCTTTTGAAAACATGATATCTCTGACAATAAATGACAGATTTTTCGGCGGAGCTGAGATGAGAACAATCGGAACATGGCAACAACCCGCGCAGCACTGCAGACAATTCACCACTGCGGCCAACTACATAAAGCCTAAGTGTCTACGTCGGTAGGATTAACACATAAAATGCCTTCTCCTAAAGCTAGAAACACCGTTCGCAACGGTGGAAGCCCGGTGCTTGGAAACTCCAACGGCCGCTACAAGTTCATGTTATACCGGTCCTCGCCGTCGCATTTCCTCCAGCAGCAGGGCCCGAGCATCGGAAAGCCCCACTCGGCTGTGTGTGTGTGTGTGTGTGTGTGTGTGTGGTAGTAGTAAAGAGAGAGAATGGGAAAAGGAAGTTTGTGTGAGGTGGACCTGGTCACCACAGACCCAACTCTTGTTGCTACTGCTGCACTGTCTCTTCATGTGGCACATTGTATGGGTCACTTCGTATACTATAACAAGGTAATGCAATGTGTAATCAAGTGATGACTGATTAATACTTCGCATTGTTGTAGTATCAACAGGTATTAGGGCATTTAGCATTTACATTACTGTTAAATGTAAATGCTAAATGCCCTAATACCTGTTGATACTACAACAATGCAAAGTATAGGCTCTTAACCTTGCAGTTTTGCACATATCATGTAAGACTCGATTTCTCCATTTCTTTGCACAAAACTCTCCAGAAAGTGCCATTTAATGATTTATTTTTTATTGTCGCAGCGTCATGGGTGCAGCGTTTATTTTCCTGCAATCACACCTATGAAAATACACAATATGCTTGTGGAAACAAGCTGCCTAACTGGCACTCATTGAAAAAAGAACGAGCAAAACTTGTTTGTCAAACATTTCTTAACATCAGAGCCAGCTTCTTTATTCACTTCACTTCATTAAACTATTCTGCAGTGTAAAAAGCCTTTGAGTTTTTCATCTGCACTCAGGGACTGCTCACTGCTCACAGTAAAATCACTGTTACCATCAATGCACTGTTACTAGCCATGATATGGCCACACATTGCAATAAATGCTAATCATAATGTTGGCTCTTATTTGCAAAAGGCATACTGTATATTCAGGCCTTTTTGTATGTGGTAGGCTCTTGCTCAGGCTCAGAGTCAGATGAGGCCATAGCCACTGAAGATGTTTGGTCAGAATTAGGCATCTTACTGTGGACAGAAAAGACAGGTAGTAGAGTTTCCTTAGCCGATGTTGGATCTTGGCTGGATCTTTCAAGGCCGGAGACAGGTGTAACGGGCACTGCACCATTTTTCTTAAGAAAAAACAGTTATCTTCATGTCGCTCGAGGAGTACAGGGTACGGTTTTACACATGCGGTTGGGTAAAAAAAATTGCTGCACACAGAGACAGACCTGGTAATTGTCAGGTGCACCAGTGCGACCAATAAAAATGTTTAGTCGCTAGTAGTTAGAATAATGGTCGCACTCTGGAGCCCTGTTGTAAGACTCTGTGGGCTATGCTCAGTGAAAGTACATGTCCATGATTTGTGTATCATATTACTCCAGCCAACAACAGTTTTCAACAATGAATAATATGAAATATGAAAAAGCTGGTAATACTGCCATTCTTAGAGAATAAACACCCCAGTCAGCAGAATTATGTTGTTACAGCTGTTACAGCTCCCTATTCAGTTTGCTGTCCCAACAATAACAGGTTCATACAAAACAGATACCAAAATTAATGATTGTGGCAGCCCTATATACACAATTCCCTTGGCTTGCATTTTCACCTATATATTACATCCTATACTCATGGAACACACTGTTTCATTGTATATGAAATAACACACTGTAATCAAATTCTGGTAGTTTAGCAATCATTCAGTGGCATATTAGCCTGTTAGCCAAAATATTTAGTTAGCCATCAAAACACACTACTCCACTTTGTGAGCCCCTGTAAACACACACCAGTTTGTAAGAGGAATCACAGGAGTGGACAACTTTTATCAGCCTGCCAAATCAGCAGCACAGACAGAATACACAGGTAATATAAAACAGCTGCAACTGCATTCCATTACAGCCCGTATTTGTCAATACAGTACTCTTTACTAGTGTTTGTCAAAAGAGAGTATTAACAAACTGGTAGGTAGGTGTTTGTGATACACTTGGGTGTGTGCACTATTTGCTTGGTTGCTTACAACATTGTTTCTGGACATGCCTTATTTGATAATAGTGCTGTGCGTGATGTCAATAATTGCCTTCTTTGTTAAAGCTAACCTTTTGTGTGGGTGCTTTATTGTTGGTGAATTTTTAAATAACTGTGTAATTATGATGTTGTTCATTTCAACTAATTATAAACGTGTTCAGTGCATGTATTGTTACTTTGTCTTTTACAACTACCATCATTTGACACACCTTACGTCATCATGATGCTGTTTCAAACATTTGAAATTTGGTGATTACAGAAAGTCTTAGCAATTGGCTCAGAACTACAGTTGAAAAGTAGTCTTTTGATTGATCATTCAAAAGAAAAACTTTTGTTATTGATAGTATGTTGAAATGTTGTAACTTCTGTGTTTTCCTCTGTATAGTTCAATAAGGCTGACATAAATGTAGACTTGCTGGATTAACAACTCAAAATATATCATAGCAGTGGGGTGTCCTAGTGGTCTGAGATTTAAGATGCTGACCATGAAACCGCAAAATCCCTGATTTAAGTCTGAAAGTAAACCATTGCTGCTTTCTACGCTAATTTTCAGAAACACATACTTTAAAAAGTACCACAGAATTATTGGAGTGCTATTGTATTATATTCTGTAAGTATTTATATTTTTCGGGTCATTTAATTTAGATTTTGAGTTTCACACAGGTAATTGCAAGCAACTGACAGCTTGCAATGTGAAATATTATGTTAAAAAAGATTAATCTTTGTTTGCCACTGTCCTTTTTTCATTCTTTAATAAATACTTAGCTTAATCTATCAAAATCAACAGTTTTTGAGTGGTCTGACTCCATCTCTGGTGCAAGTTAATACTGATGAATACAGGGTTCTTAATTCCCCTATAAGAGTGAAAGAACATTCATGCTATTTCAGCCAATACAATTTATAGTCAAATGGGCATGGCACAAGCTGACGTTGTTCTTTTGTACCAGTTTCCATCAGTATGTCTTAGGACATTGCAGCAATGCAGTAATTACTCCACCCTAATTAATTGCCACACCCTGTCAGCTTTCTACCCAGTTTAAAACAGCGCAGATACACATCCACCAGTCATTCATCAGTCACAGTAGACAGTGTATGCTTCTTTCACCATTATCATTGTAAGTATCCCTTTTACTCTGATTTTAACAAACCTAATTTAAATGATGTCTTAGTTGTTGTTGTTGTTGTTGTTGTTGTTGTTATGTACAGTATATTGCTATAACTGCTCAATCTCTCTCACTAACCCACAAGCTAAACATGTTATGTGGGTGAGTGAACCAGCAGGCACTGTACAGACTTTTTCTTTTGTTTTTTAACTCATTTTAATATTATTGTGTCGTACCAATTTTGTACATGTGATCATTTAAGTCTTAGTTAATCAAACTATAAGCATACAGTAACCAACCTGTTCAGTCAGATCAGACTTGATCTGATCAGATTTTCTATGGGGTTAAAAACACACAATAAAAAAAGTGATCTGATATTCAAGCAAGAGCTTTAGTCACAATGCAGAGCTGTAAACAAGACTGAAGACCAATTTACAATGCAGCAGTTGTTAATACTGTACCCGATACAGCAAAGTCAAAATATTTTTTAATATTTCTACAGCAGGAGCTTGGGTTTGACTATGGGATAGTACTGTAGGTGTGTTTTCCTGCCAGTATTCTCACTCTACTTGCAAATTGGCATTGCTAAAAAGGATAATTAAACTATGCTGAGTAATAACCGTCCTGCTATGTGATATTTTTTTCACAACACAAATCATCTTGACTATTATGAGGATGGATCACAACTTCACTATTTATCTAGATTAACTCTTTAAAAACATCCCTTAAATGTTTTGGTTATCCATACTGTACCTGGCTTTTTGGCTGAGAAATGGTTAAATAATGGACTAAATGGACTCCTGAATCCAGTGCAACATTGAATATTGACTTTGTATGCGCAATGAAACTTAATGCTTATTTCAAGGTGTCAAGATTTACATCATATGACAGTGGCAAGTGTCTTAAAACTGCTAAAATACTCAGGGCCCCATTCAGTGGCCACTTACTGATACTGTTTGCCTTTGCCAATCGGTGAGAGTTAGGGAACGTAATCAGTGTCTGTAAATGACAAATTTACCATCATAGGACTACCAAACATTTGTTTTTAAACAATGCTGTGTCCCCGATTTACCCGGCTGTTAATGTTGTAAATTATCTGTACATACAAGTTATATTATTAAGGAATGTGACTTATTTCAGAGGTGAATTCAAAGCCTCACTAATGATGAAAAACATCTTAAAATGACGTAATGCAAAACACATAATCATGACCCACATTAAAAAGATTGACTGTCTAACATGAGGTTTAAGCTGCAGTTTGAAAATTTTAAATTTCCAGTAATACACTTTTTATGGCAACAAATCAATAAATTAAAAAACCAATGCAATATCTATTATAGTAAGTGAGAAATGCTGAATAGAAAATTAAAGAAAAAAAATTATACATAGCCTGTTACAGTAGTCTAATTTTAATCTGTAAGACATTCAGAGTGACGTCTAACTTTGACTGCTAGTAAAACTCATAAGTTTGTATTTTGACTCTTAAAATGCAAACCTAACTAACTTGACATTGACCGAACAAATAGTTTGGGTACTGACATGGAATAAATGAAAGATGTGAAAATTGTGTGTGCATAATAAACATGTTTTCTATTTCGTCTGCTTATCCACATAGTGACAACATGTGCAAACTCACTCTAACTGCAGGTAAGGCACACTGGTCAAGTTATTGTTTCCTTCAAGCAGGGGTCTTCAATGTTTTGTAGGCTAAGGACCCCTTAGCTGAAAGAGTGACAGAGTAGGGACCCACTAAAAATATTGTTTACAATTAAGTTGCATGTTGGCCGGATGGATGAAAATGACTGGATATTAATATATTATTTATTTGTATATATTTATACATCATGTGGAAGACTCAAGCTCTTAAGCTTAACGGTATAGCTACCATAGTGGCTACCTTATGTAGCTTATCTTCAATGTGTAAATTAATTATTATTTTTCACAAATAGGCCAATTTACAGTATCTTTGTTATTTGAATATGTGGGATTCACATTAATGTATATTTTCAGACATATTTAAATTTTTGAAATAAGAAACTTTCAAAAAATGTTTTTTTTTTTTTATTTTTACAATTTGGCAGCCCCTCTGCACTAACTCTGAGGACCCCCTGTTGAATATCTCTGCCTTAAAGGGTCAGTTCATCCAAATCACAAAAACACAAGTTCTCACCTCCATAGCCATGCAGATTGTTTTTGTTTTGTTTACCCATGTTTTGTCTTTAAGATGAACATGAAACATGAAAATGTACTAGAAAGACCTCAGAAACACAGTCCCAATTACACTGTGTTGATTATCTAGTTGAATTTTTAAAATATAAAACACAATTCCATTATGGCTACAGACATCTAAGAGAGTAATGTCTTTTACCTGGACAAATAATTTTTTTTTTTTTTTGTAATTTAGGTGAACTGACCTTTAAGCTTTGTTTTTAACCAAATACTAACCAGTCTGTCACTTTCAAGGTCTCTGTTTGATCATCGCCAGCTTGGGTAAGTTTATAACATGCATTAATTATAATCAGCAGTCTTACTAGTAGATGAATAAGGTCCCAAACTCAACAATTGTTGGTAGACAAAGGATGATATAATTTATTGATTCAGAGACTTTTAAAACCATCATGATTTCCTTCCATGTCTTAGCGTCATCCTCCAGGCTGGTGTGTTACTATAACAGCTTGGCTGAAGACAGAGCAGCCTACGGGAAGGTCACAGTTTCAGATATCGATCCAAACCAGTGTACCCATCTGATCTACGCCTTTTCTGACATCAACAACAATGAGCTGGTCAAGAGCACTGCAAGTAGCATAGACTATCAGTCCTTTAATAGTCTCAAAACCAGGTCAGTGCCTTAGCCTATACATATGGTGGAAATGTGTTGAATGACTAAATAAATGAATGAATGTTGAAATGTGTATATATATATATATATTTTTTTTTTTAATAATCATTAATGAAATGTTATACTCCCACAGAAATCCACTACTCAAAACCCTGTTGGCAGTGGGTGGCTTGACCTTCAACACACAAAAGTAAGTTATTTACAAGAACATTAAAGCTTTTTTGTGTCAATGCAAAAACACATGTTGGTATTTTCCTGACCATGAAACTTGCTTTGCCAATTGATGCTGTATTTTTGTGCTTTGCACAGCATGCATGGTGCATGGTTTTATATAATGAGGTAGCACAAGGTGAGATGCTGGTATTTGATTACATAAATACATTTATGTTATGATTAATCAGCACACACAAACACAATATGTAATGACAATTTTTAGTAACTACATAGTAATGCAATACACACAATTAAAAAATAGTTCAACAAGCAGAATTTGTAATACCCATTACATTATTTATATGAAGCCAAAAGCAGGTTGCTGGAAAATAATCACACAAATATGTCCACATAAAAGTGGTCAGTATTGTTGTTATCTGCCAAAACACAAAATGGATTTGTTTCTGCATTAAAAAATTTAACTTTATTTATTAATAATAAATTAAAAAAAATCAGAATAAAAATAAATACATGTATTAATTATTTTCATTTAATTTTGTTTATGTGACAACATAACCTTACAAAAGAAATACAATGAAATAAATGTGTTATGTTGCAAACCATTGCGTATTTGCATTCAATCAAAATGAATGAAACCAAATTAATCACTTAAGTTCCATAGAAAAACTTTTTAAGAAGAGTTTTTATTTTACCATTATTAATACTTACAATTTATAATGAGGTTATTAACTGTACATTATAGTTATGTGGCTCATTGTGTGGCTCATTTTCATCATCATTCATAATTACAAGTGACAAACATGGTAACCCGACCATTTGCCTATGTTGCCTAAGTTTGTGATTATCTTGTTGAGAGTACCGTATTGTTCAAATGTGTACCAGATTCAGTACAATGGTGGCAGAACAACAAAACAGAAAAACATTCATCCAGTCTGCGATCACACTACTAAGAGGAAATGGGTTTGATGGGCTAAACCTTGACTGGAGGTACCCCGGAGGAGCTGGAAGCCAACCACAGGACAAGCAGAGATTCACACTGCTGTGCACAGTAAGATTTTTAATTTTTCTTCTGGTATAGAGACTCAGAAATATGCCATACTGTATATTGCATGTATGAAAATATTAGATTGTATACTTGACTGAGACTGAACCATGCTTCTGTGTTGTATAGGAACTCAAAGAGGCCTTTGTGGCTGAGGGAACAGCATCTAACCGTGACAGATTAATCATCACTGCTAGTGTCTCTGCGGAGAGAGCAACTATCGATGCCAGTTATGAAGTTGCACAGATTGCCACGTAAATCAAATTTAATGTAATTCTTGACATTATACACATTAGATGTTGTCATGTTTTGGTGAACCTGCTCTTCTCTGCATTTTATTAGGCAGCTGGATTTTATCAATGTGCTGACATTTGACTTTCATGGCCCCTGGGAAAATGTCACAGGACATCACAGCCCCTTATACCAGGGATCCAAAGACACTGGAAATGAATCCTACTTTAACACTGTAAGTACAGGGATTTATATTTTAACACCATTCTATTTAGAGATTTCCTCTTATCCTAATTGTTTTATTTTTCTCCACATTAGGACTTTGCCATGCGCTACTGGCGGGACCAGGGAGCACCTACACAAAAGCTGAACTTGGGGTTAGCGGCATACGGGCGAGCTTTTGACCTCTCCACTAATTCCAGTGATGTTGGAGCACCAGCCAATGGTCCTGGTGAAGAAGGCTGCTACACTGGTGAAGAAGGACTCTGGTCCGCTTATGAGGTAAAACTGCGATCTGTGCAATTAATTTATAGCAATTGCCTCATATGCTAACTGCTTTAACTGAATTTAGTGTGACAAATCTTTATTCAAATGATACATTATATGTGACATCTGGCCCTTCTTTTCAGACTTGTCTTTATATTGAAGGGGTTCCAATCCATCTGATTCCTGATCAGAAAGTTCCATATGCCACCACAGAAAATCAGTGGGTTGGATTTGACAACATAGACAGCCTTGATACTAAGGTAATCATCTGTTTAATTAAACAATTGCTTAATAACTTTGCAAATGACTGATTGACCACAAATGTGGTTAAAAACATATTTTGTGAACATGAAATCAGCTGTTTAAGTGTTTTGTTCATCCTTTCAGGTCAGTTACCTACAAACTAACAACTATGGAGGAGCTTTTGTCTGGTCTCTGGACTTGGATGACATTAGTGGGCAATTCTGTAAAATTGGCAACAATCCCTTCATCAGCCACCTGCATACTCTCCTGGTTCCAGGTAACCAAAATGCAAAATGTTTCTATCCTGTCATACAGTGGAGTTTTTTGTGCATTTGATTTATTGCTATCAGCATTAATGTAATCACCTTTACATAATGTAAGGGATAATGTATAGTGAGCCGGCCATTATAGTGAGTTAGAACAATGAAAGGATGATAACCTGCCGCAAAGTGGAAGGGTCTTGAATAAGCTTGAAAGGGTTCAATGACTGGCTCGATCTACAATATCATGCTTATATCACTGCTTATTACACGGCTATTCATACAGAGGTTACCTGCTGATAATGCCTGCATCCTGGTCCGGACGGTTAATTTTATCATTGATGAGCATGGCACTCTGGCAAAAGCCAGGAACTTATAGAGTTCACTATTGCTCTGTTTGCACTGTTGCCATGACAGCTCTTAGCGATACCGGTTTCCTCTCTTTCCCTTTGTGATTTGTTGATCAGTGGTATGAGCTCTGTATGACCACAAATATTGATTTAAAAATGATTGTATTGATTTAAAAATGGTACTCAAGAGTCAATGATCAGAACTCCGTCCACAGCAATGGTCTGTTATACTTACCAATGGTCTGTTATACGGAAATAACAGAACGTATAAGGCCATAATTGACCAATCAGAATCAAATATTAAACAATGCTGTGTAATAATACATTTTATTATGCAAAGAGCAAATGTAAGGTTCTTTCTTTTAAGACATCTCAGCAGTTATGCTCAGTGGTATACAAATATGATGTGATGAATAACAGGGTTAAAGAGCAATTAACACATTGTCTGACTCTCATTCTTTTAGGTTTTCCTGGCTCTACTACTACAACTCCCACTCCCCCTACCACAACAATACCCACAACTACAACAACTCCTCCTACTACAATTACAACTCCCCCTACCACAACCACAATAGCTCCCCCTACCGCAACCACAACTCCCCCTACCACAACTACAACTCCCCCTACCACAACTACAACTCCACCTACTACAACTTCCCCTACCACACCTACCACAACTCCTCCTACCACAACTACAACTCCACCTACTACAGCTACAACTCCCCCTACCACAACCACAACTCCCCCTACCACAACTACAACTCCCGCTACCACAAATCCCCCTACCACTACAACGCCCCCTACCACAACTACAACTCCACCTACTACAACCACAACTCCCCCTACCACAACTACAACTCCACCTACCACAACTCCCCCTACCACAACCACAACTCCCCCTACCACAACTACAACTCCCGCTACCACAACTCCCCCTACCACTACAACGCCCCCTACCACAACTACAACTCCACCTACTACAATTACAACTCCCCCTACCACAACCACAATAGCTCCCCCTACCGCAACCACAACTCCCCCTACCACAACTACAACTCCCCCTACCACAACTACAACTCCACCTACTACAACTCCCCCTACCACACCTACTACAACTCCTCCTACCACAACTACAACTCCACCTACTACAGCTACAACTCCCCCTACCACAACCACAACTCCCCCTACCACAACTACAACTCCCGCTACCAGAACTCCCCCTACCACTACAACGCCCCCTACCACAACTACAACTCCACCTACTACAACCACAACTCCCCCTACCACAACTACAACTCCACCTACCACAACTCCCCCTACCACAACCACAACTCCCCCTACCACAACTACAACTCCACCTACTACAATTCCCCCTACCACACCTACCACAACTACCACAATTCCCCCTACCGCAACCACAACTCCCCCTACCACAACTACAACTCCACCTACTACAACTACAACTCCCCCTACCACAACTACAACTCCACCTACCACAACTACTACAACTCCACATACTACAACTCTCCCTACCACAACTATAATTCCCGCTACCACAACCACAATAGCTCCCCCTACCACAACTACAACTCCACCTACTACAACTTCCCCTACCACACCTACCACAACTCCTCCTACCACAACTACAACTCCACCTACTACAGCTACAACTCCCCCTACCACAACCACAAATCCCCCTACCACTACAACGCCCCCTACCACAACTACAACTCCACCTACTACAACCACAACTCCCCCTACCACAACTACAACTCCACCTACCACAACTCCCCCTACCACAACCACAACTCCCCCTACCACAACTACAACTCCCGCTACCACAACTCCCCCTACCACTACAACGCCCCCTACCACAACTACAACTCCACCTACTACAATTACAACTCCCCCTACCAAACCTACCACAACTCCTCTTACCACAACTACAACTCCACCTACTACAGCTACAACTCCCCCTACCACTATAACTCCCCCTACCACAACTACAACTCCACCTACTACAATTCCCCCTACCACACCTACCACAACTACCACAATTCCCCCTACCGCAACCACAACTCCCCCTACCACAACTACAACACCACCTACTACAACTACAACTCCCCCTACCACAACTACAACTCCACCTACTACAACTACAACTCCCCCTACCACAACTACAACTCCACCTACTACAACAACCCCCCCTACCACACCTACCACAACTTCCACAATTCCCCCTACCGCAACCACAACTCCCCCTACCACAACTACAACTCCATCTACTACAACTACAACTCCCCCTACCACAACTACAACTCCACCTACTACAACTACAACTCCCCCTACCACAACTACAACTCCACCTACCACAACTACTACAACTCTCCCTACCACAACTATAACTCCCGCTACCACAACCACAATAGCTCCCCCTACCACAACTACAACTCCACCTACTACAACTCCCCCTACCACACCTACCACAACTCCTCTTACCACAACTACAACTCCACCTACTACAGCTACAACTCCCCCTACCACTACAACTCCCCCTACAACAACTACAACTCCACCTACTACAACTACAACTCCCCCTACCACAACTACAACTCCACCTACTACAACAACCCCCCCTACCACAACTACAGGTTCTGGAAACCCTTGCGTGGGAAAGGTTAATGGGTACTACACCAACCCTGCAGACCCAACACGTTTTTACCAATGTGTTAGTGGTGGTGGAGTCTTCCTTTTAAGCTGCCCAGCAGATTTGGTCTTTGACCAAAGCTGCAGCTGCTGTAACTATCCAAGTATAACTACAACTCCACCTACTACAACAAATCTCCCTACCACAACTACAACTCCCCCTACCACAACCACAATAGCTCCCCCTACCACAACTCCCCCTACTACAACTACAACTCCCCCTACCACAACCACAATAGCTCCCCCTACCACAACTCCACCTACTACAACTCCCCCTACCACACCAACTACAACTCTCCCTACCACAACTCCCACTACTACAACTACAACTTCACCTACTACAACAAATCTCCCTACCACAACTACAACTCCCCCTACCACAACCACAATAGCTCCCCCTACCACAACTCCCCCTACTACAACTACAACTCCCCCTGATACAACCACAATAGCTCCCCCTACCACAACTCCACCTACTACAACTCCCCCTACCACAACCACAATAGCTTCCCCTACCACAACTCCCCCTACTACAACTACAACTCCCCCTATCACAACTCTAGGTTCTGGAAACCCTTGTTTGGGAAAGGTTACTGGGTACTACACCAACCCTGCAGACCCAAAAAGTTTTTACCAATGTGTTAGTGGCGGAGCCTTCCTTGTAAACTGTCCAGCAGGTTTGGTCTTTGATCAAAACTGCGTCTGCTGTAACTTTCCAAATATATAAAGAGTTGCACATGTATAATTTCACAATCCATGATAATATTTATTCTTATTAAGAAATGCTGGGCCACATATAAGTCACATAGTCTATACTTTCATCAATTTGTAACTTTGTGTACAAAGGGTTAGTGGCAATGTCCTCACATCCATGACTGTTAAAAAACAATGTTATTTTATTTATACATATACATAATACAAACAACTTGTACTGTATACAATTGTTTTCCTGTTGCTGTCTGTTAATTGTAGGTGTATCTAAACCAGTTGGGTGTTTTTTTTCATTGCCATCATTTCTTCTGACATACCTTACTTAATTATATGGTTGTTGCATATCCATGTCATGGGTTTGTTCTTTGTTGATTTATGTTTAGCCATTTTGTGAGATTTGTCCTACATAAGGACACAGATGTTGCATATTGTATATATTTATATACTTAATGTCTACATAAATACAAATGAATATAACTTAATTAATATGTTAATAATTGTTATTAATAATAAAATACCACAAGTTTCCCAAACAAGTACTGGCCTATTTTCTTTTGTTTGTTTTCTATATTTGGTTGTTCTATGTTTGTTGCTTTTGTCTATCAGGTGTTTGTTAGATAAACGACAAAATATACACAAAAAGTAAGGAAATTTGTGTTTCTTAGATTATTTCTCTGTGGTAACAATGCTTTTTGGCAATAAATCTTATACCGTTGGAAAGCCTGTTTAGTTCCAAACGACACCAAACGAGTCAATTTCAGAATAGGCTGTTTGGCATTGGCAGAGAAGATTTGGCAAATTTTTCATGCATACACATACTCAGCGCTGCTGCTCATCCCACAAATGCATGTTCCTTTCAAATGGGGCACCATTTGAAAGGTAACTAAACAGGCTTTCCAACGGTATAAGATGTATTGCCAATTTACCAATGTGATGGTGACAGAGCCTTCGTTATAAGCTGCCCAGCAAGTTGGTCTTTGAACCAAACCCAAAATTTATTCTTATTAACAAATGGTGGGCCACATAGAAGTCACATATAGTAAGCCATACTGTATATACTTTCATCAATTTGTAACTTTGTGTACAAAGGTTTAGTGGCAATGTCCTCCCATCCATGACTGTTAAAAGACAATATTATTTTATTTATACATAAACATAATACAAACAACTTGTACTGTACATATACAATTGTTTTCCTGTTGCTGTCTGTTAATTGTAGGTGTATCTAAACCAGTTGGGTGTGTATGTTCTTGTTTTTTTCATTGCCATCATTTCATCTGGCATACCTTACTTAATTATATGGTTGTTGCGTATCCATGTCATGGGTTTGTTGATTTATATTTAGCCATTGTGTGAGATTTGTCATAAATAAGGACATGGATGTTGCATATTGCATATATTTATATACTTAATGTCTACATGTAAATAGATACAAATAAATATAACTAAATTAATAGTTAATAATTATTATTAATAATAAAATACCACAAGTTTCCCAAACAAGTACTGGCCTATTTTCTTAGGGGGGAGCTGAGCTGGAAGGAACAGCTCTTGATTTACTTGTCGATCTATGTTCAGACCAAGATCAAGATCAAATCTTACCTCCCAGGTCATTCAAAATGGTTGCTTTCTAGCACCCTGGCCACACTGCCTACCTCTACCAGTGCAGGACAGCTACCTCGCTGCTGTCTTTGATAATGAGCATCAATAATACAGTCCCTCCAGGATTTCGCAGCCTTTTTTTGAGATTGTTGCGACCCAAAATGCCTGATTTTGCGGGAGCTTTTGTAAAAAATTGCAATAAAAGTTGTGTCTTTTTTTTTTTCTTTTCTTTTTTTGGTATAATTCTTTACAAATAAAAAGGAAACTTGTTTCGGTGAGAATAAAACTACTCTGGGCTGAGTTTTCCTAGTAACCTTACCAAAAAAGGCTCAGGATGCTGCAAATGTTGGTATAATATGAAAATGGCTGGTGGATTTAGGACAAAAATAATAATTTATTGAATGAAACAAATTTGAACATATCTGTCAGTGGCTTGTTGATCTTAACATTGTTAGTTAATTTCCTATCCTGGCCTGGGATGGGACACACATTCATACGGTTTGATAAAGTAACGTTACTTATTGGACTTTAACTTATCATTGCACTTAAAATAACGAGCGTAGCTGTCCTCAATATAGGTCATTGTGTAGGTCTCATCTCCAGTTTTTCTTGCATCTACCGTGTGTGTTTATTTGTGTGTGTGCGCACATCAGTGGCGGGGAGAACTGAGCAGCAGCCCCGCCCGCTGCAGACAGCTGACAGGATTGAAACAGCAGCAGCTTTCAGTGACTTTAGAGTGAAACATCGTTACAGCATACATTGATGTAAAAAAATGTATACAGGTTGGCAGGACGGTCTGTAATGTCTTTCGCTGTACGTTTTGTTGGTAAATGTGAGATGTTCGAGTCACTCGTCTTGTCTTCATATCAGAAACAAGGAAATTAATTTGGTGACATACGTGTGTTACGTCAACCTGTTCTCACTCCCACTTGGTCAGTGGCTCTCAGCATCACATATTGACGCAGAATCTGACAAGTGGGACTGTTGTGATTGGTTGAAGTCGCGGGAAATTCCGGTTATTGGTCAAATTTGCGGTAAAGTTGTGGTGATTGGTTAAAAATGCGAGTCACACCAAATTCACAGTGATTGGTTGAATTTGTGTGAATTGTTGCGATCACGATATCCATTTATTTCATTACAAATGGTTATTTTCATTTTAGACAGAAAAGGTTAAGATTCTATCCACAGAAAGGCTAGAGGGGTTTTAATTTGACACTAAATGGAAATGTTAGGAGTTTAAAAATATATATATTTTTTATGTCTGTGAGATATTCTACATATCTAGACATTGAAACTAGTAAAAGGTATAATTTTGCTGGTAGGTCAATATAACTTTCAACAGATCTTTTTCACTGTCTATTTTTGCACTGCACCATAAAAAAGGCAACACCCTAAATCACTAGATGAGCCGCAGCTGACACGCAGCCAAGCCTGATCTGCACTTCTCACACAGGCTCTGTGGCTGCTCTAACCTGTTTACATGGGCGGTGAAAGATTTTTCTATTATTGTAGACATGATTATAGAATATTAGCAGTTAAAGTTATATTTGTGCACGTTGCAAAAGAGGCTGTGTGCAGTCATTGAGGAAGTGGTTCAATGGAATGTCACTGACACATAGAAGGTTAAGCTTGCTAGAGGTCACACCCCTGTGAGGTTAGGATAACAGTTTGAGGGAGAGAAGAGAGGGTGATGCCATATAGGATGTTAAAGTTTATCATGATGATTGTGTGTTTCTGTGCGAGAGGTTTGTTCTAACAGTAATGGCAGGAAATAGGAATGTATGTAGGAATGTGTGTGTTTAGGAGTTAGGTCAGGTCACGAACAAGGTGGGAAAGGAGGACGACATGACATGAAGTCGATGAAATGAATGATGAGTTCCTGTTTTACTCGTATCTGGAGTGAAACCAGAATTCTGCTGGACTGGTGTGCATGAAGCAACCCCCACATCCTACTGACGACAGAGGAAGGACTACACCTAGAGAGGATAAATTGAAATGGAACTTTGTAACATTTGCTCATTACTTGGGAGACATAGGGGGGGGGGTCTCGGTGGTGGGCCCGCAGATTTGTATATTTTAAAATGCTGTTACTAAAGAAGTGTTAACTTTATTCTATCGTCTCAGTAATTTATTTCAGTCCACTAGTTAAGTGATCAAACAAATACGCTTAAGAGGGATGGTTTAGAGTATAAGGTAATTGGAATCAGAATCTTAGGCCTGAGTGCCTGAAGTTTTCAGATCTTAATTTATCATCCTTCAGCGGCTAAATAAAAAGCAAGAAGTTCCGCGACACACACGCTCTTCTCAGGTAGACAGCATGCTTGTGTGTGTTGGCAGACAGCAGGACTATAAAATCACATAATCAAATTAGTTGACCTATCTGAGATGATGGAGCCTGTTAGGTGGAGCAGGGGAGAGTGGACCCAAATGCAGGGAGAGGCAGGCAGAAGGTTTTTACACAAGGGTTTATTGTAATAAAAAATACAGAACAGAGGCTGAAAAAACCGGAGGAACAAAACGCAGTGGGATCCAAAAAGACACAGGCTGACGGCACAGGAACACACATGAGGGCAAATGCAGACAAAACGATCTGAAAAGAGACAAAGGGAACAGGGGGGTTAAATACAAGAGGTAATGAACAAATTAGGGACAGGTGATACAACAGGTGCAGCACATTAGGGCGGGGCAGGACAATCAACAAGGTGTGAGAGCAAAATAAAACTAGACAAGACAAGACAGAAAACAGGACTATCAAAATGAAACAGGAAACAGAACATGGGAATACACGGGGAATACACAACACATGACACAGGGTAAATTTACAAGACATGGAACGGAAAAAATACAGAATAAATATACAAACACAGGAAACCTACACAAATAACTAAACAAGGCAACAGAAATAGAACAAAATACAAGGCAAAATACCAAAACCATAACAGTACCCCCGCCTCAAGGGGCGGATTCCAGACAACCAAAAAACATAAGAAAAACAGAAAACAACCCAGGGAGGGCGAGAGTCCAGGGGAGGCAGAGAGTCACGGAGGCACAGGGCACAGAGAGTCCTGGAGCACAGGGGGCAAAGAGTCACTGGGGTACCCGGGGGAAATAGGGGACCACTCGAGGAAGCAGGGGAGGGCCACTCGGAAACAGAGAGGGGCCACTCGGGGGGACAGTGAACTGAGAGACCTCGGCAACAGGGGACAGTGAGACCTCGGCAACAGGGGACAGTGAGACCTCGGCAACAGGGGGCAGTGAGACCTCGGCAACAGGGGGCAGTGAGACCTCGGCAACAGGGGGCAGTGAGACCTCGGCAATAGGGGGCAGTGAGACCTCGGCAACAGGGGGCAGAGGGCAGCAACAAAAGTAGGAGCCTTCTGATGGCCGACAACGAAGGCAGAAACCTTCTGGCCACCGGTGACGAGGGCAGAAGCCTTCTGGTGGCCGGCGACGAGAGCAGAAACCTTCTGGCCACTGGCGACGAAGGCAGAATCACTCAGGCGGCCGTACTGGACATCGAGGGCAGCTCCACTCTGGGGGCCTAGCCGGTCGGCCAAGGCGACCGGCGGCCGAACTGGGCGTCGCGGGTTCTGAGGCGGCCAGCCTGGACGTCGAGGGTTCTTTGGTGGGCGTCGCCGCCGGCAAGTCTCTTCGGGCGGCCAAACTGGACGTTGAGGGCGGCGCCCCTCCGGGGGCCGAGCCGGTCGGCCAAGGCGAAGCCCCTTGGGAGGCAGTGCCGGCGAAACAGGAGGGGCAGGAGTCGGTTTGACCGACACAGGCAAAGTCTCTGGGGGGGTCTCAAGGGTGGTCTCAGGGGCACCGGAGACCGGCAAAGTCTCAGGGGCGCCGGAGACCGGCAGGGTCTCAGGGGTGGTCTCGGAGGTGCTGACCGGTGGCAAAGTCTCTGGGGTGCAAGTCAGCGCAGGCTCTGGAAGCTCAGTCGGCGCAGGCTCTGGAAGCTCCGTCAGCGCAGGCTCTGGAAGCTCCGTCGGCGCAGGCTCTGGACGCTTTAATTTTTTACATTATTCCTGATGAAGATGGAATGTACATAATTTAAGTGTGTGTGTGCATGTGGGGGGGGGGAATAAAATCTCCAACCCGGAGAGAAATTAAGACCAAACCCGACCGAACCTGACCAAACTTCAGTTAAACCTGAAGTTCTTTGCCCGAACCTACCGAACCCGTCCCTACCTGACCAAACCCAGCCAAACCCGATCCGAACACCAATCCTGAATCCGTCCAAACCCGACCGAACCCGTCCGAACCATACCGAACCTGGCCGAACCCTACCGAACCCAACTTAACCTGATCTCGAACCCGGCTGAATATGACCAAACCCGACCGAACCCGAAGCCGAAACCTGGATTCGGTGCCCGGATTCGGTGCCTGGATTCGGTGCCAGGATTCCACCGAATATTGGGCAGAATCTCGTATTCCCTCTGTCATTAGTCAGAGATAATATTGCATCTCAGTCGTCTCTGGCAGTTTCTTTAGCAGAATTGTATTGTATTGTATTTATTTGTAAACCACCAACAGGAATACCATCCTATTTCATCCTGTACAATGACAGTAAAGAACCCTACTGAACCCGGCCGAACCTGATCTCGAACCCGACCGAACCCGACCCCAAAACCGGCCGAACCCGACCAAACCCGACCAAAGCTGAACTTCAGTTAGAGCTGAAGTTCTTTGCCCGAACCTGACCAAACCCGACCCCGAACCCGACCTTCAGTTAGAGCTAAAGTTCTTTGCCCAAACCTGACCGAACCCGACCCTGAACCCAGCCGAACCCTACCGAACCATACCGAACCCGGCCGAACACGACCGAACCCGACCAAACTCGACCCCAATCCCGGCCGAACCCGTTCCCGACCCCAATCCTGAACCCGACCAAACCTTACAGAACACTGCCGAACACGGCCTCAGGGTGATACTATACACATCCCAGACTGTCAATGGGTAATATCGGAGCATTCTGATAAAGGATTTTAAAATTAAAGGCTTAAATGTCCAATTAAAGCTATATTTTAACTATTTTTCAGACTGCTAATTAAAACCATATTGTAAATCTTTTTCAGGATGCTCTAAAAATGAAACCTATTAAGCCAGATTCATTTCACGTCAAGGTGATACTATACACATCTCAGACTGTCACTGGGTAATATCGGAGCATTCTGATGTAGGATTTTAAAATTAAAGGCTTAAATGTCCAATTAAAGCTATATTTTGGCTGCTAATTGAAGCCATATTGTAACTCTTTTTCAGGCTGCTCTACAAACAAAACGTCCTGTTAAGCCAAACTAATATCACCTCAGGGTGATAGTATACACATCCCAGACTGTCAATGGGTAATATTGGAGCATTCTGATAAAGGATTTTAAAATTAAAGGCTTAAATGTCCAATGAAAGCTATATTTCAACTCTTTTTCAGGCTGCTAATTAAAACCATATTGCAACTCTTTTTCAGGATGGTTCTAACAACGAAACCTCCCATTAAGACAGACTCATTTCACCACAGGGTGATAGTATACACATCCCAGACTATCACTGGCTAATATCGGACTATTCCAATATAGGATTTTAAATTTAAAGGATTAAATGTCCAATTAAAGCTATATTTTGGCTGCTAATTTGAGCCATATAGTAACTTTTTTTCAGGCTGCTCTAAAAAAGAAATGTCCTGTTAAGTCAGACTGATTTCACCTCAGGGTGATACTATACACATCCCAGACTGTCACTGGGTAATATCAGAGCATTCTGATATAGGATTTTAAAAGTAAAGGCTTAAATGTCCAATTAAAGCTATATTTCAACTATTTTTCATGCTGCTAATTAAAACCATATTGGAACTCTTTTTCAGGCTGCTCTAAAAACGAAACCTCTTGTTAAGCCAGACTCATTTCACCTCAGGGTGATATAATACACATCCCAGACTGTGACTGGCTAATATCAGACTATTCTGATATAGGATTTTAAAATTGAAGGCTTAAATGTACAATTAAAGCTATATTTGGCTATATTTTGGCTGCTAATTAAAGCCAAATTGAAACTCTTTTTCAGGCTGCTCTAAAAACAAAACGTCCTGTTAATCCAAAATAACATCACCTCAGGGTGATAGTATACACATCCCAGACTGTCACTGTGTAATATCGGAGCATTCTGATATAGGATTTTAAAATTAAAGGCTTAAATGTCCATTTAAAGCTATCTTTCAAAGCTTTTTCAGGCTGCTAATTAAAACCATATTGTAACTATTTTTCAGGCTGCTCTAAAAACGAAACCTCTTGTTAAGCCAGACTCATTTCACCTCAGGGTGATAGTATACACATCATAGACTGTCACTGGCTAATATCAGACTATTCTGTTATAGGATTTTAAAATTAAAGGTTTAAATGTCCAATTAAAGCTATGTTTTGGCTATATTTTGACTGCTAATTTAAGCAATATTGTCACTCTTTTACAGGCTGCTCTAAAAACGAAACGTCCTGTTAAGTCAGACTCATTTCACCTCAGGGTGATACTATACACATCCCAGACTGTCACTGGGTAATATCGGACCATTCTAATATAGGATTTTAAAAGTAAAGGCTTAAATGTCCAAACAAAGCTATATTTCAACTATTTTTCATGCTGCTAATTAAAACCATATTGTAACTCTTTTTCAGGCTGCTCTAAAAACAAAACCTCTTGTTAAGCCAGACTCATTTCACCTCAGGGTGATAGTATACACATCATAGACTGTCACTGGCTAATATCAGACTTTTCTCTTAAAGGATTTTAAAATTAAAGGTTTAAATGTCCAATTAAAGCTATATTTTGGCTATATTTTTTTCTGCTAATTTAAGCCATATTGTAAGTCTTTTTCAGGCTGCTCTAAAAATGAAACGTCCTGTTAGGTCAGACTCATTTCAACTCAGGGTGATACTATACACATCCCAGACTGTCACTGGGTAATATCGGAGCATTCTGATATAGGATTTTAAAATTAAAGGCTTAAATGTCCAATTAAAGGAATATTTTGGCTATATTTTGGCTGCTAATTAAAACCATATTGTAACTCTTTTTCAGGCTGCTCTAACAACAGAACCTCATATTAAGCCAGACTCATTTCACCTCAGGGTGATATCATACACATCCCAGACTGTGACTGGCTAATATCAGACTATTCTGATATAGGATTTTAAAATTGAAGGCTTAAATGTACAATTAAAGCTATATTTGGCTATATTTTGGCTGCTAATTGAAGCCAAATTGAAACTCTTTTTCAGGCTGCTCTAAAAACAAAACGTCCTGTTAAGCCAAAATAACATCACCTCAGGGTGATAGTATACACATCCCAGACTGTGACTGGCTAATATCAGACTATTCTGAAATAGGATTTTAAAATTAAAGGGTAACACTTTACAATAAGGGTACATTAATTAGCATTAACTTAATACATTAATAAGCATTAACTAACCGTCATTAATGGTTGAATAAATTGTTTAATTAATATGTATTAACAATGATCATGTTAGCTAAGGTATTAATTGATGCATTATTTACCATTAGTTGATGACTTAACTAACTTTTAATCACAGTTAACTAAGGTGTCTATTATACCATTAGTTAATGCAGTAATAAGCCTTGACTTACTTTTAATAACAGTTAACTATGGTGTCTATAGTGCTATTAATTAATGCCGTAAAAAGCTTTGACTAACTGTTAGTAACAGTTAACTAAGGCGTTTATTTACCATTTGTTAATGACTTGACTAACTGTTGTGGACATTTCTGTTGCTGGTTTTGTTCATTTCTATTGCCTTGTTTAGTTATTTCTGTAGGTTTCCTGTGTTTGTATATTCACTCTGTATTTTTTCTGTCTTGTAAATTTACTTCGTGTTGTGTATTTCCCGGTTTATGTTCTGTTTCCTGTTTTATTTTGACAGTCTGTGTTCGATCTTGTCTTGTCTAGTTTTACTTTCTATTTTCCCGCCTTGTCTGATTGTCCTGCCCCGCCCTAATGTGCTTCACCTGTTGTATCACCTGTCCCTCGTTTGTTCATTACCCCTTGTATTTAACCCCCTTGTTTCCTTTGTCGCTTGTCAGATCATTTCGTGTACTCGTGCCGCCTGTGTGTATCTCACTGTGTTTTGTTCCCGTGGGTTTTCCAAGCCTTTGTTCTGCCGTTGTTTTTGTTTAATTAAAATATCATTGAACTCTCACCATCTCCTGCCTGCCGTATCTCTCTGCCTTTGGGTCCTCCATCTCTCACCATGTCACAACAAGCCTTGACTAACTGTTAATCATGGTTAACTAAGGTGTATATTTTACCATTAGTTAATGCAGTAACAAGCCTTGACTAACTGTTAATAACAGCTAACTAAGGTGTACATTTTTACATTAGGTAATGTACTAAAAAGCCTAAACTGGAAATAAAAGCTAACTGAAGTGTCTAAGTAAACCCTTAGTTTATGTTAATTAAGGTATTTCCTAATATTACTAGGTGGTTGATACAGATGTTTGATAGCATGCATGTCTTACGGTTCATGGCCAAGCCATGTCATTATGAAAAAACTGTTTTTATTGTTTATTTACGGGTTATGGTTGTCAACATACCTTTGTCCACTATATTTGTCCATCCTCCAACGTATGACTTACTTTTGGTAGAGGGTGAGATCAGTGAAAAGATGCCATAGTCTCCATGCAGAGGTTTGCTTCTTCCTTTGTCTCCATGTAGACATTAACTTAAAACCCAACCTATATAAATTATTGTGCATGCTATATAAACATTACTTATCCTTAAATGGTCACTTGATTAATGTATAATAACACTGAATTAGCATTACTAAACCATAATTAAACAGTTATTAATGCTGTTTTGTAGCCTTATTGTAAAGTTGACAACACATGCACCTTAACTAACACTTAATTTAGTATTTAACCATACTGAACAAGCCTTACTAAACCATAACTAAACAGTTATTAATGCTGTTTTGTAGCCTTATTGTAAAGTAGAGAACATATGCACCTTAACTAACACGTAATTAAGTATTTAACAATACTGAACAAGCCTTACTAAACCATAACTAAACAGTTGTTAATGCATTTTAGTAGACTTATTGTAAAGTTAAGAACATATGCACCTTAACTTACACTTGATAAATGCATAACAGTGCTGAATAAAGATTACTGTTACGGTTTGGACAATTTTGTTGCCTGTTTTGTTCTATTTCTGTTGCCTGTATCAGTATTTTCTGTATATTTCCTGCTTTTGTTGATTAGGCTGTATTGTGTATGTTTTGGTTATCCCTGTATTCTGTTCTCCCTCATGTTTAGTGTTGGTCAAGTGTCTGTGTTTAGGTTATTTCATGTTTCCTGCCGGTTTGTTCCTGTTTCCTGTTTTATTTTGATAGTCTGTGTCCGATCTTGTCTTGTTTTACTTTGTTTTCCCGCCTTTGTTGATTGTCCTGCCCCACCCTGATATGTTTCACCTGTTGTGTCACCTGTCCCTCATTAGTTCATTACCTCATGTATTTAACCCCCGTGTTCCCATTGTCGCGTGTCAGATTGTTTGCCTATTTTTGCCCTCGTGTGTGTTCCCGTGCCGTCAGCCTGTGTGTCTTTTTTGAATCCCTCTCTGTCTTGTTTTTTGGCTTTTCCAGCCTCTGTGCTGCTGGTCTTTTTGTTATCATTAAATCATTTTGAACTCTCACCATCTCCTGCATTTGAGTCCTCCATCTCTCCAGCTTAACATATTACTAAACAATGATTCACAGTTTATTAGTACTCTGACTTAAACATTAACACAGCTTTTAAACATTAGTGAAACATTGTCAATGTGAAATCAAATCTTCATGACAACCTTCTGTTATGCACACATATTCAAAATGTAAACAAGGTTTTCATTTGATTCTGAGTTTGACTCAGTCAGTTCTCATCTTTCTTTCCACTGAAGACTCAGCGCTATAACAGTTTGAGTCCAGTATGGAGATTACACTGGATATTTTCCCGGTCTTGTCATCTTCACTGTCATGTCTTCTGGATAGTTTTCCTCTCTTGAAACCTATCAAACCAAGTGGGATATATCAATTTCTTTTAAATGCATGCAAAAGCTACGTATGCAAGGATTGATCGTTAACTATATCACCGTCAAATCTTTACACACATTGTACACTCAAATGACAACGAAATTTGATAGGGCAGCCTTAATGGTACACACTCTACCTAGGGAGTGGTGAGCTACCTTGACGATCATGATTATCCATTATTTAGATTGTGTCCAGAATATTAATGCATTGATGCATCTGACAGCCAGCAATCACAGCATTCACATGTTAAGTCAGACTCATTTCACCTCAAGGTGATACTATACACATCCCAGTGTTATGGTTTTGGTGTTTGTATTGTCTTTTTGTAGCCTGTTTTCTGTCATGTCCTGTCTCCTTGTGATTTTGTGATTTTTGGTCTTGTCTTCTTTTATGTTCTGTTTCCTGTTTCATTTTAATAGTCTGGTTTTCTGTCTTGTCGTGTCTAGTTTTACTCCCTGTGTTTTCCCGCTCCTGTCATTGCCTAATGTTTTCCACCTGTTTCCCAGTCCTTGTGTCACCTGCCTCTTGTTTCCTCATTACCCTCTGTATTTAGTCTTTGTGTTTCCCTTGTCCTGTGTCAGATCATTGTATGTGTGTGTTAGTGTTGGTTCCTGTCGTGTTTCTCCGTGTCAGCTAATTTTCTGTGCTTCTTATATTTTTCTAGTTTTTGTATTTTCCTCTGTTTTTTGGATTCCCTTTTTTCTACATTCTGGATTTTATTTTTTACCTGCTGAAGTCTCAGGATTCCCTTTGTTCATTTATGTACTTTGGTATAATAAATCTTCAACTCCAACTTTCTCCTGCCTGCTTGCCTGCTCTCTGCAATTGGGTCCAATTATTCCCTGCAACATAACAGAATGATCTGACCAACTGGACCTAGTAGAGAGGCTTCTTTTTTCCGGTGGGTTCCCAGTTTTTGTTTTCTTTCTACTGGTTGCTGCTCAAACCTACCTGGACTATGGATCCGGCACACTTTTTGTCAGATGAACTATGTGAGCTAATGTGTGACCTGATTGAGCTGAAGACTATGTGGAAGGAGACTGACAGTGATTGCCAGACAGAGGCGATTTTGTCGTTTGAGGCCAGCCGCCTCGGAGTCCAACGTCCTGCTTGGCCACCTGAGGGGCTCTACCTTCACTGACCTGAGAGGCCACCTGAGAGGCTTCGCCTTTGCCGCCGGCCTTCTGAGGGGTTTCGACTTCGCCGCCAGCATTCTGAGGGGTTCTGCCTTCGCCGCCGGCCACCAGAAGGATTCTGCCTTCGCCGCCGGCCCCCTGAAGGATTCTGCCTTCGCTGCTGCTCTCTGTCCCCTGTTGCCAAGGCCTCTCCGTTCCCTGTCCCGAGTGCCCCAGTGCTCTTTGTTCCCTGTGCCCCAGAGCCCTCTGTCCCCAGTTCCCTGAGTCCCGCTGTCCTCAATTTCCCTTGCCCCCACTGACTCTGGTGCCTTCCCTCGCCCCTCTGGGGTTGATTTATTTTGACTTTTTGGGTCGTCACTCCTCCTGGCCCCCTCCGCCCTCCCTGGTTTGTTTCTGCCTGTTTTTTGTTTTGAACATCTGGGATCTGTCCCTTGGAGGGGGGGTCCTGTTATGGTTTTGGTGTTTTGTCTTGTCTTTTTGTAGCCTGTTTTCTGTCATGTCTTGTCTCCTTGTGATTTTGTGATTTTTGGTCTTGTCTTCTTTTATGTTCTGTTTCCTGTTTTATTTTGATAGTCTGGTTTTCTGTCTTGTCGTGTCTGGTTTTACTCCCTGTGTTTTCCCGCTCCTGTGATTGCCTGATGTTTTCCACCTGTTTCCCAGCCCTTGTGTTACCTCCTCGTTTCCTCATTACCCTCTGTATTTAGTCTTTGTGTTCTCCTTGTCCTGTGTCAGATTATTGTATGTGTGTGATAGTTGGTTCCTATCGTGTTTCTCCGTGTCAGCTAGTCAGTTTTCTGTGCTTCTTATATTTTTCTGTTTTTTTGTATTTTCCTATGTTTTTTGGATTCCCTTTTTTCTACATTCTGGATTTTGTTTTTTGCCTGCTGCAGTCTCAGGACTCCCTTTGTTCATTTATGTACTTTGGTCTAATAAATCTTCAACTCTAACTTTCTCCTGCCTGCTATCTGCAAATGGGTGCAATTATTATCCGCAACATAACACCCAGACCGTCACTGGGTAATATCGGACCATTCTGATATAGGATTTTAACATTAAAGGCTTAAATGTCCAATTAAAACTATATTTTGGCTGATAATTTAAGCCATATTGTAACTCTTTTTCAGGCTGCTCTAACAACAAAATGTCCTTTTAAGTCAGACTCATTTCAACTCAGGGTGATACTATACACATCCCAGACTGTCACTGGGTAATATCGGACCATTCTAATATAGGATTTTAACATTAAAGGCTTAAATGTCCAATTAAAGCTATATTTCAACTCTTTTTCATGGTGCTAATTAAAACCATATTGTATCTCTTTTTCAGGCTGCTCTAAAAATGAAACCTCCTGTTAAGCCAGACTCATTTCACTTCAGGGTGATACTATACACATACCAGACTGTCACTTGGTAATATCAGAATATTTTGATATAGGATTTTAAAATTATAGGCTTTAGAATTGTCAACAACATAATTTGGTTGAAGCTGGGTTTTCTATATAACTCCAGGGTAGAGATGGACATGCTGGGCATCAATGGGAAAAGTAGTATCTATAGTATGTGAATCAGCTTTAAAATTCAACGGGGAGCAATATTTGGCCATTTGGGGCCAGTGCAAAGTCAGGCACTTTAGCAATAGAATTGTGAATAATCATGATTTGGTTGGAGCTGGGTTTTCTCCATAACTCCAGGGTAGATAAGGTCAAGCTGCGCATCAATGGGAAATGTAATATCTGTAGTATGTGAATCAGCTTTAAAATTCTACGTGGGCAAAATTTGGCCATTTGGTGCCAGTGCAAAGTCAGGCACTTTAGCAATAGAATTGTCAATAATCATGATTTGTTTGGATCTGGGTGTTCTCCATAACTCCAGGGTAGATATGGACAGGCTGGCCATCAATGGGAAATGTAGTATCTGTAGTATGTTGTTAGATCCCCGAGTTAACCCCCTTACGGAGGTCCTGGACCAGCTCTCCGTTTAAAGGGTCCGAGCCTCTTTTGCCTATGGGTATTACCCTACTAGGTTAAAGGGACTATTTAAGCTGGTGGCGAGGAGACTCGCCTAGCTTCTAACTGCCTTCCTCCGTACATCTACCCTGCTTACACTAGTGCCGCACCCGACCGAATGGCCCCAGGGGCAGTTACCTCACCAGTCACGCACGTTAACGGCAGCTCTCCTCTTAATGATCTGTGCACTTGGTAGTTGCTAGGTTTGGTTTTAGTGGCTCGTACAGTGAGCCCCAAGGGTCTTTTTAATTTATATGGCTAGAGCAACCTAGTAGAACTTTTTTAGTTGTTAAACACACCTCCTGATACTCATTATCCAGGACGGGACGTCAGGAATTCAATGTCCACAAAAATCTTCTTCAACTTCAATGAATGCTTTTTATTGCTGGGTTTAGCAAGTGAGCGTATACAGCGTATCATTCTTCAATATTGATTTTTCACACACTAAAATGATTAATCTGATCTAAAATTCGTGAAGTAAAAAATCGTTTAATCTCAAACCATATATATATATATATATACATATATACAAATACACATACACACACATATATACACACACACACACACACGCATATATATATATATATATATATATATATATATATATATATATATATATATACACACATTTATATACTAGGGCTGCAGCTATCGATTCTTTTTGTAATCGATTAATCTAGCACTTAATCCATTGATTAATCGGATTTTTTTTAATTTTTTTTTTACGTTTTTAAACAACCAAAACAAGACCTATATGTAAATATTAGTTATACTTAACCTATTTTCATTTATATATTTGATTATAATGTCACACAGCTCTGTCACACTTATGCTATTAGATCGTTTACCAGCTGTTTCTCCGTGGAGAGAGAGAGAGCGAGAGCAAGAGAGAGAGAGAGAGAGAGAGAGAGAGAGAGAGAGAGAGAGAGAGAAGAGAGAGAGAGCGAGAGAGAACGAGAGAGAGAGCGAGAGAGAACGAGAGAGAGAGCGAGAGAGAGCGAGAGAAAGAGATGCGCAACAATCAGCTGTTTTTTCTGAAGGAATAGTCAGCGCGTCAGCTCAGATCATGGTCACCACTACGTATTTTCTTTTCTTTGATTTTGGTAGTAGTTGTGCTTTATGTAGTTTCATTGTCCATACGACTCTGTGATTTACTTTTGTCGGTCCTCTTCGTGGAATGGATGATTAAGTTAGACTCCATGGTGGACCCAAATGCAGAGGGAGACGGCAGGCAGGAGATGGTGTGAGCTCAATAATTTTTAATAAAACAAAAACAACGGCAGAACAAAAGCTGGGAAAATCCACAGGACGAAACACAGAGAGATACACACAGGCGGCATGAGGAAACAAAATGATCTGACAAGAGACAAAGGAAACAAGGGGGTTAAATACAAGGGGTAATGAACAAACGAGGGGCAGGTGATACAACAGGTGAAGCACATTAGGGCGGGGCAGGACAATCAGACAAGGCGGGAAAATAGAAAGTAAAACTAGACAAGACAAGAAAGAACACAGACTATCAAAATAAAACAGGAAATAGAACATAAACCGGGGTATACACAACATGAGGTAAATTTACACGACAGAAAAATACAGAATAAATATACAAACACAGGAAATATACAGAAATAATGATACAGGCAACCGACATATGCAAAACCAGGTAACCAAAATGTCCAAACCATAACAACAACGTTAGTAACATTGATTTAACTAAGCTTCGAGGCAAGTCATTTTGCATCGAGGATTTTTTGTAATTGAATTATTCAAGGAATCGTTTCAGCCCTAATATATACACACACATATATATATATATATACACACACACACACATATATATATATACACACACACATATATATATATACACACACACACACACACACACACACACACACACACACACATATATACACATATACGTGTCTCAGGACCAAGAACACCAAGTATTAATATTATAGACTCATACTTACTCTGAGAACCCCTTCCATTTCAGCAGAAACTCTACTCTTCCCTTCACCACTCTGCGGTCCAAAACCTTCTCCACCACATACTCCTCCTCTTCCTCCTCCTCCGCTGCTGCTGCTAGTAATGCTGCTGTGGTGGCGGCTGGTGGTGGCGCTGCTTTTTTTGCTGCAGGCTGCTCCTCCTCGGAGGCCTAACTGACAACTTTCCTCTTGCCATTCTTTTTCTCCTCCTTCTCCTTGTGTTTCTGCATGTACTCGGCGATATCGTCGGGGCTGTCCAGGTTGTCTTGCGTCTCCCATGTGTTATCCTCACTGGAAAGGTGAGTGCAGACAGAAGAAAATCTCCTCAGGCTTTGTTTTTAGGTAATAAATTCTCACTGTAATTGTTAATTCCTATTATTCCTTTTTTCTCTTGTCATTTTGTAAGGTTATTTGTGGGTCTGCAACTTAGTATAAAAATACCAAACCTTCAACTTTGAGGGCATGATACAATGCCGGAATTTATGCTGTAGATTATTTGCAATTTGTAAATGAACAAGATATGTATATACATCAGGACCAAGAACACCAAGTATTAATATTATAAACTAGGGCTGTCAAACGATTACATTTTTATTTATTTTTTAAAATTGCGATTAATGGCTGAATTTCTATAGTTAATCGCGATTAATCGCATATTTTATCACATGATTAAAATTCTATTATTTTGAATTTCAGAACAGTTTTTAAGTACATATTAACAATCGAAAGCAATTTTTACCAGTGTATCTTGACTGGGAATCAAATGAATGCAAAGAAAGTAACTTTAGGATTTTAGGATTTGTAATTATTTATTTATTTTGTAAACAATAGAAAAATGTGTGAATCTCTCATTATTGCACAATTCCTCCAAATATCTAACTAAAACACTAAAAAACCCTATCCTTACCAGAGACAATATAGTGTTTAGTAACTCCTAAATAATGTTGATTACTCACTGATGTCCAGTGATCACCGGTTAATGAGACAGCGTTTGCAGCACTCTGCAGCAGTTCCAGTTGGGCTGCTTTCTCTTTGTCATACAGGCTGTGTGTGCGTGAAACTACTGTCCCCCTCGACGGCAGTGTATAAGACGGGTCAGAACATGCCAACCGTAGTACGTCTTTAAGACCCGAGTCCTCTATGATGCTGACAGGTCTGCAGTTAGTTGCCACCCGTTTCACAAGAGCTGTAGTAATTTTTTAGGATTTGGTTTCATCAACAGGTCGGCAGGTAGAACTTGTAGCACTCTCCAAAATACTGCCAGTGTGGACCAGCAGGTCCACACTGGAGCTACCCTCCTGCTGCTCCTCTTTAATAACAATTTGGCTTTTTGTTGTCTGGCGGCAAAGCTGAAACACAGACAGAAGTTAATGTCAGCTAAAGCTTAGAGATTGCAGGTTTTCCCCCAGTAAAGTTGTTTAGCTCGGTGGCCAGTGTGAAAATGAGACTCTAAAACAGCTATAAGACTCCATAGGGCCCTACATGAAGTCAATGCTACAAGCTAACTGGAGATTTTAAAATACGACTACATTCAAGTACCAGTTAAGATGACTTGAATTGTCATTATGTTTTTGTATCTTGTATTTGTTCTTGTTATAGACACACACACAAATGCACACACACAGAGACCCACACATACATACATTCAGATTCATACATTTACTGACAAACTGTTTTGTCAGTAAAAGGGAAATAAATATTGGAATAGCCTGCCCCCCACAATAAGGGGCCGTCCCACATACATCAATTTTAAAACTCATTTAAAATTCTGGCTTTTAGAAAACCAAAGCTGCACTCACTTTTAACTTCCTCACACATTTCACAATGTGTAACCCTTTAATGTTCACTCCAAGAAAAAAACAATGTAAAAATTATTTGTTTGCATTTTTTAAGTTATTGGGGCACTAATAACACAATTAATAAAAAATAAATAAATATATACCCCCCAGTTTTTTAAATATAGGCCTCTACCAAATGGTTGAGATGCTGCTTGATGGTAAAAGTACCTATTACATAATTATAAATGTATAATAGCATTTAAATTATATTTTAATACATACAAAGACAAAAACAAAGTAGAAAATGTAAAAATACCAGGAAACAATTCATGTCAAGTAAATTTTATTTCAACAAAAGAACTTCGCTCCCATTTTCTGCGTAAAATTCCAACAATTTTAACGACAATTGTATTGTCAAAAACATATGGGGACCTCTCCAACTTCTCAGCTCTGCTGTGTATAATCTCCAAAGAACTTTTGTTCTTGCATTGAATGAACTCAAAAATGAAACAAATCTTTCAAATAAAATGCACAAACAAAATAAGGATCTATGGGAACCTTGGCCACGTTATTTTCGATGGTATGCTGCGAAGCATTCCCTCTCTCCGATCAAGCACAGGAAAACTTGCACTTCCCACATTTCCATCTTGACACACCCTTTGGGCAGATGCAGCACCGGCCCCGGGTGTCAGTATGAAGTGGAAAATGTCCATAGTTGTTGTAGCGTACATCTGGTTGTGGTTGGGGGGGTCTTGGGCGGAGGCGCTTCTTCTCACAGGACATTTGTGGTGGAGAGGCAGATGATGGTCTGCCAACTCTGGGTGCTTCCTTGTTGACTTGTTTCAAACTGTGAGCCACAGCCAGGCGAAATCTTTTGAGAGGCATTGGTTTTTCCTTCAGTAGGCCACAGTCTCTCTTGTAGACCAGCCAGGCATTGGAGATGCACAGGTCAAGGACGTATCCAAACAGGGGGAAGTACCAGCGTCGTGACTTGGCAGGGGTCTTGTACAGGTGAACCAGCATGTCAGAAAGATCAATGCCGCCCATATGCTGATTGTTGGCAGCAATGATTGAAGGGCATGGGACAGCAATCTTCGCTTTCTCGTCTTTGCTCCACCGTTGGACACTTGTAAGGGGCATGATCCCACAGGCGTTGCTCAGGAGGGTAACACATTTATTGTCATACCATTTGACTCCGAGTAATCCTTCAGCAGACTTATAGTCAAGAGCTCCACGTCCTCTCTCCATCAGCTCTTTGTCTTCTATCAGGTGAGCTCCACCGATGCGGTTTGATCGGGCTGTGCCGATGCACTTGATGCCCAGATTTGCGTGCAGGCTCAGGATCAGGTCGAAACTAGTGAAGTAATTGTCAAAGAAGACAACTGAAAGCCGTGGCTGTGTTATGGTTTTGCATAATGTTGTCACCACTTTGTTCCCTAGAAGTAGCTCCTGCTCTTCCTCACTTAGATCAACATTGAAGAATGTGGACGGCCCTTGATAGAGCAGTAGGTCATGGATGATGCCAGATGAACTGGCACGACAGAACACTTTAAAGCCCCACTTGTCAGGTTTATTGGCAATGTATTGGCGGAGATTGCCAGCCCTTGTGCCATTATAAGACACAATGACTTCATCCACACTGTGCTTATAGGTGGATGGGATGAGGAGACATTGCTTACGAAGCATCTCAAAAATGGGTCGGATTTTGTAAAATCGGTCAGGGCTCCCATCACACTGCTGATTATCATTGAAGTGAATGTAGCAACGTAACTGCTTGAATCTCCTCTGCGGCATGATATCAGCAATCACGTTGAAGCGTGATGCAGGGTGCCAGTAGTCCTCCATGGCCGGGAAGTCGAAAACACCCATCAAAAGTAGCATAGCAAGAAAATCTTCAATCTCACCAGGGTTAGTCTTGATCGGATCCCCCAACTCCTAGGCAGAGTAGAGATTGGTTTGATGAGCAATATGTTGAATCATCTCATCAGTGAAGAGCCTTTTGAAGTACTGGAAGGGTGTCTTGACAGCATCAAGGGGTGCAAAACTTGAATCAAGAACCTGGAATTCCTCAATATCTACATGCTTCCAGATTCTCCTGGCTTCTTTATCTTTCTTTTCAGCCATTTTTTTCTTCTTTGTAATTGGGGGTGACATAGGAGCCACATCCAGCACTTCCATGGCTATTTTTAGGGTTTTTTTTCCCTTTTATCTTCCTCTTAGCAGATGTGCTTGTTGAGGGCATCTCCTCCTCATCCGATTCAGTGGAAAGATCCCTAATCATTTCTGCTTGTTTGGGCAGATAATCAGGATCCCCTATTATGTCATTATCATCATCACTCAGATCAGCCTCAGAATCTTGAGGATCTTCTGGTACAAGGGCCAGAAAATTCCGTGGCCTTGAACCGTAAAATGATTTAGCATCCATCTTTTGCTTCTAAAACACAGAAATACAAGGCGGGAACAAGGAAATGATGCACCATTACATATAAATGTCAGCATGTTACAAAAATCATACATATTAAACCATTTAAGTATAATAACACTATAACTGTAACATATTGATAACAATGCATGAACAGCAGTGTTTTTATTCCATGGAAAATAGTGCATTTTAATAAAATTAGCATAACTTCACCAAACTGTTACCATGCGGTTGAGCTGTCATTCCATGCAAAGGTTTACCATGGAGGGCCAACTCAATCGTATGGTCAAGCATGTTTTAAAAAAAATATTTGACCATTATAAGATGTTTCTCTTTTGCATCAGTTTACATAATTCTGTTAAGTAACATGTTAGATGATATAAAATGTTGACAAAACTAACTCATCTTTGAAAGTACAGCCAAAAATAGTCCACATGTCAGAGGTGATTTTTCAAGTCTAAACTTGCTAGCAGCAGGATGGGTGAAAAGTTCTACTGTCAAAAAATAAAGTGACCTCTAGTGGATGTTTGAAGCATAGCATACCTCAACCAAATTGTAGAGATGACCCAATCAGCTTGAGTTCAGTTCGACATATTTTTCAATAAGATATAGCGACTCAAAAAGTGATCTACCAAATGGTTGAGCAGAACATTAAACGATCACGTGTTGTATTTTGTCTTGACTGTTGTTGTTAGTGTTTGTCTTGCCTCTCAAACTATGAGATAGATATAGATCATAGATAGATAGATAGATAGATAGATAGATTAGAGATGATTAGCTATGGTGCTAACTCTAGCATATTTAAATTGTGTACTTGTACTGATGTCCATTAATATGCACAGTGCCTATGTAAATAAACAATTAAAATGAATACAGACAGAGAGACAGACACACACAGACCACATACAGACACACACAAAACTGGTTACAATACTGTGCTGTCGTGTTCCAACGTGAACATCACTACTATGTAACCATCACAGTCCTAAGGGAATACCTATTAAATAAGAACCTTTACTTATCTAGAAAACAGCCCTGAAATCCCCATCACCAAACCCACCAGACTCCATGTAAATAATCATGACTTTTAGCGTGTATAGAGCCAGCATATTTCCACATGTAGATGTGTGAATTAAGAGTTTATTTCAACCAAACAAAGTTTCATTGTGTTTCTGTTCACTTTGAATGCAGTGCGTTTTACGATGATAAAAGTACTGATTATTTACATGGAGTCTGGTGGGTTTGGCGACGGCCTATTAAAGAGCGAAGATTACAATAGAGCTTATGAACGAATGCTTATTTACATACGTCCTATCGATGTATCGTTGCTGAGAGAACAGATGACAGGAAGGAGAGAAAGATCAACTGAAGGTTTAATGAACAAACCTGGGGCCTGTTGCACAAAAGTAGAATGAAGAAATCCAGGATAACTGAAAAAGCGCAGCTTGACTTAGTGTGGTCTGCTCATTGCAGCTTAATCGGTTGCACGTTTGCCGAGCCAGGATGAAAAGGTGAAGCTATGTCAAGCCAGGTGTAGATAGCTGGGATAAGTGCACGTTCACGGCTTTCTTAAATAGACCACGGTATCGATCACAGATTTACTGATGCAGAAATGGAGAAGACGCGTGCAGCATATTTTTCACCTGCTGAGCAGCAACTAATTATGGAAAGTTATGAGGAGGTAAAGCATATAATATGCAGAAAAGGAAATACGGCTGCTGTTATTAAACAGAGAGAAAAAGCCTGGCAGACAATAGCGGACCGACTGAATGCGTAAGGATTTATATATATCTGCTTACTAGCAAAGTTGTACACTTTGTTTGAATTGCTTTTAATATGCTTGTTTTATATGTTGGTTTCAGTGCTGTATCTCGTTGTGTGTTAAATGTGCTGGTTGTACTGTAAAGTGTCTTTGAGTAGCCTACCATGTAAAGCACAATATAAATAAAATGTATTGTTATTTAGCCTACTTTGCCTAAAAAGTGAGCAGAGGGAATTAATGTTCCTCGGGAAATTTGCCCTAAAGACTAAGCTTAATTTCAAACCCTTATTCACAATGCGAGAATATGTTTTACAACCATGTGCACAAATCTGTATCAATATGGCTCTTACACTATGTCTAATTTTAAATATCTTTCTACAATTAATGTTCATACAGAACATATGTGTCTGGGCAGAAAAGAACCTGGCAACAAGTCAAGATCAAATATAAAAACATTTTGCAGGCTGGTAAGTGCCTTAATTCTTAACAGTGTGCAAATGGTATGTAGAAATGATTTACAAGATGCCTGCTCACATATTTTATCTAAACTGATTTTAGCAGTAAAGAAGAAGACTCATTTGTCTGGCACTGGGGGTGGCACCAGCTCCAGACTTCACCCCAGCTGAGGAAATGGCCCTTGATTTAAACCAAGGAAGGCCTGTGATGGAAGGGATTCAGGACAGCTACAGGCTCTGTTCCACCTGCAGAAACTGCCCTCTTCATACAAGGTACATTTTCCAGTACTGCACATCAAACACAATCAACCATTTATGGGCATATGTGAACTGTCTGAACTTGTTGTGCTTTGCAGTGTCTGGCGACACAGTCACTCCCCTGCCACCAGACGATGATCCAGTGAGTATTATTTATTAAAAGCATATGGCTTGGCAAATCCTGTCAATACAAATTATATTTAATATGGCAGGGGGAAGGGGCTTCTGCAGCATGGGAAGGGGCTGCTGCAGCTGATGATGAGGAGACTGTGTCACTGGACTCCAGAAGGCCTGAGGTATCATGTCAATCCTATGGAAATGCGTATGTAGCCCATAATGGATGAGAAGTCAGTGATGTAGCACTCGGAAATGTATGTATGTATGTAACAGGATCCAGACGCAGTACAGTCTGACAGCCAGCCTGGCAACATAGTAAGTATGGTCTAATGAAAATCTAAATTATGCACAATTCCTGCCGTGCTAATCAATGGGTGGTTTACAGAATTCACAAACTGTAAGATGTCTGTATACACGACATCTGAAAAAGCAAATAGAGCTGGCAGATGCACAGATTGCTCTAAGCAAAAGGAGTCTCCAGGATCTGGACCTTGGTATAGAAATCAAGAAGAAAACACTGAGGAAACTGGATCTGGAGATACAGAAACTAGAAAAGTAAGTAAGTGACTTCAATCGACACTGTAAACATATCTGTAAAACAATGTATTAATCATGTTTTTCTTTCTCTCTCCCAAGCTTCAAGCTGACAAGTGACAGCACTAAAATAAAAAGCTTAAGAAGCATTGTGGTGTTCCCTGTGTGATGAATGTACACTACACTATGCAAAGTTATTGGTTCAGTGAGGTGAGACAAAAATTGAGGTTATAAAACCAAAGTAAGCTACTATAATATCGAATGAAACATTAGGCCTAATTAAGGAGTAACATAAACTATCCTTTATTAGAGAAGGACAAGACAGTGAAATCACTCATCTGAAATAATTAATGTATTGGTCTCTGACCAGCCTGCCATTAATGTCATCTGGGAATATAGCTGCATTGTTCCACTCAATCTCCGGTGCCACTGCTGGACCCCTTTCCTTCCTCAGACAGGCAATATTATGTAGGACTGTGCAGGCTACAGTAATGTCACAGGCCCTGTCTGGGGTGACCCTCAGGTGGTGGAGACACTGAAAACGTGACTTGAGAAGGCCAAATGCCATCTCAATTCGGGCCTTTGTTCTTGCATGGGCAAGATTGTATCCTTGCTGTGCTGCTGTCTGGGGGTCTGCAACGGGAGTGAGAAGCTACGTCTCACAGGCATAACCCTCGTCTCCCAGGAGAACGCCAGAGAATTCACCTGAGAATACAAAATGTAATCATTACAACTACATATAAGTAAAACCTTTGACGCAATTGTGTTTATCAGTGAAATGTGTGTGTGGCCTACCTTGTGATAGTCGCTGGGAAATGGTACTGGACCTAAAAACTCGGGTGTCATGGACGGACCCAGGCCACTTTGCCTCCACATTAGTAATGATGCAGGCAGCATCACAGATCATCTGAAACAATGCAATGTTTCCTATTCAGTATACATTTCATGCACAGAATACATTTTGTCTAGTTGACAGTAACTAAATCATTTTTACCTGAACATTGATACTGCGGAAGGATTTTCTGTTGACATAATCTCCCTCATGGGCCCCTGAGGGGCGTTTAATGCGGATCTGTGTGCAGTCCAGCGCACCAATGACATTAGGGAAAGCTGTAACACAAAATAATCTGAGTATATCCTGTGACTGTTGTAACGTAATACGTTTTCGTAATGTGCAATTCATGTTATCTGCAATCTTGTAGAAATCGTCTTTGATGAAGCACATTCTTCTGTGGCCAGGGAAGGTAATAAAGATGTGTGCCAAGGACTTCAGTGCCAAACACACACTTCTGACACAACGGCAAATAGTGCCTTTATTTAGAATTTCGGCATCTCCCACGGTATATAAAAACATGCTGCTTGCAAAAAAACGCAATGCCACACAGACCATCTGTGGGATGGTGAGAGCATGGCTTCGCGCTGTGCGGTGCTGAATTTTGGGACCCAGCAGTCCGCACAAATAACGGATTCCATCTCCAGTAAATCGATACCTCCCATGCAGGTACTCGTTGGGAAAAGCTAAAGGGTCTGATCTGTCCTGAAACACCCTCTCACGTCTGAAAGCACGTCTCGATATCAGTGCTTCTTCATCCAAAACGTCATTCAGAAATGGGCATGCCATGGTGCAGGGAGAAACACAGGTGAATGGGACTTTATATATTGCCCTCATCACTGACTTCATTGAAATCACCGTTGCAATTTCATCAACCATTTCAAACCATCTAAACTGCAATAGTAGGATATAAATCAAACTCGTCACAGCAATAGTGACAAGTAATGCATGTTAATAAAAATAAAGAACACATTCAGAAGACAACGGAATAACTGTTAAACACGTTTATTTCGGATCAGAGCGGCAGCTGATTTAACACATCAGACTCAGGATTAATCTTAGCCTGGCTGTTAGCCTGCTCTGGAGCAGGCTAACTGCAAAGAATAAATCTCCATGGTTACTTGGCTGGGTTTAATTCAATCTGCTTTTGTGCAACCAACTCAAAGCTAAATTCATCCAGGATAACTTGAATATCCCGGCTTAATCCCTTATCCTGGTTTTGTGCAACAGGCCCCCGCTCTGTGGAAACGAAGCTGAGGGTTGAAAACAGCGTCCAGTAGCTCCCGTTGTCGCTCGTTCTCCTCTTTTGAACGACAAAGTTCCTCCTCGTACTCTGCTATCGTTCTTTCAAAAAGCCCAAATATCTCTTCAGCAGCCACAGTTAGTTGCTGCTCCACCAACGCTCTCAGCGTCTGGACTTTACACAGTTTACCTCTTTCTCAACACAACACAGAGACTCTGCTAACACACCTTTCTGCTAGACGCCATCTTGTTCAAAGAGTGAAGTCAGCCGCAGTAAATACTACAGCTTCCAGGACAGATTTGTTGCTGAGCTTCAAAATAAATGTCCGGAAGTGTTTTAGGCTAATTTGAAGAAGAAAAAAAACAGGAAGATATGATTAAAATACACGTTTGAAGATAGACAAATATTTAATATTTAAAGAACCAAATTAAAGATGATGGTAGTTTGTTTCCCTTTTTCTTTTAAAGTGTCAAACAAGACAGAAGGTTTGGATCTTGTAAATGTAAGATGTCAACTGTTTTTGTTGTTTGTCTAAAGGTGATGTTAATGTTTATATTAGACCGATTATTATCATATAAATCAGACCCCTTTTCTATCTATCTTTCTATCTATCTATCTATCAAACATACAAAACACACATCTTCTCTCTGAAGTTATTCATTTATTCATTTGATTTGCGTCATGTGCACAAAAACACAAAGAAGCAGTCGTTGGCAGTTCAAAACTCAGGCTAGCTCCAACATTATTAAATGTGTTGAAAACAAATCATAGTAAAAATGAGAATCTCTGAAATAGTACATCATTTGAAATACAACATACATAACATTAAATTAAATATATTAGTGGTAGTGATTAGTGACTTCCGTGAATACACAAACAAAACGGAGGTGGTTTTCTTTCCAGGTTTGGTCCTTCGCACCCGGGGCTGAGTCGGCTAATAGAACTAGCTAATGTCGACTAATCACAGCTCATATTAATCACTAAAATCCAGAGAAATTTTCAATATTTGAATTTTCACCATGGACGTAGAAGTAAAAAGTGCTTTAAAACAAACTTTTGGGGGCTCACTCAGTTTTTAATGTAAACATGAACCTGGTGCAATATAAAACATATCTGAGGGTTGCTTCTTGCTTGTATAATTTACAACAGAAGTTCTCTGAAAATCTCTTCTATGTACAAGCTAAACTGGTATTGGAACTGAAATTTCCCTAACCTGATTGTAATCAAATCTGTACCTTGTGACTTGAAATCAAAACGATTAAGAACATCATTGGCACCCCACATGTGCAATAATAGCTGTGAAAAAACTCAGAGTGCAATAACAGAAAGCCCAGTGTCGCTGTCAACTGGTCGAGTCTCCAGAGGCTGATTTTAGAACGTAAAAGACGTCTCCTGTTTCAACAGCCAATAGAGAAGTCAGCTGGTAGAGTCTCCAGAGGCTGGTTTTAGAAATGCTTGCATTATGCAACCAACATCTGTCAATCAAGTGGGTTAGATCGCCTTGAAAGTGAACCATCATAGGAGGGCCAGTGCCTCCTTGGTTTCCACCGACAAAGTGTCAAAAGTCAGTTTCATTCACAGGTGCAGAAATCAACTTGGAGAGCAGAGTTTACCTGTGACAACATGTATGTCTTCTGTGGCGCGTGGTGGCTGCTCTGTACACGTGCTGCTTAGTTTTATAAATGCGGGGGCCATTCCTTCCTTCTCACTATGTTTTGTTTTAGGGAGGAGACACACCAGCCCGATAGTTGGCCGTCGGACCGTCTGGCGAGGTCGGTGACTCGAGTCTGTTCGGTGTGTCCCGTGCCGTTGTCCGTCCGAAGAGCCGTCGGCCTTCATTTGGGCCGACCCAACATGTTCAGTCAGAGAGAGAGCAGTCGGGACTCAGCTGGAAATGGCGAGCGGATGAGCCTCTCAAAATCTGACGAAAAACTTTTAAACTAACCTTTGTTGATCTGAAATGAAGACAGATTCAGAAACTGCACAGCCTATTTCTCTCTTAAAATGTTTTCAGAAACACGTTTTGGTGAACTATTTCAGTACAATATGAAATCGTATTCTGAACGAGCCGCCATGACAGTCTGGCTGTGAATTTCCGGAGAAAAAAGAACCACGTGACGCATTCGTCCAATCAGCTGCCAGTTTTCATTTTCTGGGAAAGAATCAGACTGTTAATGGAAACAATACAGAGCAGCGCCACCTGCTGCTATGGAGACGTATTACGTTTCGTGCACGCGCAGAGCGTACGCTCAAGTCGGCGTCGTCGTCGTCTCAGTGTGTTCTGAGGCCCTTTTTGGACCTCAGGGACCCGACTGATCAGTCCGACTGGCTTTTCTGCCGACGGTCGGCCCGTCTGGTTGGTGTGTCAGGGCCTTCACGCTAACGCTTGCAGCTGCCTGTTCAACTCTTGATTGTTGAATCGGTGTGTGAAGGATAACATCTGAGCGTGTGAAATGATATAATTTGCTCGTGAGCATGTTTATCACACTCACGAGATATGACATAATCGTGACATCATAGAAAACCTCCTTATGTATGAAAACATGCAACTGATTAAGACACAGACATTAAAAGAGTAGCTTCTTATTGAGTAAGTGGTGCAGGGGTGCATGGAGCAAAAGTCTGTATTGCTGCTGCGCATGCTCTCTACTTATTTTACAATCTTCTTCTCAGAATGTTTTTCTGCCACAAAACGCAAACGCTCCTTCGGTTGAACTCGCCATATAACGCTGCGGCTTGCTGGTCCGATGTACAGGATTAGGTGACTGTCGGGGCGGACTGATTATGCTCCGGATGTGGGCTGTGCACTGGATCACAGGTGTCCTCCTGTGTCGGGCGGTGGCACAATGGCCTGGGGGGGCGGGGGGGGGGGGGGGGTTAAAGAACACAACAGGACGTCACACAGATGGGACAATTAATGACACTCCCTCTGACGCACAACCCTGCGGAGAATCACACCATCACTTTTTTCGTGTGAATGCACACTTTTTTTTTCTAAGATTATTTTTGGGGCATTTTTAGGCCTTTAGTATATTGACAGGACAGCTGAAGAAACGAAAGGGGAGAGAGAGGGGGAATGACATACAGTAAAGGGCCGCCAGTCGGAGTCGAACCCGGGCCCGCTGCGTCGAGGAGTAAACCTCTATATATGGGCCCCCGCTCCACCAACTGAGCTAACCGGGCGCCCGTGTGAATACACACTTAAGCTGCTATGAGAGACGCAGTTACGCAGGTGTTCAGGGGTTCCACCTCCTGCGGTGAGGAGGTGGCGGTACTCAGTACTGGTGATTTCCGGCACTGCTTTTAATGCTTTTCAGCTTTTATTTAAAATGTAGCAAATCCTGTTATCCGACCTATAACTCTGTAATATAAAACGTGTAGCATAGCCTGTTATCAGACAGTTAACTCAGTAATATTAAACATGTAGCATAGTCTGTTATCTGACCTATAACTCGGTAATATTAAACGTGTAGCATAGCCTGTTATCTGACCTATAACTCGGTAATATTAACCGTGTAGCATAGCCTATTATCTGACCTATAACTCGGTAATATTGAGCGCATGACACATGTTGAAATCCAGCGCTAATATGGCACCGGTGCCAAACCAACCGCTATCTACCGGACGGAATAGCAACGTGGATTTCAGTGCAACTTAAATGCTCTCTGATGCTCCGAAAACAGACGTTAGAGGCAACAGAAGCATCGCTGCATGTGATGCTAGTTAACACTAATAACACGTTACACTTGGCAGCAGGTAACGTGTATGTTAGACTACCGTTAGCTAGCAGATGGATTAAACACGGTTTAAATGCTGACAGCTAAACAGTGTAAAAGTGTGACTGTATTTCACTGTAGAGGATTCCAACAGCAGGACGTACAACAGTCTGCTGCTAAAGCTTTGAGCTAAAAGACACAAACTAGCTCTATGGTCACTGCTGTTGTTAGAAAAACAACACAGACACACACAGACACACACAGACACACACACATATACACTTCTCCAATTTCCTGTTCCCAAAAGTTACAAATCAACACTTTGGACAACTGATGGACTGATTTATATTTATTTATAAATGATATGTATGGATATATTTTATATTATTATAACATGTGACACCCTCCCCCCTTTGAAGTTGATTAATTTCTTCTTTCAGCTTTGACAGCATCACAGATTAAGCCTTTAACTTTTCAAAAACATATATTTCATCTCGTAGCTTCTTATGTAGCCTGGCATAGTCAGACTCAGTCTGGAAGCTCCCATTCAATAACTTCCTTAGAAAACTGGGTGTTACTGGATGTACTGGCCCTTTAAAAAGGTATTTCAACAGGTATAAAGTTCAGCGTGGACTATAATCTGTCAGATAAAAGCCTCATGAATAAAATCTAGTCATTTTGAGGCAGAAACAACCTTTTTAAACACAAGGCAGAAGCTGCGATCACTTTTTGGCCAGTGGAAAAAAGACTGGATGGTTATTATGTAGGCTGCGCTGGAATGTAACTAAGTACATTTACTCCAGTACTGTGCTTAAGTCCAAATGTTGAGGTACTTGTACTTTAGTTGAGTCTTTTCTTTTCATGTCACTGGTATTAGTACTTTAACTGCAGTAAAGGGTCTGAGTACTTCTTCCAGAACTGAATCTAGGACAGCGGATGTTGTTCTTGCAGCTGAAGGACTGTGAGGATAAAGTTAGCACGCTGATATAAAAACACGTTAGCTTCAGGAGCTAGCTGCATGCGGCTAACAGGCTAATGTTAGCTTAGCGTGATTATGAGAGCAGTTAGATTGTCAGACTAACCTTCTCCCCGCAGCTTGGTCTCCTCCGTGTGTTCCCGGTGTCGCTCCATCTCTGATCAACAAACTAAGAAACGCTGTTTGGGATTCCCTGATCGGGGGCCTGTTGCACAAAACCAGGATAAGGGATAAAGCCGGGATATTCAAGTTATCCTGGATGAATTTAGCTTTGATTTGGTTGCACAAAAGCAGACTGAATTAAACCCAGAGCAGGCTAACAGCCAGGCTAAAATTAATCCTGGAGTCTGATGTGTTAAATCAGCTGCTGCTCTGATCCGAAATAAACGTGTTTAACAGTTATTCCGTTGTCTTCTAATGTGTTCTGCTTTATTTTTATTAACATGCATTACTTGTCACTACTGCGGTCACAAGTCTGATTTAAATCCTACTATTGCAGTTGTTTGAATGGTAAGAAATGGTTGCACTGGCACCGGAGATAAAGTGGGACAGTGCGGAGGAAATGGGCTTTTCTCCGCTGCTCTCCCCGTGAATTTGCCCCGTGCAACGTGGAGAGGCAGGAGGATCCTCCCACACCATGCAGCGGACTCTAAAGGAGACTTTTAGCGTCAATAATGACGACAATGGCACCTGACCAAACGTCCGTATTTTACGAGATGGGAGTGAGAATGTGTTGGAATGCCACAAAGCTTCTTAATCTTTGATTTTGGTGCTGTCACGCATCTTGGAGCTTGGGAGTGAGAAAAAAAAACGTGAATAATAATAATAGGCTATATTGTTTACAGTCAGTGTACAGTGAATTGAAGTCACTTACATATTTTTCTAGTTTTTGTCCAGTCATGTTTGTTCTGTATGAACATTAATTGTAGAAAGATATTTAGAATTAGACATAGCTTATAGAGATTTGTACATATGGTTGTAAAACATATTCTCACATGAATAAGGGTTTGAAATTAAGCCTAGTCCTTAGAGTAAATTGACCGAGGAACATGAATTCCCTCTGCTCACTTTTAAGGCAAAGTAGGTAAAACAGATACAGCAATAAAACCAACACATACAACAAGCATATTAAAAGCAATTCAAACAGAGTGTACAACTTTGTAAAAATGTGGAGTGACTAGTAGGCCCTAAGTAGATCTTTTTAAATCCTTAAAAAGATCTACTACATTACATACTCCCTCCCTGTGAAGGGATTAATTCCACCCAAAATTAGTTTGTATTCCTGTAATAAAATATTCTGAGTTCAGGGTTCAACTGCCAGCGCTATTTAACTAATGCTGCAATGAAGAAGTATTTGTTCTAATCAATTAAAAAAATCCCATCACTGTTTACTAAGGTGATTACAAATTGCTGAAATATTTAGTTTATTGTCACTTAAGACGAAGAAAAGAAGCAAACCTTCATAAGATAAGCTAAGATAAGACAAACCTTTATTGTCTCCTGTTGGAGAAATTAATCTTGGGCATTCGCACATAAACACACAATAAATATACATTTAACCTTCATAGAAACATAATTATACATTATCTCATCCAATGCTTCAATGAACATCTAATAACCACACAATATATTATATATATATATATATATATATATATATATATATATATATATATATATATATATATATATATATATATATATATATATATATCCAGCTCCAGTGCAGGCTAACAGCCAGGCTAAGATTAACCCTGGAGTCTGATGTGTTAAATCAGCTGCCGGTCTGATCCGAAATAAACGTGTTTAACAGTTATTCCGTTGTCTTCTGAATGAGTTCTGCTTTATTTTAACATGCATTATATTAACATGCATTAGCCTACTTGTCCCTACTGCTGTCATAAGTTTGATTTAAATCCTACATATGGTTGTAAAACATATTCTCACATGAATAAGGGTTTGAAATTAAGCCTAGTCCTTAGAGTAAATTGACCGAGGAACATGAATTCCCTCTGCTCACTTTTAAGGCAAAGTAGGTAAAACAGATACAGCAATAAAACCAACACATACAACAAGCATATTAAAAGCAATTCAAACAGAGTGTACAACTTTGTAAAAATGTGGAGTGACTAGTAGGCCCTAAGTAGATCTTTTTAAATCCTTATGCATTCAGTCGGTCCACTATTGTCTGTTGGGCTTCTTTTCTCTGTCTGATAACAACAGCCGTATTTCCCTTTTTGCATATTATATGTTTCACCTCCTCGTAATTTTCCATTAACCGCTGCTGCTCAGCGGGTTAAAGATGTGCTGCACGCGTCTTCTCCATTTCTGCATCAGTAAATCTGTGATCGATACCGTGGTCTATTTAAGAAAGCCGTGAACGTGCACTTATCCCAGCTATCTACACCTGGCTTGACATATCTTCACCTTTTCATCCTGGCTCGGCAAACGTGCAACCGATTAAGCCGCGATGAGCAGACCACACTAAGTCAAGCTGCGCTTTTTCAGTTATCCTGGATTTCTTCATTCTACTTTTGTGCAACAGGCCCCTGGATTCAGCTAACGGCTTCTCTCCTCACTTCTCCCGCTGGTCAGCACGGGGAAACAACAACAAAAAACACTTCCGGGGGTACCGCTGTCAAAATAAAAGCCCCGTTATTCTATTTTCACTTTTTTTGTTTTGATTTCTTTCATGAGGATATATTTTGTTACCTTTAGAACCCCTGTTTTACTGTTGTAACTTTTTAAACAGTAAAGATTATTAGAAAAACTGATGGATTGATTTATATTTATTTAGATATGTTAATAGCCTTTAGTTTGATAACCTACATTTGATGTATTACTTGAGTTGAACACACACACACACACACACACACACACACACACACACACACACACACACACTGACACACACACACACACACACACACAAACACACACACACACACACACACACAAACGCACATACACACAGACACCACACACAAACACACACACACACACACACACACACACACACACACACACACACACACACACACACACACACACAGGTGTCAAAATAAAAGCATACCTTTTAGTTAGGAAATGTATCGGAATAAAAGTGAAAGTTTCCAGAAATATAAATAACAAAGTAAAGTACAGATACGTGACAATTTGCCCTAAGAACAATAACTAAGTATTTGTACATGGTAACATTACAACACTGTTGGTTCCAAATGTAATCTTATGATCTTCCAGTTTGACTTAGTTAGTGTCTTCTAAGAGAACTCAGAGAACTTCTGGAGCTTCATTACAGATGTTTGAATTGAAGAGGTGCTATGGAGTTTTGGCCATTTCTTCGCTGTTTTCTCGCTTTTTGCTGGCAGGTTTCTCTATAGAGCCCCCCCCTACAGGTTTCTCTATAGAGCCCCCCCCCACACACAGGTTTCTCTATAGAGCTCCCCTACAGGTTTCTCTATAGAGCCCCCCCCCCTGCAGGTTTCTCTATAGAGCCCCCCCTACAGCTCCTATGTTTCCTTGTGTCTGACTCCTCTCTCGGTCAGTCTGCCGTTTCCTTATTCTCTGTTCCTCCGACAATACTTTCCTAGCTTTCTGCTTCTTTTTTTGCCGGCTTAGCCATGACGATAGTGTGAAAAACTCCATCGCTACCTTGTTAGCTGGTTCCTGAATGGGCGTATGTGTGCAGTGCCGTGAATCAATTCGATACATCGTAAGACCTGATATCTAGCGATACTTCCTGATGCTGAGGCTGGCGGCTTGCCGGCATGAAGTTGCAAGGGTGTTTTTTTCGCTCACAGGCGCTAGGGGGGAGCGAGACGACCACCATTCAACTCGAAAAAAAGTCATATAACCATTCCAATGACTCCGAAGCTGTTTAGTTTGGGTAAATTAAGCTTAAAAAGCTGCATAGTTCCCCTTTAATCATTCATATTCCTGCGTGTTTTTCAGAGGAAATCTGGAACACTTCAGGACTTTTATTTTGAAACTCAGCAACTAAAATGCACCGGAAGCTATCGTCTTTGCTGCGGCTGACTTCACACTTTGAACAAGATGGCGTCTAGCAGAAAGGTGTGTTAGCGGAGTCTCTTTGTTGTGTTGAGAAAGAGGTAAAATGTGTAAAGTCCAGATGCTGAGAGCGTTGGTGGAGCAGCGACTAACTGCGGCTGCTGAAGAGATATTTGGGCTGTTTGAAAGAACGATAGCAGAGTACGAGGAGGAACTTTGTCGTTCAAAAGAGGAGAACGAGCGACAACGGGAGTTACTGAACGCTGTTTTCAACCCTCAGCTTCGTTTCCACAGAGCAGGTTTGTTCATTAAACCCTCAGTTGATCTTTCTCTCCTTCCTGTCATCTGTTCTCTCAGCAACCATATGACGATAGGACGTATGTAAATAAGCATTTGTTAAGATATATTGTAATCTTCGCTCTTTAACAGGCCTTCGCCAAACCCACCAGACTCCATGTAAATAATCAGTATTTTTATCATCGTAAAACACAATGCATTCAAAGTAGACAGAAACACAATAAAACTACCAAAAGCCGTCTTGGTTTGTCTTTCCACTGTTCCAACAATCACCACTCTGGTTTGGTTGAAATAAACTCTTAATTTACACGACGCTGAAGTTGGCATCCGATTCGCAGCTTCCGATTCGGCAGTTAAGGGGAAATTTAAGGGGAACTTAAAACTGTCCGATTCAGCAGGGAAACACGTTTTTTGAACCTCTTACTGTATTTAATGAGTGTTAGTCATTAAGGTAAATTATGAATTATGTCTAAAACACACTTTTAGATTTGTGAAAGCTTTATTGTCTTTATGAGAAAACAATAAAGGGGGATTTCACCGTTTTTTTCACATGTAGACCACATTAGACCAGGTCCAGATCTAAAACCACAATAGCTAGGCTTGTCAAATCTGGACTACATTATCCCAGAGAGTCTAAGGAGTCTTAAAAACACAGTTTGAGATTTGTGAAAGCTTTATTCTATTTGTGAAAATGTAATAAAGGGAGATTTTACTGCTTTTTTCACACGTAGACCACAGTAGACCAGGTCCAGATCCAAAACCACAATACGTAGACCTGTCAAATCTGGACTACATTATCCCAGAGTGTCTAAGGAGTCTTAAAAACACAGTTTGAGATTTGTGAAAGCTTTATTCTATTTGTGAAAATGCAATAAAGGGAGATTTTACGGTTTTTTTCACACGTAGACCACATTAGACCAGGTCCAGATCCAAAACCACAATAGCTGGGCTTGTCAAATCTGGACTACCTTATCCCAGAGAGTCTAAGGAGTCTTACAAACACAGTTTGAGATTTGTGAAAGCTTTATTCTATTTGTGAAAATGTAATAAAGGGAGATTTTACGGCTTTTTTCACACATAGACCACATTGGACCAGGTCCAGATCTAAAACCACAATAGCTGGGCTTGTCAAATCTGGACTACATTATCCCAGAGAGTCTAAGGAGTCTTAAAAACATAGTTTGAGATTTGTGAAAGCTTTATACTATTTGTGAAAATGCAATAAAGTAGGGCTGAAACGATTCCTCGAATAATTCGATTACAAAAAATCCTCGATGCAAAATGACTTGCCTGGAAGCTTGGTTAAATCAGAGTTACTAACGTTGTATCGCTGACAGACGGTGTTTCCGCTACTGTTGCTCACCAGACGGCTCAGTCTGCTGCTGGCGACACATGCCAGAGCGTAAATAGTGAGGGGCTGAGAGAAGAGACCGGCTGGAGGAAACCACAGGAAGGGTCCAAAGGTTGGAATCAGTTCAGACGGAATTACAACTAAAACTCTGTACAGTGTGTCTACTGCAAAATCAAACTAGCTTACCACAATAATAGCACAATGTCAGTGCTTTAGCATCTCAACAGAAAACATGCAGTCTAACTTAATCATCCATTCCACGAAGAGGACCGACAAAAGTCAATCACTGAGTCGTATGGACGATGAAACTACATCAAACACAACAACTACCAAAATCAAAGACAAGAAAATACGTAGTGGTGACCACGATCTGACGCGCTGACTATCCTTCAGAAAAACAGCTGATTGTTGCGTCTCTCTCTCTCTCTTTAAACAGCTGATCAACGATCTAATAGCATAAGTGTAACAGAGCTGTGTGACATTATAATCAAATATATTAATGAAAATAGGTTAAGTATAACTAATATTTACATATAGGTCTAGTTTTGGTTGTTTAAAAACGTAAAAAAAATTAAAAATTAAAAAAAATATCCGATTGATTGATCGATTAAGTGCTAGATCAATCGATTACAAAAAGAATCGATAGCTGCAGCCCTACAATAAAGGGATATTTTACTGTTTTTTTCACACGTAGACCACATTGGACCAGGTCCAGATCCAAAACCACTACACCTAAACTTGTCAAAACTGGACAATAATTAACCCAGAGAGGCTAAAGAGTCTTAAAAACAGATTTCAGATTAGTAATGCTTTTATTTTATTGCCACAGCATGGCCTTTGCTAATTGACATTTAACGTAGAAGTCCTTGTCTCTCCATGCCATTTCTTATACCCATGAGCAGGTCTTCCTTCTCACTTCAAAAGAAAAGTAGAAAAAGTTATTTTTACCCTTTGGAAATCAATCAAAACTCATAGGAGAGTCTAGTCTTACTAGAACTAGAGAGGAACAGCTAAACTAGCAAGATTCAACAGGTTTACTGTCAAATGCACAGTAAAGACAACTTACACCATGATATGAAAAGTTAGCTTTGCTAGTCTTCATTACACAATGAAGGAAATTAAGTTAAAAACAAACGATAAAAAAGTAATAAATAGTTTAAAAAAGAGATACTAAATGGAGATAAGAATATGGATGAAGTGCACTGTGCCTAGACAGCTCTGTATGTGGTGTGAGTCCAGGAGTTTAGGAGGGGAGGATGGAGTGTGTGTGGGAGGGATATATACCTTTTTCATGGCAGACATGTTGACATGTCATAGTAGGAAAAGCACAGGTGTATTCAAACCATTAATGATGGCTGCATTCCACTTAGGAGAGGTCCTGGTATTGTGGATGCTGACTCCCTGAAATAACTTACTGGGACACTTGATGGAACTGAGTAGGTTTGTCACGATTCTCCAAATCCTCGATTACATTTTCAATTCTAAGGTCACGGTTCGATTCTCGATTTTTACCTTTTTATTTAAGCACATCTTGCTATGCTATTTTTAGACTTGTATGTAATATAATATCTGACCTTTGTTTGCAATGTACAAAACATTTATTAACAACATAATGTGGCAATATCTTATATCTTCAGTCAATTGGAAACTTGACAATTTCTCAATAAAGTAAAAACGAAAAAAAAGTTTACAGACAATCCTGAGGGGAGACGCTTCGCACCACACAGAATTTGGTGTTTGAAGCCCACAGCGTCGTCTTTCAGGCAGCGCTGCCTGGAAGGCACCAGGATTAGACAATGGTTAAGGTTGAAGACGACGGTCGCAGCACTGCCTTGAAGGCTTAGGCCGGTTACACACTGGCAGCGTGGCCTGAGCGTGTCAGCTGCGTGGCGTGTCCGTTTATATTTCAGCTCCCATGTTAACATGTTAGAGCTTACACACTGCCTGCGTGACACGCACGGCTTGAGCATTGCCGAAAACGCCTGCCTGCCAAGGAGGTAAGCTTCTCCTCACAACGCGTAGCTCCTATGGAGCCATTTTGATGCTAACAAGCACTCACCCCCCCGTTAGCATCCCATTGACTGCCTTTCATTTTGACGTCACTTTGACAGAGAATAACTTTACATCTGAAGCGTTTAAAGACTCTATTTGTCCATTGTTTATTTCTAAAGAAACACGACAATGTATAAAAGGCTCCATTACCTTGTATCTCACGTTATGGCTCCGTAGCAGATAAAATACGCTAACGATTGTGTCATAATCATGTGACTTACTGTCTCATAGTAGAGGAATTACCGTACAGTATAGGAGAAGCTTACAGGTAGTTTGGACTTACATTAGCTGTTTAAGTTTAATTACTAATGTTAACTTGCATTTTAGTTAGCAATAATTAGCCTGTGCCTTTAGGTAAACAATTCAGTACACAGAAAATAAAACTGCCAGTTTGGGATTGTGGTTCACAGGTTCTTAGTGAGCAATTTTTTTATATTTAAGTAGGCCAAAGTTCAGCCATAGCTACATTGATAGCTTCTAGCAAAAAGTCAGGCACTGCTAGGCACCGCTAGGTAAGGACACTAGTGGTGTCTCTCAGCATAGCCATCTAGCGGTAGGGGGTTTAAACACAACATTGATGTGAACCACTGTCTGACATGAATATTTTTGCACGTAAACTAAAAAATAAAAAAAATTACAAAAGAAAACATATTTACAAATGAATACATTGATATTGCGTTTTTGAAAATCATTACAGTATTGCAAAATTAAATGTTGCAATACTCAAGTGTATCGAATTTTTCTTACACCCCTACTTCCTCCGCAGCGCGGTGGAGGAAGGTCTGGCAAAGCGAGACTAACCCCTAATTGCTTAAATTGTTTGACAATAGGAATAAGTTGGAGCAATGAGCTAGGGTCCAGTTTTGAATTTAATGGAAATAGTGCAGATTTTTGAATTCTGCAAAAGGATCTAAAATATGAAGTACTGAAGTGGCAGCTTTGTTTAAGTATAACCAAATATCATCAGCATTAGGGCTGGGACGATTCATCAACGTTGATTACAAAAAGCCGATGGCCAAGTACGACGTACATTCTTCCACACAGTACAAAAACAGCTTTACCAAGACAACACAAAATACAGAAAATAAGCATCTCTCAACACTAGGGGTGGAACTGTACACAGAAGTTACGGTTCGGTTCATACCTCGGTTCAGACATCACGGTTCGGTTTGATACAATGGAGGGAAAAGCATAACAAAAATGCAGAAGGCAAATTTTTTTTATTGTGCCTTTAGTGTGTAAAGTTAGATGTAAACAAAGAGTACCCACATCATCTCCAGACTCCATCTGGAACTTGTAAACAAAATAAGACAATCAGCTATAAAACTGAAAATACATCATCTCTTATTCATGAAAGTGCAAATTACATATATAAACAATAATAACAAATATGTGGACGGGATGGCATGTTGTAACGAGGTTCGAGCACGTGCAGCAAATACTTGAAGCCCTATTTGTTTTTGTATTTAATGGCTGGTTAAGCACTGTAGGGAGGAGAAGTTGGACAGTTTTTTATTGTCTCATTCCAGCGATTGGTACAGCTGGGTGATAGCGTCGGCTATGCGTTAGCATGTTAGATGTATTTCCACTTACTTACCCAACAACTGCTGAACAACGGCAACACACAGTCCTTGTCTTATCCACCACTCTTTCACCTGTACTACTGAAACTGACCCGAAGACTGAAGTTTTCGAGACCGGGACAGCACCAGGCAGGGGGGCATGACACAGAAGGCTCCAGGCTGCAGCCATATAGTCTCGGAAGTTTTCCCAAACTTACGATCTTAAAGAGGCCGGCGGGTCCTCTAACTCTTGTGGGTCGCCTCGCCACCACTCGCCATACTCGTCCTTAAGTGCTGCTATCTCTGACTCACTCACTCACTGAACCGTCGACCTGACAAAAAACTAAATGTAGGCGGAGCTCGGCTAAATTCAGAGCTACAGATTAGGTGTCCCTAGAACCTGCGTATCTAACAGTAGTTCCGCATTACATTAGTTCCGCATTACATTAGTTAATTTTTTTAGTTTTATTTATTTTTATACCGTGTATTCTCCGTGTAAATTCATGTACGGAACTGAGACGCCCGTACCGTTTCGGTTCAATACGAATACATGTACCGTTCCACCCCTACTCAACACATACTCTCATGCAACACAAAACATGCTCTCATATACATAAGACAGGTACCTATATAGCAGCCTAAGCACATTAACTCCTCCTTTCAGTGTCAGTTTTTAATTGAACAACCCTATCGGCTGTATTCTCCGCAATAAGTGTAGCACAGCCCTTGCACAATGAGATTTTGCACAACTAACATATTGCCCAATCCCAATAGCCTACATATTGCACAGATGACACAATGCAGTGACATAATGCAAAATGAACAGCCCTGACCAGCTGACAGCACATGGGAGGGGGTGAATTACTAGCCCTTCTGAATATAATTCCATCTGACTTCTGACCTCCAAATCTGGGACCGAAATAGGAGGTAGAGAAAAGCCAGTCTCTGCACTTTAGATAAACAGAAGAACATAAACTTTGGCTATCAGGGGTCCATACATCAATATAGGGGTAAATAGTTAATGCTGATAAAAACTAAATAAACAAGTCAATAGTAAGATATGTTAAAAGATAAATATGTGATTGTCTATTACAGGACATAATGTGCAAAAATAGTTATTCCAGTAGTTTGAACCTGTTTTTTTAGAAGGAACATTTAAACGTCATTTTTGACTAGTTTTGACAGCTCTATGTGATTGATCAGATGAGATGAAAAATGAAGGGGGCCTTGTGTGTGCCGGTCACAGTCATTTGAACATTAATAAAATATTGAAATATTAATGACATTCTCTATATTCATTTTGGGTTCATTGTTATACTTATCAAGTAATAATACAAATGTTTTTAGAATAATATGAAAATGGGTTAGGGTTATCAAAAATATGACAAAAATAATCGTTAGGGACAGCCCTAATCAGCATACAACAATATGACATGAATGGAGTTATTAAAAGTGACGGGGGTGATAAATACTAGTAGCCCTGTCGGCAATAGCATGATATGGTTACATTTGTTTCTAATAGGGCTGTCAAAAATGGCATTTGAATATTCCTTCTAAAAAAAAAAAAAAACAGAGGTTTGAATAAATTTGAATATCTTCTCTGCCGTACACCTCGAGCTGACAGCCTCCTGCTGCCTTCAGATTTGCTCACAGTCTGTGTACCGTAGCTTCTTGCAGATCAATGTGCGGGTACCCACCTGTCCTGCGCTCTGGTCCTACACGGCGAGCCCTCAGCATCTTCACATCAGCAGGAGTAGGGAATCGAATAGGGAGTGTGGATTAACAAAACCTGATGCATTCCACCCGATTGGCCTACTTTTTTTCTAGAGCTTTGGAGAGCCCACTCGTGGAGAAAACAGACCAGCATCTATGCATCACTTCATGAAGTCCCAGTCACAAAAATAGTTAAGGTGATCGTAGCGGTTCAATTTTAGATCCCCTGAAATCATATATATGTTCCGGCTCAGTGTTGTAATGCTAATTTTTATGCAGGTGATACCATTCTGTTCACCACAAACCAGCCAGGTCTTCTCCAGGTTACAGTCCGCTTTCAATGATCTCCAGACCTTCCTGTTAAGTTTAAATCTTGTTCTCATCACTGCCAGTTACACAATGAGTTATGAAAATGTCAGGGGTTGTGATTGTTCCTAAATGGAGGCAAGTTGTTGAAGGGTGCAGTTGTCTTGGTTTTGTCTAACGTCCCAGTGTCTGTCAATTTGTGTTTCCTACAGATGTTCAGCAGCTGTCGGTGGTTAAAGAAGAGGTTCCCCCTGAGCAGCAGGAGTGTAGCTCCAGTGTGGACCAGCAGGAGCCAGAGCCCCCCAAACACATTAAAGAGGAACAGGAGGAACTGTGGAGCAGTCAGGAGGGAGAGCAGCTTCAAGGGCTGGAGGACGCTGATATCACCAAGTTCTCATTCATTCCTGTCCCTGTGAAGAGGGAAGATGATGAAGAGGAAGCTCAGTCCTCACAGCTTCATCAAAGACAAACTCAACACATGGAAACAGAAGCTGATGGAGAGGACTGTGGAGGACCAGAACCAGCCAGGAACTCCCATCCACTTTTACAACCAGAGACTGAAGACCAGACTGGAGACTCTTCTGAACCTGAGACTGATGACAGTGCTGATTGGAAGGAGACCAGAGAACCTCAGTCAGCTTCAAACTCTCTGAAACATGACTCAACATGTAAGAAAACATTCAGCTGCTCTGAGTGTGGGAGAAGATTTCGCTTTAAGTCACATCTGAATAAACACATGAGAACTCATACAGGAGAAAAACCTTTTAGCTGCTCAGTTTGTAAGAAATCTTTCACACAGAGTGGATATTTACAACAACACATGAAAATCCACACAGGAGAGAAGCCTTTTAGCTGCTCAGTTTGTAATACATCTTTTACACAAAGTGGACATTTACGGTCACACAGGAGAATTCACACAGGAGAAAAACCTTTCAGCTGTTTAGTTTGTAATACATCTTTTACACAGATTGGAAGTTTACAGAAACACATGAGAATCCACACAGGAGAAAAACCTTTCAGCTGCTCTGAGTGTGGTAAAGCTTTCACTGTTAGTGGAACCCTGAAGACACATATGATGACTCATTCTGGAGAAAAACCTTTCAGCTGCTCAGTCTGTAAGAAATCTTTTACATACAGTGGAGCTTTAAAGATACACAAGAGAATCCACACAGGAGAAAAACCTTTTAGCTGCTCAGTCTGTAAGAAATCTTTTACACAGAGAGGAAATTTACAGTCACACATGGCAGTCCACACAGGCAATAGAAGATTCAGCTGCAGTGTTTGTAACAATATATTTTCCCGGCGTTCTGATGTCAAAACACATAAATGTGTTGGTCCTATGGAACCAGAAGCTGATGGAGAGGACTGTGGAGGACCAGAACCAGCCAGGAACTCACATCTACTTTTACAACCTGTTGTGGAAGTTTCCTTTGCAGCAGGGGGAGAGGTGTAGATTCCAAAGTTTAGTAAAAATGAAACAAATAAGACAGAACTGAGACTAAAACCAAGTTGGGTTTTTGTATTTTATTAAAAGATATATTTGCAAATAGGAGGAATACAGTTTCACAAGAAGCACGTAGCTCAGTGTGTAAAGGATTCATCAAATGAGTAGAAGGAAAGAGTGAGCTTAAATGCACATTGGGAGAAAGGGGAGTGACATTCGAGCACATTCTTACAGACAATAAAGATAGTAACCTACTAGACCTTATCTTCCTGTGAGACAGATAAGATATAGGTCCAGTAGATTTACATTTTATCAAAGAAACAGGCATGCGTCATAAATTAGTTTAATCTAATCCTCTGTTCCTGTCTGCCCCAGCTCTGGGTCACGCTCCCTGTGCATCTAACCAGACCAGAGGAGAACGTAATACGGGAGAGGAGGATACCAGAGTCAAATGTATACTATACAAAAATGTGTTTATGGTTAACTCGCTTACAAGAACACAACATTGTTTACAAGAGCACAGATTCTACTTAGATCTAGCCCCTTAATTTAGCTCTCAGTTCACCAGATTGATGCGTTAAACTTTAAAATGTACAACATTTTCTTCATACCCCCAGACCCCCCTAGATGGTCAGGGGTCCGCCGTATCCTTCTCACCTTTTAAACCCATGACCTATTTGCATGCCTTAGTGGCTCAGTGGACCGCTAACGTTAGACCTAGCCCGCTGTTCAGCTTATTCTCTGTAACCGATGCAGCATAAAGCACGGCAGAACCAGCCAGCCAGCCGGTGTTAGTTGGCTAACGTTAGCTTGCTAACCCCGCCTTAGCGTTACCCCCTCAACACATCGTTCACAGAAAACGAGCCGAATGAAGCTGTAGCAACGTGCTTTGTGTAGATGAAGCATGAAGTTAATTTGACTCATTCAGCGGCTGGCTCTCTGCCTCGTAACGTTACTATTCCACGGCTCGTTTGTCCGTTGCTGCACAACCTCAGCTCCGCAACTCGCCGGAAGTCGGCTTATTATCGGAAGTTTATACATTACCATGGCAATGGTACACATAAATGGCTGCTGCTCTGACCCTGACAAAAGCACGACTCAGTGGCAAAGGTAAAGAGGTAATGAAGTTTATAGTACAAAGTACAGTCTCAGGTGAAGGTATCAAAAACAGGAGGCAAAAGACGTGGTCGTAAAACGGGCTATAGGTCTAGAAAACACTGGGATGTGGTCCCTGGTAGTACCGACCTAATCTGCTTGGTACCCTAAAAAGTACAGAGTTTTTGTACCCAACCCCACCATAAACCTAACAAGGGTTGAAGGCGTTTCAGAGGTACTGCAGTGACTCTGACAGGGTTTCATCTCCTGGTATTGGCTGGACAACCTGTGAGGAATTACAAATTGTGCAATCTTGAGTCCCTCTTCGTTTTTTTAATGTCATGTGTAAGGCTTAGATAATATAATAAAATGTACATTTATTATATTAAAACTTTTTCCATAGCTCTGAAAATGTAATAAAGTATTTGTCTTTCTTCCAAAGTGTATTTTAATCATTAATCTTCTTTGTGTATTTATGAGGAAGTCTTGAACACTTCTGGACTTTTATTTTGAAGCTCAGCAACTGATCTGCACCGGAAGCTATAGTCTTCACTGCGGCTAACTTTACACTTTGAACAAGACGGCGTCTAGCAGAATCTCTGTTGTGTTGAGAAAGAGGAGGAACTTTGTCGTTCAAAAGAGGAGAACGAGCGACAACGGGAGCTACTGGACGCTGTTTTCAACCCTCAGCTTTCGGTTCCACAGAGCAGGTTTGGTCCCTTTACTTCTATAAAGTCAGGATGTTTGTATTTGAATTTATTAGTTCGTTGATTAAACATAGTAAAGAACAGACAGGTGGATTTTGTATTATTAATATTAATGTGTGTCCTCCAGTCTGTTGGTCAGTTACCATCATGGCTAATTTCAAAACCTGAAGTTAATCCCTGAATGCTGAACAGCTTTTTATTACTACTCGGGTCTGTGTTGCTTGGCTGTGTTGTGATGCTTGCATGGCTTCTTATACTGTTGATGGTTAATGGTGCTATGTCTCGCTGCTTCCTGTAGCTCTTCTGCATGGCTGTTGCTCTAGCTGTCTGTACGGTGTCTTGTTGACTTGTTGACTTCTGACTTTTGTCTGTATAGTTTAACCTGTACTAATGTCCTGCTGCTTCCTGTAGCTCTGCATGGCTGTTGCTCTAGCTGTCTTGTTGACTTCTGTCTGTATAGTTTAACCTGTACTAAATAAGTGTCTTGCTGTTTCCTGTTGCTCTGGTCTAAAATCATCTGGTCAAAGGACTACAGTTAAAAATTAACCGGCTGACTAACATTGGCACATATAAGAAATGTTGATTAAAGGAGAATTCCGGTCAATTTCAACACGTAGCTCGGTTGTTTGTAAATTTGGAGTGCTGTTAGTAGCAAGAAAAACGAAACCAATCGGTGCTGCCTACACCGTGTTATACTCCTGCTAGAGTTAGCACCCAACAGGCTTAAACAGGGCACGTTTTTAATGTGTTTTTAGCCTCTAAACATGTTTGAAATTTCATTACCAGTGCCTACCCATGTGCAGTTCCTTCCTTCTGAGAGAACAGTCTACAGTAGATGTGACATTCTAACAAGTTCATCTGCTGAAAAGAACAGTAGAGTGATCCATTGCCCTATGCAACGGGTGTGTGTGTGTGTGTGTGTGTGTGTGCGTGCGTGCGTGCGTGCGTGCATGTTCATGTGCTGAAAAGCACAATAGTGTGATCTTTTGCAGGTCTCAGCTACTGTGTGTGTGTGTGTGTGTGTGTGTGTGAATGCATGTGCGCGCACACACGTGTACATGTGCGTGTGTGTGTGTCCATGTATGTTTGTGTGTCTCTGCATGTGCTTTCATGTGTGTGTGTTCATTTGCTGTAAAGCACAATAATGCCCCATTGCACCACCGGGTCAAAATTGAGCCGGGAAGACCACAAATGCTATAAAATTAAATGAAACACCCAAAATTCAATGAAAGTAGTGATCAATAATATTACTTGAGAAGAACGTCATTGGGATCCACCCATGTTATTTTTGGTTAATTTGGTTGAAATAAACCCATATTTCTGATGAAGAAACTTTAAAAACGGGTAAAATTTGACCCGAAGACAACAAGACTTAAATCTGTGTAAATGACGTTATATCAGACACAGACTGCTGTTTTAGATTAGTGTCTTAATTAAATTAAAAGGTAAAGTTTCCATCCACTAAAAGTTGTTGTTGCCGCTGACAGACTCAGATTATTATTCTAAGTGTCTGACATTACCTACAGAGATAGAGCTTTTAGTTAAAGAGTAAGATCCTTGTAGTTTAACATGAAACAGCCCCAGAAATCCCCATCACTAAACCCACCAGACTCCATGTAAATAATCAGGACTTTTAGCGTTTCTGTCCACTTTGAATGAAGTGTGTTTAATCATAACATTTCTGTTTTTATTAAATGGAGTCCAGTGGAAAAATAAATAAAAATGCTTAAAATGCGTCTATTTTGTCATTTCTCCATATACGTCCACATTATTTTAATTATAGAAATACTGTACACCATATTTAACACTCAAGTAAAGTACAATCACCTTGAGTTAATTACAGTACTTGAGTAAATGTTCTCAGTTACTTAGTTGACTAACATGAACTCTGGAAAGAAGGAATTGAATGTGTGGAATGTATTGGACAAGATCTCAACATTTTTTACAAATGTTTTGACCTGGATTATGAAAGTAATGTGACCTGCTGCAGAGACCTGTCTACGTCATTACCATGTGACCCAATACAGGACAGAATAATAATTAACCCTAATGCTGTCACCACCGTTTTTAAAAAGCTGAACAGAAATAAGGCCAGTTGGTTCACCTTTTATTTTGAAAACATGTTTGGATGAGCTGACTCCGGCTTGGAGCCCTCTATTCCAACTCTCTGTCGATACATGTACCATCTCTACTATTTGGAAGACATCTGTTGTCATTCCTGTGCCTAAAAAAAGCCTGCCCACAGCATAATAATGATTATAGACCAGTAGTGCTGACATCAATAGTGATGAAATCATTAGAACGTATAATGGTTGGTCATTTAAGGAGCGAGGTACAGCATCTCTTGGACCCTTACCAATTTGCCTATAATAATGGCAGGGGTACTGACGATGCCTTAATCACAACTGTACACTCTATCTTAAAGCACCTTGAAAATCCATCAGCTTATGTTTGATTATTATTTATGGCCTTCAGCTCTGCATTCAACTGTATTCTCCCTCAGACACTGTTGTGTAAATGACAACAGATGGAGGTGAACCCCTTCATTATTAGATGGTAAGGTTCTTTTCTGACAGACAGGAAGCAGCAGGTAAGAGTCAACTCTACTCTTTCTGATACTCTGAACAGAAGTACAGGTTCCCCCTCAAGGCTGTGTAAGCTTTCCTTTACATTTTATAATATACACAAACGATTGCAGAAACATCTATAGAAATAACCACATTACTACATTTCCAGATGATACGGCCATACTCAGTCTAATTACAAAAGATTCAGACATTGCTATCTATAAACAGGAGATAGAGGAGGTAGTGAAGTGGTGCAACAGGCATAACCTGCCGCTTAATGTAAATAAAACCAAAGAAATGATTTTTGACCCCAGGGGCCTGTTGCACAAAAGTAGAATGAAGAAATCCAGGATAACTGAAAAAGCGCAGCTTGACTTAGTGTGGTCTGCTCATCGCGGCTTAATCGGTTGCACGTTTGCCGAGCCAGGATGAGAAGGTGAAGCTATGTCAAGCCAGGTGTAGATAGCTGGGATAAGTGCACGTTCACGGCTTTCTTAAATAGACCACGGTATCGATCACAGATTTACTGATGCAGAAATGGAGAAGACGCGTGCAGCACATCTTTAACCCGCTGAGCAGCAGCGGTTAATGGAAAATTATGAGGAGGTGAAACATATAATATGCAAAAAGGGAAATACGGCTGTTGTTATCAGACAGAGAAAAGAAGCCCAACAGACAACAGTGGACCGACTGAATGCATAAGGATTTAAAAAGATCTACTTAGGGCCTACTAGTCACTCCACATTTTTACAAAGTTGTACACTCTGTTTGAATTGCTTTTAATATGCTTGTTGTATTTGTTGGTTTTATTGCTGTATCTGTTTTACCTACTTTGCCTTAAAAGTGAGCAGAGGGAATTCATGTTCCTCGGTCAATTTACTCTAAGGACTAGGCTTAATTTCAAACCCTTATTCATGTGAGAATATGTTTTACAACCATATGTAGGATTTAAATCAAACTTGTGACAGCAGTAGGGACAAGTAGGCTAATGCATGTTAATATAATGCATGTTAAAATAAAGCAGAACTCATTCAGAAGACAACGGAATAACTGTTAAACACGTTTATTTCGGATCAGACCGGCAGCTGATTTAACACATCAGACTCCAGGGTTAATCTTAGCCTGGCTGTTAGCCTGCGCTGGATATATATATGAAGGTTAAATGTATATTTATTGTGTGTTTATGTGCGAATGCCCAAGATTAATTTCTCCAACAGGAGACAATAAAGGCTTGTCTTATCTTAGCTTATCTTATGAAGGTTTGCTTCTTTTCTTCGTCTTAAGTGACAATAAACTAAATATTTCAGCAATTTGTAATCACCTTAGTAAACAGTGATGGGATTTTTTTAATTGATTAGAACAAATACTTCTTCATTGCAGCATTAGTTAAATAGCGCTGGCAGTTGAACCCTGAACTCAGAATATTTTATTACAGGAATACAAACTAATTTTGGGTGGAATTAATCCCTTCACAGGGAGGGAGTATGTAATGTAGTCTGACTGGGTCTGGCTGGGTCTCCCTCTGATATCGTCTGTTTTGTCATGGCTCCAACAGGAAGTCAGCTGTCGTCTTCTCATCTTTTGTTCCCCCCCCCCCCCCCCCCCCCCTCCTACTGACAGACGCCCATCAACCAAAAAAAATGTTTGTGTGTTTGTTGGTGTCTATGCGTGTGAGTGTGTGTGTCTGTGTCATGTGTGTGTGCCTATGTGTGTCTATGCGTGTGTGGTAAATCCTCCTGCTTGTGAAACGTGTTTACTGTCATTATATTGTGTTGATTATTAAGTCAGCTGGTTCACCGTAGCTCATCATCAATCTTAAGAACTCTGCAGATAAACACAACGCGGTCAGAAGTATGTGAACACCAGGAACTTACAGAAAGGTGACTAAGTACATTTCAATCAGGAGAGACTTCGTTGCAGATATGCAATGATTTATTGTACATATGCGGGATTAGAAATGTACAGTCTTTGGAGATTAGACTCCATCGTTATATATATAAAAAATATATATAATAATTGATATAAAGGGGTAGAAAGCCGAAGATTATCCCCCGATGGAGTCTAGACACTGATGGTGGCGAGATGAGCCTGGAACCTAAAATGAAACGCCGTCGGTAGTAGCCTGCCGGATGAGGACCCAGGAGCCATCTGATGAAACCCGGAGGAGCAAGGGGAGGAGGAGGGTTGCGCTCTTATCCTGAAATGACAACTGAGAAGCAGAGAGAGACAGGTTTAAGACAGGGATGACATGCCGTGATTGGCTCATGATTTTTCCATGGCTGCTTCTGATTGGTTTAAGACAAAGAGAACGCCTTTATGCTCATCCATTTAAAAGAGTGAGAGGTGTTTGTTTTAGAAGTCTTCCTGAAAGAATTTGCGCTGAGCTCCATTACCTCCAGCACATGTTGGACACTTTACTGAACCATTTCCATTTTAAGTGAAGAGGCATGCAAGAAAACGTCGAAAAATGCCCACTGACACGCTCAGATTATTATTCTAAGTGTCTGACAACATTACCAACAGAGATAGACCTTTCTGTTAAAGAGTAAGATCCTTTTAGATTAACATGAAACTGCCCCGAAATCACCATCACTAAACTCCACCAGACTCCATGTAAATAATCAGTACTTTTATCACCATAAAACACTTCATTCAAAGTGGACAGAAACGCAATAAAACTATCAAAAGCCGTCTTGGTTCATCTTTCCACTCTTCCAACAATCACCACTCTGGTTTGGTTGAAATAAACACTTAATTCACCCATTTACATGTGGAAATATGCTGGCTCTATACACGCTAAAAGTCCTGATTATTTACATGGAGACTGGTGGAAATATGCTGGCTCTATACACGCTAAAAGTCCTGATTATTTACATGGAGTCTGGTGGGTTTGGTGATGGGGATTTCAGGGCAGTTTCATGTTAAACTAAAAGGATCTTACTCTTTAACTAAAAGCTCTATCTCTGTAGGTAATGTTGTCAGTCTCTTAGAATAATAATCTGAGTCTGTCAGCGGCAAAAACGGAACTCTTGTGGATGGAAACTTACCTTTTAATTAGGAGTTTAAACACAGACACAACAGGAAGAATAAATCCATCAAATCAAGTCACAAATCAGCATGTGGCCTTGTTTTATTTAATCTTGTATTTCATTGTTCCACATTCCAAGACATTGAAAACAATTCAATCACTGACGTTATTCTACAAGTCAGATAAATAAATCAGCCGTTTGCTTTTGATTGTCTGACTTTATATTACATCATCATCAGTATTTTTCCTTTCAGTCTGAATAGACCGCAACAGATTTAAAACCACATTCAGTCAAAAAAATACAAACTGTGAATATGAAATGTCAGACAAAGATTATTAAAAGAAAAGTCCACAAAGGAAGATAATATGATGTTAAACTACAAAACAACAATAACTGGAGAACATACAATTAAAAATGGCCAACTTCCAGTATGTCGGTAATGATGAGAGGAATGTTTGGACCAATTTTCACGAATATAGAAACAACTATGTCCAAATTAAGGCCTTCCATGCATTAGGGTGCGCTTAATAAACTCGCATGGACCAAATCGCTGTATAGTCTCGTTATGGTTTTTGCGCCAACTTTTGGGAGTTTTGGAGTATATAAGGGCGTCAAAAATGTGTTCAAAGGCTAAAACAAATAAGAGGGCCCTATAGAGCAGCCATGCCACGTCTAGGCCCAAATGTGAAAGCAGCCCGGAGAAATTACTATTTTGAACATTGCTGCAACATTTTGAGAGTTTCTGTGCATCCTAAAGTCCTTAAACACGTATTCCTAAAATGAAAATTAGACCAACTTCCTGTCAGTAAAAAAAAAGTAATGTTTTTTATCAAATTTCAAACATGCCTACGTTTTCCAACCGAAACCTCTTTAAACCTCTTAACGTTTAGGCAGAGCAGCCTATGTCATCTTTCATCAGAGAAATACTAAATGGTCGCCTTTGGGCCTTCTCCCTCACGCTGTGGGTACATTGTGATAAAACAGCTTCAACACTAGCATAGAAAAATCACCAAAAATACGTTAAAAAAAGCATCAAATGAACGTTGAAAAAAGTGTAAAGTCGAGTATTCTGAGGAAAGGCAGAAAACCGTCCAGCTGATCCGGGATAACATCCATGCTGTTCAGAAGATAAAGTTACTGCTGGTAAGCCTTCAATGTGGAGAGAAGATCAGAATATACCAACACAGCTATCAGGGCATGAGGAGGAGGCAGGAGGAAACAGCTTGGCTCTCAAACATGTTCACTATGAGGCAGTGTGAATGCGCTGGTGGTGAGATTTAACGCTACCACCCTCAGAAAACATTTTCCCACATTGTTCACACCAGTACGGCTTCTCTCCAGTGTGCCTTCCAGGCAGCACGGCAATGGTTATGTTTAGTGTTAGGGTTAGCTGCCTGGAAGGCAACGTTGGAGGCAAAAAACTCCATCGAGCGATGGTGTCCCCCTTCAGTAAAAGCTTCATCACTCTCAGAGCAGCTAAAAGGCTTCTCTCCTGTGTGGATTCTCATGTGTGACCGTAAATTTTCACTCTGTGTAAAAGATTTATTACAAACTGAGCAGCTAAAAGATTTTTCTTGTGTGGATTCTCATGTTTTTTTAAATGTCCACCTTGTTTAAAAGATTTCTGACAGACTAAGCAGCTAAAAGGTTTTTCACCTGTATGAGTTCTCGAATGTTTCTTCAGATCTGACTTGAAGCAAAATATTTTTCCACACTCAGAGCAGCTGAAAGGTTTTTCTCCTGTGTGAGTTCTCATGTGTCTCTTCAGATGTGACTCACGGTTAGATCTTCTCCCACACTCTGAGCAACTGAATGAAATGTTCTTATGTCTTAAATCATGTTTCAGAGAGTTTAAAGCTGACTGAGGTTCTCTGGTCTCCTTCCAATCAGCACTGTCATCAGTCTCAGGATCAGAAGAGTCTCCAGTCTGGTCTTCAGTCTGTGGTTGTAAAAGTGGATGTGAGTTCTTGGCTGGTTCTGGTCCTGCACAGACCTCTTCATCAGCTTCTGTTTCCATGTGTTGAGTTTCTCTGCTGGCTGGAGGCTCTGCCTCTCTGTTCTCCTCCATTTGACTCTGAAGAAGCTGTGACAACTGAAGGTTGACGCATTTATGTCTTCTGACCTGTTGACGCCAGATAAATCTCTTGTTACAAACACTGCAGCTGTATTTTTTCTCTCCTGGGTGGATTCTCATGTGATCATACAGATGCCTCCTGGTGCCAAATCTTCTCCCACACTCTGAGCAGCTGAATGTTTTCTTATGTCTTAAATCATGTTTCAGAGAGTTTAAAGCTGACTGAGGTTCTCTGGTCTCCTTCCAATCAGCACTGTCATCAGTCTCAGGTTCAGAAGAGTCTCCAGTCTGGTCTTCAGTCTCTGGTTGTAAAAGTGGATGTAGATGTGAGTTCCTGGCTGGTTCTGGTCCTCCACAGTCCTCTCCATCAGCTTCTGTTTCCATGTGTTGAGTTTGTCTTTGATGAAACTGTGAGGACTGAGCTTTCTCTTCATCATCTTCACTCCTCACAGGAACAGGACTGAATGGGAACTTGGTGATATCAGCCTCCTCCCTCTTGAAGCTGCTCTCCCTCCTGACTGCTCCACAGTTCCTTCTGTTCCTCTTTAATGTGTGGGGGGGGGGGGGCTCTGGCTCCTGCTGGTCCACACTGGAGCTACACTCCTGCTGCTCAGGGGGAACTTCTTCTTTAACCACCGACAGCTGCTGAACATCTGCAGGATACAGGAAACACATTGAGAAAAAAAATGGGACTTCATGCTTAATAGAGGGGTGTGTGTGTGTGTGTGTGTGTGTGTGTGTGTGTGTGTGTGTGTGTATGTATGTATGTATGTATGTATGTATGTATGTATGTATGTATGTGTGTGTGTGTGTGTGTGTGTGTGTGTGTGTGTGTGTGTGTGCGTGCGTGCTAGGGCTGAAAATCACTTCAGCATCGACATTGCGATGTGCAAAAGCAACATCTCAGGACATGCGTTGTTAAGTCAGGCAAATTAGGTCAAACACATCATGCAACAACTTTTTTTCTGCTTCATAGAAAAGTAAAGTGGAAACAAACAGAATGTACAGACAGCAGTTTAGTCAATACTTTTAGCTAACTATTTCAACTGTTTAGACATTACTTATAGCTATTTCAACTGTTTAGTCATTACTTTTAGCGAACTACTTCAATTGTTAAGTCTGTACTTTTTATCCAAGTATTTCAACTGTTTGGACAATACTTTTAGTATACCATTTCATCTGTTTAGTTAGTACTTTTAGCTAACTATTTCAACTGTTTAGTCAGTACTTTTAGCTAACTATTTCATATTTTTAGTCAGTACTTTAAGCGAGCAGTCACGGAGAGTAGCGTGTGAGTGCCGCTGTGAGGAAAAGCGAGATGAAAAAGAGATAGCAAAGTTGATGTAAAGTGAGTTAAAAGTGAACAATAAAACAAGCTAGAACTTCTCAAGACACTGTGGCTTTATCTGTTGTCAATACTGCCGGTAAAATGAATGGCGTTACCCCCGAAAAAATATCGGCTTAAACCTTACAACATATGTTGCAGCCCGAGTGCACCCCGTCTAGCAGCTGAGCAAACAGAGAGCAGAAGGAATCAGTGGAAAAAGAGCTTGAACGCTTACAGAAGAATGGCATCACAAGTGGGTGGCGCCTATTGTCGTTATATTAAAGAAAGACAAGGCAGTGAGATTGTGCGGTGATTAGGCTACAAAGTGACCGTGAATCAATGCATACTCCCGGAAGAATATCCACTTTCAAATGCTGAGGACTTGTTTGCTACTCTGGCAGGCGGGACAGTTTTCAGTAAGCTAGACCTGTCCTTCACTTATCAACAACTGCAATTAGATCCAGAGCAGTATCTTACAGTAAACACACACAAAGGCCTCTTCAGATTCCATTGCGTTGCCTATGGAGTTTCTACAGCTCCAGCAGTGTTTCAACACACAATGGATCAAATACTGGATGGAATGGCGAAGGTTGTGTGCTTTATGGATGACATTCTGGTGTCAGCACCTACAAAGGAAGAACACCTAGCAATTTTGGATCAAGTGATGGCAAGACTGGAAAAGTATGGTGTGAGAATCAAGCTTTCCAAGTGTGCATTCCTGCAAGACTCAGTGGAGTACATAGGGTACAGAATAGATGCACAGAGACTGCACCCACCCACAAGCAAGGTCGAGGCCACAGTAAACGCACTAGCTCCACAGAATGTTACGAGGTTAAGATCATTTGCTTAATTACTATGGGAAATTTTTGGCAAATCTGTCCACATTGCTTCACCAGCTACTACAAGTTCAAACACCATGGAAGTGGTCTCCACAATGTGAAGATGCATTTAAGAGCTGTAAACAGCGTCTCCTGAATAGCAAATGCCTTGCACACTATGATCCAGAGAAGCCTCTCAGGCTTGCTTGTGACGCCAGTCCATATAGTGTCGGAGCAGTAATTTCTCATGTGCCTTCATCCGGTGAAGAGCAACCAATTGCTTTTGCGTCAAGAAGTCTCATCTAGTGAGAAGAATTACGCTCAAATTGAGAAAGAAGCATTGAGCACAATTTTCAGTGTCAAGAAGTTCTATAAGTACCTATACGGTAGAAAGTTTGTATTGTTGACTGACCACAAACCACTTCTGACAATTCTAGGCCCAAAATGTGCAGTTCCAACTCTCGCTGCACTCCGCATGCAACGCTGGGCTTTAATCCTGTTTGCGTATGATTATGACATTCAGTACAGACGATCCAGTGACCATGCCAATGCAGATGCATTGTCACGTCTCCCTTGCGAGCAGGGCACGGATGACGTTACAGATGAGGGTGGAGTACTCTGTGTCTCACATGTTGATGATCTGCCTGTTTCAGCAAAATACATTGCAGAAGAGACAAGACATGACCCAATACTTTCCAAAGTTCTTGATCTGACATTGTTATGATGGCCAAAGTTTGTGCCAAATCCAGATCTTGAACCATTCTATATGAGAAAGGACCAGTTGTCTACAGAACAGGGATGTATTCTCTGGGGGTCAAGGTTAGTTATACCACCAAAGTTCAGACGGAGACTGTTGTCTGATGTACATGATGGACATCCTGGAATAACACGAATGAAGGCATTAGCCCGAGGTTTCCTGTGGTGGCCTGGACTAGATCAAGAGATCGAGAACTTTGTAGGTCAGTGTGCTGCATTTGAGCGAGCTGTGCAGACATTCAAGAAAGCCTGGACTCGACCGGAAGCACAGTCTGTGTCACCCCAGCAACGGCTTGCTTGGTTCATATTCACATACAGAAACACTTCTCACACAGTCACCGAGTGCACCCCGGCTGAAATGTTTCTAAAGAGACAACCACACACTCGCCTGTCATTATTGAAGCCGGACATGTCGGAAGTAGTGCTCAAGCATCAGCTACAGCAGAAAAAGGCTCACGACAAGCGAGCAAAGCCACTCCGGACATTTAAACTGGGAGAGTGGGTGTTAGTTTGGGATTTCAGACATCCAAAGAAGCTGTAGATTCCAGGGACGATTCTGCAACGAAGAGGACCTCTGACCTATGAGGTAAAAGTTGGTCATCGTCACGTCAAGGTGCATGTGGATCACCTCCGTGCATCTAAAGCTTCATATTCACCAAGCAGAAGGGATGACGATGATTTTTTGAGTACTCAGAAGGCTGTGAGGATCCAGCAGAAAGCACAGAGCCAGAAAATGTTGCTGCTGGTCCATCTCAGGAAGTGCAACAAGAGCGCTGCTATTCAGAAAGGCAGTGGACAGCACCTACTAGACTGAATCTCTAAGTGTTCATGTAGACATGAGTTATGAATACATTATTAATGTTCAGAGTGCTTACTGTTATGTTAATGAAGTTTGTATATGTGGTATACTTTTAGCACTGCATATTGTGTTTACAAGAATAGTGATAACAGTACGGTTATTTAGTCTTCTTGTCATAGGTTAAAATCTAGGGGGGAGGAGTGTAGTAGTTTTACGGTACTGTAATGATAATATCAGTACTAGAGTATACAGTAATGGTATTGAGAGTGTATTCCAGTAAATACGGTAATGGTATGGGCCACTCTCGTCTTGGACTTATCTGTAGCAGAACTGAACTACGAAGTAAACGGCACTCAACTTGGCTCCGTGTCTGCGTGTGTTATTTCTCCACAAATACTACAAGAACCTTGAGCCTAAACGTCTGAGTCAGATTAACTTCAGGCACCACAAGGCAGAACAGCAATACAGCGTTAACTGTAGGGATGTAGTCAGTCAACCACTCCCAAATACACTACATCATGTGTCACACAAAGACTTCAGAGACAGTGTGGACAAAGCCCCCATCCAACCACTTTTTGTCCTGAAGAACACTTTACTCGAGAAGTGTTATAATGCCTCACCATCAGCGAAATGCGACAGTCACACGCTGCAAAGACAAACTAAATCACCTAATTAATACAACGTTATCACGACGTCTCCCGGCCAGTTTTCACCCCAGAAAGATGCTACCAGCCAGGCTAAAGCTAATATAGTTAGCCTAAAGAAACAAGGCGTCTGTCCCAACTAACGTTACGGTTCGGAGCCGCGACGCTGGAAACGTAATACTAATCTACAACAGCAGTCTGTGTCGGATATAACGTCATTTACACTGTTTACGTCTTGTTGTCTTCGGGTCAAATTTGACCCGTTTTCAAAGTTTCTTCATCAGAAATATGGGTTTATTTCAACCAAATTAACCAAAAATAACATGGGTGGTTCCCAATGACGTTCTTCTCAAGTAATATTAATGATCACTACTTTCATTGAATTTTAGGTGTTTCATTTAATTGTATAGCATTTGTGGTCTTCCCGGCTCAATTTTGATCCGGTGGTGCAATGGGGCACTATTGTGCTTTACAGCAGATGAACACACACACATCAATGCACATGCCGAGACACACAAACACCCACACACACATACACCTCCCCCCCCACCCCTACAAACACAGACATTCATACAAACAGCAGCTGAGAACTACCTCATGTAATGGATCACATTATTGTGCTTTCAAGCACATGTAAATGCACCCAAACACACGGACAACAAACATGCACACGTGTGTGCGCGCACACATGCATTCACACACACACACAGTAGCTGAGACCTGCAAAAGATCACACTATTGTGCTTGAAAGCACATGAACGAACACACACACACACACACACACACACACACACACACACACACACTGCATAGGGCAATGGATCACGCTACTGTTCTTTTCAGCAGATGAACTTGTTGAATGTCACATCTACTGCAGACAGATTCACTGTGTTCCCTCAGAAGAAAGGAACTGCTCATGGGTAGGCACTTGTAATGACATTTCAAACATGTTTAGAGGTTAAAAACGTGCCCTGTTTAAGACTGTTGGGTGCTAACTCTAGCAGGAGTATAACACGGTGTAGGCAGCACCGATTGGTTTTGTTTTTCTTGATACTGACAGCACTCCAAATTCCAAACAACCGAGCTACATGTTGAAATTGACCGGAATTCTCCTTTAAATCAACATTTTTGTAAATGTGCCAGTGTTAGTCAGCTGGCTAATTTTCAACTGTAGTCCTTTGGCCAGATGATTTTAGACCAGAGCAACAGGAAATAGCAAGACACTCATTTAGTACATGTTAAACTATACAGACAGAAGTCAACAAGACCCCGTACAGACAGCTAGAGCAACAGCCATGCAGAGCTACAGGAAGCAGCAGGACATTAGTACAGGTTAAACTTTACAGACAGAAGTCAATAAGACACCGTACTAGGGCTGGACGATTTTGGCTAAAATCATAATCACGAATAATCGAACAAGTTACCTTGATTACGATTATTGAACGATTATTTAAAAAAAAAAATAATAATTCTTATACTGTAAATATGTTCACGGTTATTTTTATGTGGCGGCGGCCATAATATGTTTTAAGGGGAAAGACTATTTTAAGGGGAAAGAATAATATTTTTATGTGGCGGCTGCAAAATATTAATAGGATTAAAAGACCGAAATAACAGACTTGGTAAAATTACGTTGGTTATAGGCTCTGAATTTCGGTTTCGATTATTTTTCGATTAATCATCCAGCCCTACATCGTACAGACAACTAGAGCAACAGCCACGCAGAGCTACAGGAAGCAGCAGGACATTAGTACAGGTTAAACTATACAGACAGAAGTCAACAAGACACCGTACAGACAGCTAGAGCAACAGCCATGCAGAAGAGCTACTGGAAGCAGCGAGACATAGCACCATTAACCATCAACAGTATAAGAAGCCATGCAAGCATCACAACACAGCCAAGCAACACAGACCCGAGCCATCTTCTATCTTGCACCGTTCAACCATGAAGAACAGTAACAAGCAGTACTAAAAAGCTGTTCAGCATTCAGAGATTAACTTCAGGTTTGAAATTAGCCATGATGGTAACTGACCAACAGACTGGACGACACACATTAATATTAATAATACAAAATCCACCTGTCAGTTCTTTACTATGTTTAATCAACGAACTAATAAATTCAAATACAAACATCCTGACTTTATAGAAGTAAAGGGACCAAACCTGCTCTGTGGAACCGAAGCTGAGGGTTGAAAACAGCGTCCAGTAGCTCCCGTTGTCGCTCGTTCTCTTCTTTTGAACGACAAAATTCCTCCTCGTACTCTGCTATCGTTCTTTCAAACAGCCCAAATATCTCTTCAGCAGCCGCAGTTGGTCGCTGCTCCACCAACACTCTCAGCATCTGGACTTTACACATGTTACCTCTTTCTCAACACAACAGAGATTCTGCTAACACACCTCTCTGCTAGACGCCATCTTGTTCAAAGTGTAAAGTTAGCCGCAGTGAAGACTATAGCTTCCGGTGCAGATCAGTTGCTGAGCTTCAAAATAAAAGTCCAGAAGTGTTCAAGACTTCCTCATAAATACACAAAGAAGATTAATGATTAAAATACATTTTGGAAGAAAGACAAATACTTTATTACATTTTCAGAGCTATGGAAAAAGTTTGAATATAATAAATGTACATTTTATTATATTATCTAAGCCTTACACGACATTAAAAAAAACAAAGAGGGACTCAAGATTTCACAATTTGTAATTCCTCACAGGGTTTGTCCAGCTAATACCAGGAGATAAAACCCTCCCAGAGTCACTGCAGTACCTGAAACGCCTTCAACCGTTGTTGGGTTTAGGGTGGGGTTGGGTACCGAAACTCTGTACTTTTTAGGGTACCAACCAGATTAGGCCGGTACTACCGGGTACCAAATCTAGACCTATAGCCTGTTTTACGACCATGTCTTTTGCCTCCTGTTTTTGATACCTTCACCTGAGACTGTACTTTGTACTATAAACTTCATTACCTCTTTACCTTTGCCACTGAGTCGTGCTTTTGAGGCCCCTGAGATCCCTGACAACTAGTAAATAATGTGTAATGTGTTCCCTTCATGAATTCTTCATGTATTAATCTTGTATTTAGTTATTGTTGATGTCCATCTTTAGTCTTTTTTTATTTATTAGTTATTTTCTCAACTGACTGCCCTAGAGACAGAATGCTGATTTTGAACATGTCTTTAACGATCGCTAGCCAAGCCAGGTAATGTTAGCCTACTGTACGTTACTGTACACATTGTGTGACCTGCAGGACCAGAGCAGCGCTAAGATGCTGACCCAGGTAGGTCAGTATATGGTCTATTATGGAAAATGATGATCCAGCTAACTAAATTGTTGCAGTGATCAAAGCTAGGGTATTGGTTAAGTTGTACAATGTAGACGCTGTCAATTATGGTGTTTTTTTTCTTGTTGCCATTTCACTCTTTACTTTACTAGTTATTTAAACTACTAGGGCATATATATAAAATTAGAAGTAAAGTTCTTTACTCGCTGACACAGCGGCCGCGGTACAAAAGAAATTGTCAGACGAAATTAATAGAAAGGCCATTTCCATTCAAATCAACACAGCAGAAGGGTCAGAGCAGCAGCCATTTATATGTGTACCATTGCCATGGTAACGTATAAACTTCCGATAATAAGCCGACTTCCGGCGAGTTGCGGAGCTGAGGTTGTGCAGCAACAGACAAACGAGCCGTGGAATAGTAACGTTACGAGGCAGAGAGCCAGCCGCTGAATGAGTCAAATTAACTTCATGCTTCATCTACACAAAGCACGTTGCTATCGCCCCGAGTGACAGCTAACAGATAACTACTAACATACCTGCTAGTCAACAGATGGTTTACTTCAAATTATTTCACTTTATTTCATCCTGGAGGGTACTCAGCATGTCCTGGTGTACCACACCAGTCATATCAAACGATTATATTTCTTTACTTTATTAGCTTTACCATGGCCTAATTAGTGGCATAGGAGACACTACACATGTCAAAAGACCCTAATCATTTTGGTGTCACTGATCATATTACCTTGGAACATAGCAATGCACAAGTGGGTTTTTATAGTTTTATACAGATCATAATATGTCCATCTCAGCTTTGTTTCAAAGAGAAAACTCCTCCGCTCCCTGACAGGAAACACCATGCTAGGCTAACTTCCCTATGCTACCTCCTTCACATCTCCCTTGTTTAAACTAAAGATAGCTTTCAACCTGCACTTCCTGTCTCCCTGACACAGAGAGAAAAGTCTCCTCTCCGAGACTGCTGGGCCTAAATTGTGCTTAAAAATGATACACCAAATAAAAACATGAACCCAATGTGTATTGAATAAACTCCCATATTGATAAATGGTTAATAGTGAATCTTGCTAAACATTAGGGGTGCACAATTCAGAAAATGTCAGGATTTGATTCAAAATCGATTTTCGATTCAAAAACGATTCTCGATTAAAAAAATTATTCACAGTACATACATGTAGTTACTTTTCCTGTGTGATTAAAGTAGATATACAATTAAAAATAAAAAATTTATAAGAAAATATGAATTGATTTTTGGAATCTATGAATCGATTTTGAATCGGTAGAGCTTGAATCGCGATAGGAATGTGAATCGATTTTTTTGCACACAGCTACTAAACATACGTTACTTAGAAAGAAGTGAATATATGTGTGGGCCCTATAAAATATCAGGTGGTTACATTTGTCGGATTTCTTGATTATAATTGATTATATGACAAGACAAAACAACCTACCACGCAATATAATGACTTCTATCTAGATGTTAATACATAAAGATTTTAGTTTGATACTTGAGAAGTTTTGCTTTAAAACATTATTCCATGTCATCAGTCTCAGGTTCAGAAGAGTCTCCAGTCTGGTCTTCAGTCTCTGGTTGTAAAAGTAGATGTGAGTTCCTGGCTGGTTCTGGTCCTCCACAGTCCTCTCCATCAGCTTCTGGTTCCATCGGACCAACACATTTATGTGTTTTGAGTTTAAACCGCTAGGCAAATCTTCTGTTACAAACAGAGCAGCTGAAAGGTTTTTCCCCTGTGTGGATTCTCATGTGCATCTTTAAAGCACTACTGTGTGTAAAATATTTCTTACAGTACAGTTCTTTCTTACAGTTCTTCTCCAGAATGAATCATCATGTGGTTCTTCAGATGTCCACCTTCAGTTTAAGCTCTACCACACTCAGAGAAGCTGAAAGGTTTCTCTCCTGTGTGGATTCTCATGTGTTTCTGTAAATCTCCACTCTGTGTAAACAATGTATTACAAACTGAGCAGCTAAAAGGCTTTTCTCCTGTATGAGTTCCAATGTGTGACCGTAAACTTTCACTCCGTGTAAAAGATGTATTACAAACTGAGCAGCTAAAAGGCTTCTCTCCTGTGTGGATTCTCATGTGTCTTTGTAAATGTCCACTCTGTGTAAAATATTTCTTACAGACTGAGCAGCTGAAATGTTTTTCTCCTGTGTGGATTCTTATGTGTTTCTGTAAATCGCCACTCTGTGTAAAAGATGTATTGCAAACTGAGCAGCTAAAAGGCTTCTCTCCAGTGTGGATTCTCATGTGTTTCTGTAAATCTCCACTCTGTGTAAAAGATGTATTGCAAACTGAGCAGCTAAAAGGCTTCTCTCCTGTGTGGATTCTCATGTGTCTTTGTAAATGTCCACTCTGTGTAAAATATTTCTTACAGACTGAGCAGCTGAAATGTTTTTCTCCTGTGTGGATTCTTATGCGTTTCTGTAAATCTCCTCTCTGTGTAAAAGATGCATTACAAACTGAGCAGCTAAAAGGCTTTTCTTCTGTATGAGTTCCAATGTGTGACCGTAAATTTTCACTCTGTGTAAAATATTTCTTACAGACTGAGCAGCTGAATTTTTTTTCTCCTGTATGAGTTATCCTGTGTCCCCTCAGACTTGAGTTGTCGTTAAATCTTTTCCCACACTCAGAGCAGCTAAAAGGTTTACCTCCTGTGTGGATTCTAATGTGTTTTTTTAAACTTCCACTCTGTGTAAAACCTTTCTCACAGACTGAGCAGCTGAAAAGTTTCTCTCCTGTGTGAGTTCTCATGTGTCTCTTAAGATCTGCCTTGTGGACAAATATTTTTCCACACTCAGAGCAGCTGAATGTTTTCTTACATGATGAATCATGTTTCAGAGAGTTTAAAGCTGACTGAGGTTCTCTGGTCTCCTTCCAATCAGCACTGTCATCAGTCTCAGGATCAGACGAGTCTCCAGTCTGGTCTTCAGTCTGTGGTTGTAAAAGTGGATGGGAGTTCCTGTTTGGTTCTGGTCCTCCACAGTCCTCTACATCAGCTTCTGTTGATGTAGAGTACTGAGTTTGTCTTTGATGAAGTTGTGAGGACTGAGCTTCCTCTTCATCATATTCACTCTTCACAGGGACAGGAGTGAATAGGAACTTATGGGTGATAATCGCCTCCTCCAGCCCTTGAAGCTGCTCTCCCTCCTGACTGCTCCACAGTTCCTTCTGTTCCTCTTTAATGTGTGTGGGGGGCTCTGGCTCCTCCTGGTCCACACTGGAGCTACACTCCTGCTGCTCAGGGGGAACCTCTTCTTTAACCACCAACAGCTGCCGAACATCTGTAGGAAACACAGAGAGAGAGACAGTAACACAGACACAGTGAGACAGTATCAACAGTACATAGTCTCCTTTCAAATCTCTTTACATGGTAAAAAAAAAAGATATTTCATGTTTCTGCATTCTAACTTTCAGCCCGAGCGCTGTAAAGACTGACAATTATACCTGAGGCATATCTCACTCTTATTTAATTTTCTAGTCTGGTTTGAATCCTACTAAAGAACAGGGACTACTTTGTGTCTATAGATAAACATCTGAGTGGACTAATATGAAATGCGGAGTTCCCCAAGTCTCCATTCTGGGGCCTCTTCTGTTTAACATCTACATGCTTCCACTGGCTCAGATAACAGAAGACAGTTGCACTGATTATTTGTCTATAAGCGTGATCACATAAACACACAGTCACATGACTTTTCAAACCTGACGGAGGTTCTCCTCTCTCCTTCACAATGTCACAATTACCTTCCGTTTCCATGTGTTGAGTTTGTCTCTGATGAAACTGTGAGGACTGAGCTTCCTCTTCATCATCTTCACTCTTCACAGGGACAGGCGTGAATGGGAACTTGGTGATATCAGCCTCCTCCAGCTCTTGAAGCTGCTCTCCCTCCTGACTGCTCCACAGTTCCTCCTGTTCCTCTTTAATGTGTGGGGGGGGCTCTGGCTCCTGCTGGTCCACACTGGAGCTACATTCCTGCTGCTCCCCTTCACCAACAATCACTTCCAGAACGTCTGGAGTTAAAGCTGAAACACAGACAGACATACATTAAATATCAGTCTCAACAATACTTTGCTAATTAGCTGAGATCACTCTGCTGAGGACGCCGCCCCATAATGAAATCATCCGATTTATCCCAGGTCCCCAAAGATCATCATACAAAACTGAGCTTCCAACACCCTTAAAAAAACCTCACGCCTTTACTCGGTTCCAGCTGTAAAAGCTGTGCCGGTGTGTCTGAGAAAATCTCTGAATTGGAAGGTAAGATAACTTTGCTGCACCGGACCAGACAGCAGGGCTCCAGACTGTGGCCAAAGGCTCGCATTTTGCAACCAACAGCTGTCAATCAAGGTAAACTACAGAGGTCTGTGGGTTAGATTGCCTTGAAAGTGAACAATCATAGGAGGGCCAGTGCCTCCTTGGCTTCCGCCGCCACAAAAGTCAGTTTCATTCACACGTGCAGAAATCAACTTGGAGAGCAGAGTTTACCTGCGAGAACATGTATGCCTTCCAGCACTCGCAAAGCGGACATTCTGTGGCGCGTGGTGGCTGCTCTGTAGGTATGCTGCTTAACCTTTCTTTCCTTCTCCCTATGTTTTGTTTTAAAAGGGATATTTCACCGTTGGAAAGATGAATACATCTTTAAATTGGGTCACTTATATAGTAGAAATGTGATTTTTTTTTCAAAAGAAATTGCTGGCTTCTAGGCCGAGAAAAGCCATAAAATGTGGATGAAAGACACCAAATCCCAGAATGCACTTGCTTCGCTGCTTTAGCGTCTACTCCCAAGCCACGCCTACCGTTTGCAGACAGTGAGACAGTCAACTCAACTTAAGTGTGTTTTATTATCATTTCAATTATATACACGAAACAACGTTTCACCGTAGCTCAAGTGGCTACACAATTAAAATATATAAAAACAACATTATATAAAAACGACATACGAAACAGGCTACATTGAGTGCATGCACATTATATGCTCCGTATAGTTCAGCTAACATATTGCTACTAGCATTAGCGCTTGGTGGGCTGTTAACACCAAGTATAAACACAGCCGTAAATTTGCGTAGAATGTAGAATGGTCGGCATCTAACAGTCACAAACTCCACCAGCAGTTAGCAGTTAGTTGGATAAAAGCACCCCATTTCTGCACCAGGCAGTCCGTGTAAACACAGCCAACCTCGAATAGCTAGTCTTACCCGGCGACAGAGCAGCCGGCCTGGTAGCTGGATAGTCCGATACAGCAATGTTTCCACAACAACAAAAACACAGCAGTCTCTGAACTCGCGTTGGGAGTTTGGTTGAAGTTGGATGTAGTCCAGTTTGTTGTCTAATGAGCGGACACTTGCAAGCAGCATTGATGGAACAGGTAACCGGCTAGTGTTAGCTTTCCACCGGCACACTCGTTCAACGTTCCCCGCTGATGATGTCCCTTTAACGGCCAGAGGCATCGAACAACACCACTGATCTCCATACCCGACGGGCGAAAATCGCGTAGTGTGTCGAGTATTCCGTCTGTAATAAAGTGTCCTGCATATTCTCCCATCTGTACCAATGTATCCTACAATTATCAATGTTAACACAGACATCTGCGTTCAGACAGCCTGCGTTGGCCGTCAGACGGTCCGGCAAAAACGGAGGTCTTTCCCTCCATGTTGAATGGGAGTAGTGCTTTTAGGCTGTGGCGGGGGTTGCTGCAGGGGGCCAATCATGTAACACAGATCAGACTTGTGGGTGTGTTTTGAGGTGGTGTGAGAGTCCCGGACAGGAAACATCACTGCCTCCATCTCTGCCACAAGAAAGTTTCTAAACACCAAACACAAGCTCTGAACTGCCCGGGAGTTTGTGGAACAGCTGACTGTTTCCTCAGTCCCTCCGTCTCTTTTCTTTCTCTGGGAAATGAAGCTGCCTTCAAGTGCGCTCGGAAACGTCCAGATCTATAAACCATCTGACGTGAAACAGGAACTGTGAAAAATAAGGTCTACTTGTGCTATGTTGGGGGCTTAAAGAACACAACAGGACGTCACACAGATGGGACAATTAATGACACTACCTCCGCCACACAACCCTGCAGAGAATCACACACTTTTCACAATCACGTTTTTCATGTGAATGCACACTTAAGCTGCTATGAGACGCAGTTACGCAAGTGTTTTGGGGTGTGTACCTACTCACCGCAGGAGGTGGCAGTACTCAGTACTGGTGAGTTATGACCCATTTCCAGCACTGTTTTTATGCTTTTCAGCTTTTCCCCTCACACTGAGCTCACTGATTTAGTTATCTGGTGGAGTTTTGTATCCAGACTGGATATATTTGAGTTTGGCAAATACGGCTTCACTTATCTTAGCTACCAGACCATCATCTATCTCCTCGTCTTCCACCATTTTGTCAGGTCCGCTGGTCCCGGCTGAGTTTTTTCAGATTCGGGTCACAGGACTTGTTTGTTTTCAGGTGCGCGATCACGGAAGGCTTGTATCATGTGGACGCGTTGACATCAATGGTCCACTTGTAAAAGAGTGCAATTACCAAAGGGCCCTTGAATTGATGTTTTTAAAACCAAGGATAGCTTGTAGCGATGCTAGATGTCGGCTCTGCCATAAGCAGTGACTGTGATCACCTTTGCACATTTTGAATGTTGTTTTGCACTCTTATTTATTGTTATATACTATTATTTAAATGTTATATTTAGTGTTTAATAAATAATTGTTAAATGTAGTACAGAGTCTGTAGTCTATCGCACAAAGAACCCCCCCACCCCCACCCCCCCCCCCATAGTTTTAGAAGAAATATTAACAAAAAGAAAACAATCTTCACTGATTGGTTTTCATGCCTAAAGAAGTAAATGTTACAAAATAACAGCAAACTGTTTTTGTTTTCATGCCTGAAAAAACGAACTGACCTTAAAAACAACAAGGCCCAGTAATATAAAGACTCCTCAGAGAGAGGCTTCTCTCTCTCGCTGTGTCACAGATCTCACAGAATACATGCTAGTTGATTCATAGGAAGATTCTAACTGACCAAGTCTTGTTGTTCTCACCTCTGTATTCTGAGGATAATGCTGTTGGAAATATCCGTGCTTAGTGTCATAGTGGAGTTTAACATTTCTACTCTTCACAACTCCAACGGTCTCTGTGCAAATCAAACACAAGGACTTCATGCTGGATTGGGGAAAAATGAACGCACTCATCTTTGAAAACTCTGTATTCTTTTCTTCCTCACCGCGACGTAGCCTTCACTGACAGAATACGCCGAAGTCTCACTTTCTCGTGCCCGCAGCACAGATGTGAACGCCAGTTAGCCGACCCTGAACTCACTATGAAAATTTGGTTTAGCTAATATTGAACGTGAACACCAGCCAAGCTCTAACTCGGTAATACTGAACGTGTAGCATAGCCCGTTATCTGACAGTTAACTTGGTAATATTAAACATGTAGCATAGCCTGTTATCAGACCTATAACTCTGTAATATTAAAAGTGTAGCATAGCCTGTTATCTGACCTATAACTCTGTAATATTGACAGCATGACGCATGTTAAAATCCAGCGCTAATATGGCACCGGTGCCAAACCAACCGCTATCTACCGGACGGAATAGCAACGCGGATTTCGGTGCAACTGAAACGCTCTCTGATGCTCCGAAAACAGACGTTAGAGGCAACAGAAGCATCGCTGCATGTGACGCTAGTTAACACTAATAACACGTTACACTTGGCAGCAGGTAACGTGTATGTTAGACTACCGTTACCTAGCAAATGGATTAAACACGGTTTAAATGCTGACAGCTAAACAGTGTAAAAGTGTGACCGTCTTTCTGCTGTTGACACACACACACACACACACACACACACACTTCTCCAATTTCCTGTTCCCAAAAGTTACAAATCAACACTTTGGACAACTGATGGACTGATTTATATTTATTTATAAATGATATGTATGGATATATTTTTATTTTATTATAACAATTGACACCCTCCCCCCTTTGAAGTTGATTCATTTATTCTTCCAGCTTTGACAGCATCAGAGATTAAGCCTTCAACTTTTCATAAATATATATTTAAGCTCGTAGCTTCTTATGTAGCCTGGCATAGTCAGACTCAGTCTGGTACCTCCCATTCAACAACTTCCTACTGGCCCTTTAAAACGGTATTTCAACAGGTATAAAGGTCAGCGTGGGCTATAATCTGTCAGATAACAGCCTCATGAATAAAATCTAGTCATTTTGAGGCAGAAACAACCTTTTTAAACACAAGGCAGAAGCTGCGATCACTTTTTGGCCAGTGGAAAAAAGACTGGATGGTTATTATGTAGGCTGCGCTGGAATGTAACTAAGTGCATTTACTCCAGTACTGTGCTTAAGTCCAAATGTTGAGGTACTTGTACTTTAGTTGAGTCTTTTCTTTTCATGCCACTGGTATTAGTACTTTAACTGCAGTAAAGGGTCTGAGTACTTCTTCCAGAACTGAATCTAGGACAGCGGATGTCGTTCTTGCAGCTGAAGGACTGTGAGGATAAAGTTAGCACGCTGATATAAAAACACGTTAGCTTCAGGAGCTAGCTGCATGCGGCTAACAGGCTAATGTTAGCTTAGCGTGATTATGAGAGCAGTTAGATTGTCAGACTAACCTTCTCCCCGCAGCTTGGTCTCCTCCGTGTGTTCCCGGTGTTGCTCCATCTCTGATCAACAAACTAAGAAACGCTGTTTGGGATTCCCTGATCTGGATTCAGCTAACGGCTTCTCTCCTCACTGCTCCCGCTGGTCAGCACGGGGAAACAACAACAAACACCACTTCCGCGGTGACCGCTGTCAAAATAAAAGCCCCGTTATTCTATTTTCACTTTTTTGTTTTGATTTCTTTCATGACGATATATTTTGTTACCTTTAGAAACCCTGTTTTACTATTGTAACTTTATAAACAGTAAATATTATTAGAAAAACTGATGGATTGATATATATTTATTTAGATATGGTTATTGAGAATGAGGACATACGTCACGATTTGGGAGGTGTCTGAGTCCGTCCACCATTTTGGGATCCTACGCTATTAGATGAGACCATTCTACATTCCACGCAAATTTACGGCTGTTTATACTCTGTTTTACAGCCTACCAAGTGGCCTGACGAAATTCAAACTGTAAATATACTTGAATTACGCCGAAAATGAAGCTAACTAGCCGCTACCTGTACACATAGGATTGGAGGGATAGTCGCAGCTAACGAAACCCCTAATGTTCACAAAAAATCATTAAATTTAAATCGGACACCATTGTTAGCTTTATAAGACCTTGGGGTATATGTTATGTAAGTGGCGTGACGAAATTCAAACTGTAAATATACGAAAGTTATGCCGAAAGTGTAGCAACGATCTTTTCCCATAGGATTAAATGGGACACATAGCCTAGCTTGCAGCTGCGGAGCTCCGTGAAGCCCCGAGCCCTGGCCGTCCAGTAACCCGAGAAACGGTGACTTTCACTGGGTATAGAGGTTGCCGCTTTCTTGTCAGACTGTGTGGAGCTCCTGAAGTCCGACACGTCTTACAAAATTTGCAATTAGCCATTCATTTTTGTAAAACGGCCCATATTTGAGCTTTATATAGTTGATTTCTCGCTTAAAGTATCAGAAGTGAATTTAATGATAAAGTAGCCCGACAAACAATGTATAACTTTGCAGTGTCTGAAATATGAGACCTGCTGTCTCGTCTCCAATGTGTTTTACAGCCTACCAAGCGCTAATGCTAGTATGTGTTAGCTGAACTTTACAGAGCATATAATGTGTTTCGTATGTCGTTTTTATATATTTGAATTGTGTAACCACTTGAGCCACGGTGAAACGTTGTTTCGTGTATATGGTTGAAATGACAATAAAACACAGTTGAATTGAGTTGACCGTCTCACTGTCTGTCTGTAAATGGTAGGCGTGGCTTGGGAGTGTACTCAGAGCAGCAAAGCAAGTGCATTCTGGGATTTTGTGTCTTTCATCCACATGAGCCAAAAATACATTTCCTGGCTTTTCTCGGCCTAGAAGGCACCAATTTCAATTTTTTTCACATTTATACTACATAAGTGACCCAATTTAAAGATATATTCAGCTTTCCAGTGGTGAAATATCCCTTTTAAATGTCTGCATACATGTCTGATGCTCCAAAACAGACGTTAGAGGCACCAGAAACATCGCTGCATGTCACGCTAGTAAACACTAATAACACGTTACATAGCAGCTAACGTTAGCCTACCGTTAGCTACAGTAGTAACTGGATTAAACACGGCTAAAATGCTGACAGCTAAACGGTGTAGTGTGACTGTATTTCACTGTAGAGTATTCCAACAGCGAGACGTACAACAGTCTGCCGCTAAAGCTATGAGCTAAAAGACTCAAACTAGCACTGGTCACTGCTGTTGTCTGAAAAACAACACAGACAGAACAAAATGTTGCATTTACTGGTAAACTGGTAAACCTCGTGACGACTTATGACCGACTGCTATCTGTTGTGGAATTTTCCTCACATTACTCAGTCCTCTGTGACTGTCTACATCTAAATTAAGCTGCGCGGTGCAGGGAACAACTCTGATTGGCTCATGGAGGCACGTGATCAGAGAGTGGTTTACGGAGCTTTGAAAAAAAAAAAAAAAAACTTTGATACAGAGCGTTCTATGAACGGAATGAAACATTTTAAATATCACTCGATCATGTGAACTTGATCGTGGGAAGCCAAAATCGTGATCGTGATTAAAATTCGATTCATTGTGCAGCCCTAGGTCCAGGGTTTGAATCCGACCTGTGATGATTTCCTGCATGTCTTCCCCCTCTCTCTCCCCTTTCTTACCTATCTGTCCTGTCAAAAATGAAAGGCGGGAGGGAAAAGCCCAACAAATCATCTTAAATCAGAATAGTCATTACCTATTTGTACATACTTCTGTCTGTTATCCAGATAGTTACGAAGCCATTTGTTATGCCATATTTTTCTAGTTTTGTTGTTAATATTGCATGATCTATAGTGTCAAATGCCGTTTATGTCTATAAATACTCGTACTGTGAATTTCTTATTTTCAATTGCTGTCTATCTCCTCTACTAATTCCATAACTGCCATTGTGGTGGATCGTTGGATCTGAAACCATATTGGTGATCACTCAATCATGTGGGTTTCAATGAAGTGTCCCATTCTTAGAACATAAAGTTCCTCGGTCGGTATTCTGTGATGTGATGCAGCCCCTGCCACATGCGGCTGGAATCTCGCTTGAGGAGTTGCCTGTATGATGGATAGAGGAATACTGAAATGTGGTCTGATTGTCTAAAGTGAGGCAGGGGCACAGCCTTGTAGGCATCCTTCACGTTGCTGTACACTTGGTCTAGAATGTTCCTCTCCCTTGTTGGAAAGCTCACGTGTTGATGGTATTTGGGGAGGACAATCCTGAGGTTGCAGTGATTAAAATCACCAGCCACAATAAACATGGCATTCGGGTGTGCAGTCTCATGCTTGCTGATGACATCATGCAGTATGCCCAGCACAGTTACATGATCTGCTCATGACAGGATGTAAACAGCCAGCAGAAGCACAGCGGTGAACTCCCTTGGTAAATAAAAGGGTCTGCACTGTACCAACAACAGTTCAATATCAATGTGATTGATCAGATGAGACAGAAAATGAAGGGGGCCTTGTGTGTGCTGGCCACAGTCATTTGAACATTAATAATAAAATATTAATGACGTTTTTTTATATTCATTTGGGGTTCATTTTTATACTTATCAAGTAATAATACAAAAAATCGTTAGAATATGCAAATGGTTTAGGGTTAGGACAGCCCTAATCAGCATACAACAATATGACATGAGTGGTCATAGAGTGACAGATAGATAGGTTTTGGCGAATTTTCAACGGGCTCTGACCATTTTAAAGGGTAGCCCTGTCGGCAAGAGTGTGATAAGGTTACATTGGTTTATGTTATTATTAAATTGGCCAGAAATGACGTTTGAATATTCCTTCTAAAAAAAACAGAGGTTTGAATAAATTTGAATATCTTCTCTGCCGTTCACCTCGAGCTGAGAGCCTCTGGCTGCCTTCAGATCTGCTCACAGTCTGTGTACCGTAGCTTCTTGCAGATCAATGTGCGGGTACCCACCTGTACTGCACTCTGGTCCTATACGGTGAGCCCTCAGCACCTCCATCTTCACGTCAGCAGGAGTAGGGAACGATTTAGGGAGTGTGGATTAATAAAACCTGATGCATTCCACCCGATTGGCCTACTTTTTTTCCTTGAGCTTTGCAGAGCCCACTCTTGGAGAAAACAGACCAGAATCTATTCATCCCTTCATGAAGTCCCAGTCACAAAAATAGTTAAATTCTCTTTGAAAGACACGAACACCATGAAGCCGGCGGCCGAGGCAATGCAACCTGCGGTTGATGGTTGATTGATCATAACGGTTTAATTTGAGATCCACTGAAATCCTATATATGTTCCGGCTCAGTGTTGTAGTGCTAATTTTTATGCAGATGATAGCATTCTTTTCACCACAAACCAGCCAGGCCTTCTCCAGGTTACAGTCCGCTTTCAATGACCTTCAGAATTTCCTGTTAAGTTTTTAAATCTTGTTCTGATCTGCAGATGTTCATCAGCTTTTGGTGGTTAAAGAAGTGGTTCCCCCTGAGCAGCAGGAGTGTAGCTCCACTGTAATCCAGCAGGAGACAGAGCCCCCCCCCCCCCCCCCCCCCCCCCCCCCTCCCACACACACATACACATTAAAGAGGAACAGGAGGAACTGTGGAGCAGTCAGGAGGGAGAGCAGCTTCATGGGCTGGAGGAGGCTGATATCACCAAGTTCCCATTCAGTCCTGTCCCTGTGAAGATGATGAAGAGGACGGTAGGAACAACGTTAACAGGGTTTTAAAATACATCTCTGCCTGGTGTGTGTGTGTGTGTGTGGGCTGTAACGATAACCGCAATACCGGTGATGACCTGTGTGTGTGTGTGTGTGTGGGCTGTAACGATAACCGCAATACCGGTGATGACCTGTGTGTGTGTGTGTGTGTGTGTGTGTGTGTGTGTGTGTGTGGGCTGTAACGATAACCGCAATACCGGTGATGACCTATCTGTCAGTAAGTGTGTGTGTTAGGGATTTGACGATCACCGCAATACCGGCGGTGACGTGCCTCTACCATGGTGATGACATCATCACTGCATATTTAGGGCCCGAGCTGCAAAGGCCTTATTGAAACTGAAGGAATTATTATTCCTTCTTCTGGCAAATTAATCGCCTTTTTGAGGGGCTTACCATACTCAAAAACTCATCTTGGCGGTCGCTTCAAGCCTGCTGAACCCTACAATATTTTAAAAATTGAGCCCCCACAGTACGTTTAACGTAGACTAATGAAACTTGGTACACATATGTAGCATGTCAAGGCGTACAAAAAAGCTCATAGGAGCCATACCCTTAACCAAACAGGAAGTCCGCCATTTTGAATTGAAAGTTCGAAATTAGTGTGATTTTGGCCATTTCCACATGTAGTACTTTAACGAACTCCTAGAGATTTCATCCGATCAACTTCAAATTTGGTCGGTGCCAACTTAAGATGTTAAAGATGAAAAGTAATTGAAAGAAAAACTTTTTGTGATAGGGCATGGCCGTGGCGGCATAGGCAGGACAAGAAATATATTGTGGTAACATTATAAGAGTAGTAATAATAAGTGTATGTGCATGAAGAATAGTATGAGGAGCAGTAGAATATGGCTATGTATAGGAGTAATTACAGTATGTACATCTGTAAATAAATAGAATAGTATGGATGGGGTAGGGTAGTGCAAATTGTCTGGGGGGTGGGGGTGGTGCTTAGTAGGTTAAATTGTCACCGGGATGCAGAGCAAGAGTTCAGTAGGGTGACAGCTGCAGGAAAGCAGCTTCCTCTGAACCTGCTGGTATGGGTGCGGCAAGACTTGAGACGCCTCCTGGACGGGAGTGGGGTGAACAGGCTGTGGTTGGGGTGAGAACAGTCTTTGATGATGTTGCCATACGCAAGCATTGCTTGCCCTGGATGGTCTCGATGGAGGGGAGTGAGGAACCGGTGATGCGTTTGGGCAGTTTTCACCACCCTCTGCAGTGCTTTCCAGTCATGGGCAGAGCATTTTCCATACCAAACTGTGACACAGTTGGTGAGGATGCTCTCGATGGTGCAGCGGTAGAAGTTCAGCAGGATCTGAGGAGACAGGTGGACCTTCTTGAGTCTTCTCAGAAAGAAGAGATGCTGGTGAGCTTTCTTGATCAGGGTAGAGGTGTTGAGGGTCCAAGAGAGGTCCTCAGAGATGTGAACACCCAGAAACTTGAAGCTGGTGACACGCTCCACCTCAGTCCCATTGATGAGGATGGGGGTGTGTGTGCCAGCTTTAGACTTCCTGAAGTCTACAATGAGCTCTTTGGTCTTCTTGGTGTTGAGAGCCAGGTTGTTGTCAGTGCACCACGAGGATAGGTGCTGGACCTCCTCCCTGTAGGCCGTCTCATCGTTGTTGCTGATGAGACCAATCACCGTAGTGTCGTCTGCAAACTTTACAATGGTGTTAGAGCCATGTACAGGTGTGCAGTCATAGGTGAAGAAGGAGTAAAGGAGAGGGCTCAACACACATCCATGTGGTACACCGGTGTTCGGGGTGATTGTTGAGGAGGTGTGATTATCTAACCTAACAGACTGAGGTCTGTTGGTTAGGAAGTCCAGAATCCAGTTACAGAGGGAGGTATTGATGCCCAGTTCACTGAGTTTCCTGATCAGTTTGGAGGGGATGATGGTGTTGAATGCTTAACTAAAGTCAGTGAACAGCTTTCTCACATAGGTGTTGCTATTGTCAAGGTGGGACAGGGCTAAGTGAAGTGCCGTAGAGATAGCATCTTTTGTGCTCCTGTTCTGACAGTAGGCGAATTGGAAGGGGTCTAGTGAAGGTGGTAAGCAGGTGTTGAGATGGGCCGGGACCAGCCTCTCGAAGCACTTCATTATGATGGGGGTGAGTGCAACTGGACGGAAGTCGTTAAGGCTTGTTGCAGTGGAGTGTTTTGGCACTGGCACGATGGAGGTGGGTTTAAAGCACGTGGGGACAGCTGCCTGTGCTAGTGACAGATTGAATATGTCAGTCCAAACCTCAGTCAGCTGCACAGCACAGACCCTGAGTACGCATCCAGGGATACCATCAGGACCAGCAACCTTGCGTGCATTAATCCTGCTCAGTGCCACACACACGTTGGTGGTGGAGAGTGGGAGGGGCTGGTGATCTGCAGAGACCACAGCCTTGATGGCCACCTCTTTGTTGTCCCTATCGAAGCGGCCAAAGAAGTGGTTCAGCTCATCAGGTAAGGAGGTGTCCGTGACAGGGGGGCTGGAGTTGGTAACTCTGTAGTCTGTGATGGCCTGGATGCCTTGACACATGCGTCGGGGGTCAGAGTTGTTCTTGAAGTGATCCTCAATCCTTAGGTTGTGGTTGTGCTTGGCTTTTTTGATGCCCCTATTCAGGTTAGCCCTGGATGAGTTATAGGCTTGATCATCATCTGATCTGAATGCAATGTCATGGGCCTTCAGCAGGAGTCTGACCTCACTGTTCATCCATGGCTTCTGACACTGTACATTGTCCAATTGGCTCGAAACTCTTCAGGATTCATAAGAGTCCAACCCTGAGGACATCTAAAGGCCGATATTTACTCAAAGTCATAGCGCCCCCTAGTGGTAACAGGAAGTAGGCCTAAAAATCAAGGTGCTATACTTTAACGAACTTCTCCTAGAGGTTTCATCAGATTGACTTCAAATTCGGTCTTTGTCATTTAAAGACCTTACCAATGAAAAGTTATTAAAAGCTGCCTTTTTAAGCATTTATCGATGAACGATGAAGTTGTTGTAACTTTAGTGTACATTGTTCAATTTGGCCAGAATTTCTCAAGATTGATAAGAGTCCAGGCCTGAGGACATTTTTAGACCAACATTGGCTGTTGGTCATAGCGCCCCCCGCTGGCAACAGGAAATCAGCCTTATATGACAAACATAATTTGATATGTGTGTGGTCTGAGCCGCCCCCTATACGTTAACAACGCCCACGTACTCAGACGACGTCCCCTTTCATAACATTTGAACCGTGTAAGGTAGAGTCTTGTGTCAGGTATCATTCCACTCAGCAGAGACTTCCTTTTTCATTGGTCATGGTTTGGCCCGTTCCTTATGCGTAAGCCATGCCCCTTTCACAGCTAATTAACTGTATTACATAGAGTCTTGTGTGAGGTATCATTTAACTCAGCAGAGAGTTTCCTTTTCATTAATGATGATTTGCAGTTTCTGAGTGCCACGGAAATGCAGGGCCACAAGGAGCAGTGGCTGCCAGTAACCCCGACGTGCAAGGAGGTGTGAGGGCCCGTCCAAAGCTGCTTGCAGCTTTAGTTTTTATTTATTTTTTACTTTTTGCTCATAGAAGTTACAGGAGAACAGATATAGTGTGATATTAAATATAATGAAAGCAATAATCATTGTGTAGTTATCCTTACGGACTGTCTTTTATCCTATATTAAAGAGTTTATGGAGGGAGAAAAAAAACTTATGTTGCTTGTCACTTCAGCTTTGCACATGAGGATGGACAGTCTAGTCTCTCCTCCTCAGCCTGACTCCACCTAGTCACTCCTCAGCCTGGCTTGGCCTTCGTGAAACGCACCAAGCCAGGCTGCACAGATTAGACTAGGTCAAGCCTCGCTTTATCAGTTATCCTGGATTTATAAATTCTGCTTTTCTGAAACAGCCCCCAGGAAGAGAGTCAAGGCTCTGTGGATCATTCATTTATTCTGTTGTTAGAGATCAAATGTGGAGAAACAAAGTTGTAGGAGCCAATTGAGTTATTGTTTTTTTGTTCATTAAATGTCTTTAATATACATTCTGATGACTAGGGTGTAGTATGGGATAGCTTGGTTACATGGTGATGGTATCACAGCACAGGTGTTTTAAATGAACAGGTAATCAATGAGCAGGTATTCAGTAGAGCCTGTAGGTGTGGGGAGCACACATTTCTTACCATCAGCACGCTCACTGACCCTCCGACTGACTGTTGCTTGAATTAACTTTAACAGTGATGAAGCTGTAAAAAAACACTGGACCAATTTCAAACATTGTTGTTCCCATCAGTAGAGGTGTGACGAGACACCCAGCTCCTGATACAAGACACCAGATTGGGTTCATGAGAACACTATTTTAAAGATAACTTCAATAAAGAAATGAGAATGGAAAAATAGTCCTTTTATTCAATCAAAAGTCACAAAATGAAAACCGAGCACTGAAAGGTTTTGCCACAACCTTAAATGACTGCCTTTTCTACTGTATGACTAACAGTTACACAGTTAGTTATTCCATATGTATGGAGGAGAGAGAGTCTTTTCTAAACGTTTTCTGGCAGTAGTTGAGATCAAATGTTTTGTAATTGAATTTGTCATTGTTCAGTAGACAGAGAGAAGTAAAGCTTATTTTACTATTGTTTCACATTGATTACATTCTAAAGCACAAATAAATTACCATCCAACACTCAACAGAATGATGTTCTTTCTCCTCCTTTGTATTTTATTAATTGCAGCACTAAACAAGGAAGTAGGCTACTCTAGTATCGATTTATGACCATTATAGGACAAACTGAGAACATTTCTCTTTGTTTACTATCATTAAAAGTAAAGTTAGGTTTTGCTGTCCGCTTCCTGACTCATTTTAACAGAGAAAGAGAGTGGTCTGCTCGAGACAGTGCCACAGTGAACTGCACGCTGCGGATGCGTGTGTGTGTCTCGGCCAAGGGAGGTAGAGAGGGAGAGAGATCTTGTGTGGGCAAGACTCGTCACACCCCTACCCATCAGTCACTAACACACAATGGATGTCTTCATGTTGTTAACACATTAATGTTTCACATGTAGCGAACATGTTAACAACACGTTAATTTCATGTAATTCTGAGGCATTTGGTAACTTGCCAACAAACCATTTCTGTAAGCCTGGGGGGGGGGGGGGGGGGGGTTAACTAATTTAAAATGCTACTATCATGATACCTAGGCTACATGCACACTACTACGTATTGGTTTTAAAATGAATATCTTTTGCTACATTTATACCTCATGTCCACACTACAGAGCCCGATGGCTTCCATAGTAACAGATATGCAACCAGAACAAATTTACCTTTATTTTGACATCAAATGGATGTATGTATTTCAAAAGTTTGAATGAGATTTAAAGAATGAAAAATACCCAGAATTGTATGAAAGGTTTATGCTATTTTAAAGTTGTCACGGAATTTCTAACTGAAAGTAAAACTGAAGCGAGTGTGCAAATGTTTTAGTTTTGAACATTGTCCCCATTCACTTGAATGGGGAGACTTGCCTGAAAAATTTAGAATATTTCGGAACTTATAAAGATTATGAAGAGTACATTTGATTTCCATAATAACATGTCCAGCAGACATTTTCCTTCATTTTGTCATAAATTATTGTATGAACAGTTAAAATTGTGTGAGTAAGAGCAAGTCTAGGGTTAAAAGGTTTTTCACTACCTCTCTCCCTCTGTTTGTCTGTTGCTATAGAAAAGGAGAGGGGCAGATCATTGTGGGGCAGCTTTCACACTGCAGAGTACCCTAAAAAACCATCAACGCATTCACACTAGAGAGAAGCCTTACAGCTGTGATCAATGTGGGGCAGCTTTCACTCGACAGAGTAACCTAAAAAGACATCAACGCGTTCACACTGGAGAGAAGCCGTACAGCTGTGATCAATGTGAGGCAGCTTTCACAAAACAGTAACCTAAAACTACATCAACGCACTCACACTGGAGATAAGCCGTACTGGTGTGAACAATGTGGGAAGACTTTTTCTCACAGTAATAGCCTTAAAAACCACCAGCACATTCACACTGCCTCGTGAACATGTTTTCAGAGCCAAGCTGTTTCCTCCTGCATGTATGTTATTGTGGCTACAACTACATATTACGCTCCTTTCCTTTGAAGGGTTAGCCCTGTTAGAAGTGGCTCAAATGCTGTTTCTCCTGATGCTGTGTGTTTTAGTGATCACTTACTGAGAATATATATTTCTTAAATGATTATTATGAATTTTCTGCTGCTCATTAGCATTCGTTAAGGGCTTCGGATGGTCAAACTCTAACTATATGTTACAATGTTATCTTATTTGTAGGGTTTTAACAGTTTATCGATACAAGACAGTGGTTTCGGTACGTTTTCGATACAGCAAAAAGAAAGAAATGCCAGAGAGATTTACTTGATTTATACATTTTTTTAATTCATTAAAACTAACATCATAAAGTATGGTCTTTTTTACTTTGAACAATGACAGAGTTATACTTGACCCATCTCCTGTGTAATGTCGTAAATATTAATAGGATGAATTTGCCGTTTCTGTGTTTAAACTCCTTGATAAGAGAACGTTTCCATCCACTAAAAGTGCTGACAGACTCAGATTATTAATCTAAGTGTCTGACATTACCTACAGAGATAGAGCTTTTAGTTAAAGAGTAAGATCCTTTTAGTTTAACATGAAACAGCCCCGAAATCCCCATCACCAAACCCATCAGACTCCATGTAAATAATCCGGACGTTTAGCGTGTATAGAGCCAGCATATTTCCACATGTAAATGGGTGAATTAGGGGTTTATTTCAACCAAACCAGAGTGGCGATTGTTGGAACAGTGGAAAGATGAACCAAGACGGCTTTTGTCTACATGAATGAGGTGTGTTTTACGATGATACAATTACCGTTTTATTTACAATTATTAACAGTTGGGACATTAAATTAAAATGCTTAAAATAAATCTATATTTTGTCATTTTGCCTTGCCACATTTTTTTTTTTTATTAAAATGTTGTACATTATATAATACTCAAGCAAAGTACAAGTACCGTGAGTTAAAGGGATATTTCACCATTGGAAAGATAAATCTCTTTAAATTGGGTCACTTACGTAGTAGCAATGCAATTTATTTTTTTTTTTTTTTTAAATTGGTGGCTTCTAGGCCGAAAAAAGCCAGAAAATGTGTTTTTGGCTCATGTGGATGAAAGACAACTCCCAGAATGCACTCTACGAGGCCACTCCCAAGCCACGCCTACCGTTTACAGACAGACAGTGAGGCATTCAACTCAAGTGTGTTTTATTGTCATTTCAATCATATACACGAAGCGTTTCACCGCGGCTCAAGTGGTGTTACACATTTAAAATATATAAAAATGACAAAAACGACATACGAAACAGGCTACATTTAGTGCACACACATTATAGGCTCCTATAGTTCAGCTAACACATTGGTAGCATTAGCGCTTGGTGGGATGTAAACAGAGTATAAACACAGCCGTGAATTTGGGTGGAATGGAGAATGTTCTGCATTTAACAGTCAAACTCCACCAGCAGTGAGCAGTAGTTGGATACAAGCACTGCATTTCTGCACCAGTCCGTGTTAACATATATGCACAGCCCACCTCCACGAGTCTTACCCGGCAGAGCATCTCTATCTGCTCGGAAGGCTAGCAGGCCTGATAGCTGGATAGTCCGGTACACTGTTGTTCAGCCATGTTTCCACAACAACAAAAACACAGCAGTCTCTGAAATCGCGTTGGGAGTTTCGTTGAAGTTGGATGTAGTCCAGTTTGTTGAAAACATGCGGAACTAGCTGGCTGTAGTCCATAGCCTCTTGGCAGGGGGACATGAGGGAGGGAAGCACGGTCATTCAAAAATACTACCGGGTTTCTACGGATACAAAGCTTAATGCTAATCGGTGATATATCCCTTTAACGTCACCAACTCGCCACATCGTTCACAGAAAACGAGCCGAATAAAGCGGTTACTCGTGGTGATAGCAGTGTGCTTTGTGTGGATGAAGCATAAAGTTAATTTGACTCATTTAGCCTCAGCTCCGCGACTCACCGGAAGTCGGCTTATGCTGAAGTTTATACGTTACCATGGCAATGGTACACATAAAAATGTCTGCCACTGACTATTATGCTACGTTGATCTGAATGGAAATGGCCTTTCTATCCATTTTATTTCTATGGTTCAGAGAGCTCCAACCTGGCTGAGATTCTCTGGCTGCTCCTGGTCCACACTCAAGCTCCACTCCTGCTGCTTTCTGATGTCACTTACACAGGAAGTAGACGCTTCCTCTCCTGTATGTTGTTTGATGTGTGCCTTTACACTTCCTCTCTGCATAAAAGATTTCTTACAGACTGAGCAGCTGAAAGCTTTTTCTCCTGTGTGGATTCTCATGTGTCTCTTCAGATATGACTTGAAGTAAAATCTTGTCCCACACTCAGAGCAGCTGAATGTTTTCTTACATCTTGAATCATGTTTCAGAGCATTTAAAGCAGACTGAGGTTCTCTGGTCTCCTTCCAATCAGCACTGTCATCAGTCTTCCTGGCTGGTTCTGGTCCTCCACAGTCCTCTCCATCAGCTTCTGTTTCCATGTGTTGAGTTTGTCTTTGATGAAGCTGTGAGGACTAAGCTTCCTCTTCATCATCTTCACAGAGCCAGGAGTGACTGGGAACTTGGTGATATCAGCCTCCTCCAGCCCTTGAAGCTGCTCTCCCTCCTGACTGCTCCACAGTTCCTCTTTAATGTGTGTGTGGGGGGGGGCTCTGGCTCCTGCTGGTCCACACTGGAGCTACACTCCTGCTGCTCAGGGGGAACCTCCTCTTTAACCACCGACAGCTGCTAAACATCTGCAGGAAACAGAATGAAACAGACACATTACAGACCACCACTCAAACCAATAATAATGAAATCGTCATAGATATGAAAACTTACAAATTTAGTCTAACAAACTGATACAAAGTAGCATAGCTTGTTAAGGTCAGCTTGCTAAAACCAGCTACAAATTGGAACCATTTAGGGCTGTCACTAATGATTATTTTTGTCATTGATTAACCTAACTATTAATTTGCATATTATTCTAAAGATTTTTTTAACTGAACTTTGGAGAATCAGTATTTTTACATAAGTACTTGACATAAAACTTAAAATGGCTATGACATGGATTTATTTCATCACTGGAGTAATATGCAGTTAAGATAATCACTGGCGAATGCATTTTTGCATCAGTGTGAGGTAAGGAAAATAATTGAAACGCAGGGCTCCAGCCTACGTAAATGGGCTGAAGTTTATACTAGTGCGTTGGTGTGTGCGTCGATCTCTTCAAGAGAATAGCAGGGCCGGCATGTGTGTGTGGGGAGTGTTTGTAGAGCAAGTTAGAGAGTGACGGTGATTATCATCAGAGTGAGTAGTGACTCTAGAGTCATAGTGAGAGAAACACAATGTCTCCCCTGCTCTTTCTGCCCATGGTGGGAAATCTGTAGCAGGAAAAGTTAACCCTCTCCCTGATTTCATGTTGTTTATGGAGAAGAAGAATCGGGGGGAAATGCAACGCTACCAAGCCACGGCCGAGCAACATGCGTGCACCTCTCGAAAAATGCAACTGGACGTCGTGACGATGCACCTCGCTCGGCTGTGGCTAACTTTTCCTGCTACAGATTTCCCATCGTGGTCAGAAAGCACAGGGGAGACACTTTGTTTCTCCCACTATGCCTCTAGAGTCGCTACTCGCGCTGAAGGTAAACTGCTTCTTTTACAATTCTGGTTAGATGCTAAACAAACTTTGTTGTCAGTACAATATGTGTAATGATTAGGTTGAATCTAATTTAATATACTTATGTTCATGCTTAATCAGGGTTTCCCGCAGCACTTTGCAGATAAGGCGGCCACCTAAGTAATACACGCCTGCCACAGTGTTTCCCACACAGACTAATGTGTGGCGGTGCGCCGCACTATCAACACATTGCGTTTCGTTATTAAATTTTTTTTTTTTTTACGTTATTTAAAACACGTTCGGCTGCATTTTCTTTCCCTGCTCTCCTCCGTCTCTCAGTCACTTGTGTCTCGCTCACATACACACACAGCTCCTCACACCGTGGGGTGTTTGGTGTTTTTAGCCCCCAACATCGCCTTCCAGGCAGCGTGGCAATGGTTATGTTGACGGTTAAGGTGAGGGTTAGCTACCTGGAAGGTGACGTTGGACGCTTAAAACACCATCAAGCCCACCGTGCACACAGCGTCTGTCTCCATAAAGGAGAGAAGACGGCTGGTGAAATTCACAAGTTCACGAAAGGTTGGTATCTATCCCATGAACACCTTTACACAATCACACATTCACAATCACCGACCCGACTCTTAGCAAACAAGTGATTGTGCCTGCTTTAGAAAGTTAACTAGTTGCAAGTTTGCGTTAAAATGCAGTTGGGTTGTCGAGGTCAAAACACTATAGCAGCCGTGAATCAAATAAAAGGTATTATAAATAATGTTATGTCATTTTTTTACTCTTACACTGAATGTTTGCTGCTTCAATCCAGATGAGTATTGAATAGTCTTTTCCGCGACTGAAAAAGGCACGTGTTGAGGATGAGGACCAGCCTGAACCGGCGGTATCAGTCTGAAACAGAGCTCAACAGTCAGTTATTAATTTGTTTACAATATTTTCAGGCTTCAACCAGTGAAAGACAGGGTCAGGGAGAGAAAGAGATATATTTGTTAGGCACTAAAGTAGAATAGGAGGACATCACCCAAAAGCGTGATCCTCAGTTTATGATACTCAATAGTTACGAAAATAAGTATCCCCCCTCCCCCGGGGATACGGGGCAACGCCCCCCCGCCACGAATTGCTTTCTAATCTGTGGGCCGCCTTAACTACGTCATCATAAAAAAAGCAATATCCGCCGTGTTACTCTGTCCCGTTTTCTCCCTTTCATTCCAAACCACACAGTTGACAACCTGCAGGTGGAGGCGGTTTAATTTCCCGTATGATATGAATCTTTCATATACCGTAACACAGATGTAATGCCGCAGAGAGTGCTACGGCCGAAGTAATCTGTGAGTGAATTGAGAACAGGAGCCCTGTTAACTGCGTACCCTTCTAACTCATGTTAGTAACTTTATAACACAACAATTAATAACCCACAACTAACTCTTTAACAGGATAAAACACCATAACACACAACAATTTGTGACATAAAGAATTTCTAACACTAATAATTTAACGTTTACAAATATACCCCACCGTACGGCATGTTGGGTAACATTATAGCTGCTAGCTAGCCAAGTAGCATACAGCTGGGAGAGGCTCCAGTCGCTACTGCACATTCAAGAACAGAGAAAGTTAAAGGATGAAGAAAGACCGGAGATACACTAGAACAACTTATGCTCAAGAGAGGAGCCGTCTGTTGTTCTGAAGTTTTTTGTTTCTAAAAAAAAATCTGACATAATTTAGCCACTGTTGTTGCCCGTCGCTCTAACATTACTGCGCTAACGTTACTCGGCCTTGCTAACGTTAAAGACATGTCACTTCAAACATGCAGCGGAGCAACATTATGAACGCAATAACAATCCACCTACAGTCCTGTTACAGACCGCGGAGAAAGACTGAAGAAAGACGGGTTCAGAGCAATGATTAAAACACTGGAATTAAGATGTCTTGCCTCGCTGAAATACGTCCGCCCACCTACTAACATTATTCAAACAGCGAAGGAGACAACTATTTTGTTTTGAAAGGGAAACAATGTTAAAGGTGTTTGTATGTGTATTCATTCGATTTAAGTTTATTTACTACTTTGCAGTTTGCACAATACAAATAGTTTAGATTCTGTAACTGTTTCATGGATTCTCCTTCATAGAACGTTATTGTATAACGTTGTGGAGCCAAGCAAACCCTTTAGTAATCAAAGCTTTTAGTAAACATGATGACATTAAAATGTTTTTGTGATATTCTCTATATTCCTGACAGTAGAATAAGCCATTATAAACCTATATAAAAAGGCCCAGTCAAGCAAAAGTAAGAAAATACCGTGATATACCGTGAAACCGCCAGAATCTTAAAAAATACCATGATACAAATTTTTGGTCATACCACCCAGCACCATTGTAAGCTGCCTGCACTGACAGCTCTCAAGATATATAAAACCTGTTCTGCAACTCCTAAAAGCAACAAGCAAGTTCAGTGGTTTAAGTCACAGTAAAAGAGGTCGCAAACAGTCATCGTGCAGTCGGGTCAGGGAACGCTGCAGCTCCTTTAGCTCCTGAGCTAACAAGCTAGCCTAGTAACCAGAACAATCAAACACAGAAACTCAACGCAAGTTACTAGAAGGGAGCAGCCTTGCAAGGCCCAGGTAGTGCCACTAATATATAACCGTCTATACATAAAATGTAGGCTAGTGGTTTTCACCTGCAATTCAGCCCGCTACACCTCCCATCTCTACTTCGAAACGGGCCCATTCATGCTGCAGGAAGTGCAAGATCCCCGGGATACTGTACTGCGCCCTAGCCGCTTCTCCAGCGTCGCCATCAGGCAGCGGTCCTTTCCCACCGCCGGGTAAAACAGAGTTGTTATTGTTGTTGAAGAACACGCCGGGCCCCGCCTGTTGGTCCATGGCCGGACTCGGTGTAAAGCTCTGTCCGTTGTCTCGCTGATTCGTGGTGCTAGATATCAACGGAAGGGCACAAATCTATCGACTGCGCTCGGTTTCCTCGGCTCGGGGTAGTTAATATGCTTTTACGTCTGTTTTGGTGAGCTCAGAGGGAAAATATGGCATTTTAAAAGTAGCCTACATTTACGGTAGCTAGCTAACGGTAGACAACAGAGAAAGTGTGATATTTCTACAACCGTTTCGGAGCAACACAGGGAAAATATTTCAGTCGACACATTCAGTGGAACCGAAATGAGGAACCAAAATTTGTGTTCTAATCCGGTCTGATTCCTACCGGTTGGGTTGGAACCGGTTCCATAGTGGAACCAGCTTTCGTTACCCAACCCTACTTAGGAGTAACATCCAGCCAAACCAACCCACAAGATGACCTGAATAACTTCTATGCCCGCTCAAAAAATAAAATAACAGATTTCTCTGAGTTTGAAATTTGGTGGAAACATTTGGGATAGTGTAAGAACACAACTCATAAAATAGAGCCCGACCAATAAAGGATTTTAAGGTCGATATTGATACAAATATTTTGATTTAAAAATCAGATATTCTGATATATTTTTTTTTTTAAATTTATTTATTTGTTTTTTAAATCCAGAAACACGTAACAAAACAGATTTTCCTAACCTTAGTTATCTGTAGTTATTTATGAGTCCTCACTAAAATAATATGATAATGCAGTTTAAAAATAAATTTTTGTTTTATTGTCACAACAGAACAGAGAAACATCAAAATATATTAAAGTTCTGATAAATAAAATTTATAAAAATACAAACTTAAGACATGAAACTTAAAGGGTTAAACATGAGTGTTGCCAAGAGGGACGTTGTAGAGCGCCCTCTGGTGGACACACTATGCAACAAACACTCATAAAATGGTTGAAGGGTGTTTAGTCCGTTATTATTTTATTTTTTAAATATTAATTTATTGGCCATTATAAATGCAGATACCCATAGTTTGGAAAATGCCTAATATCGGCTCGCTGATATATCGGTCTGGCTCTACTCATAAAAATATATAACATAGGTATGGACTTTTTTAGACATTTTAATGCAGAAATGTTACATATTGTACTTTTAAGACAGGTGACCATGTGGGCAGCGTGTGTATGTGACGTAACGTTAGTCCGACGGTGTTTGTTATGGGAAGTGAGGCTCTCTGTGTGTAGAAAAGTACCCTAAGCAGCAGCTGCTGCTGACACAGTGATACACATGCTTTTCCCTGGGTAGTGAAGCTACAGTAGTCAGTGTTTTATGTTCGCTGCAAAGACAAACTAAATCACCTGATTAATGCAATGTAATCACGACATATCCAGGACACTTTTCACCCCAGAAAGGTGCTACCAGCCAGGCTAAAGCTAACATAGTTAGCCTAAAGAAACAAGGCAACCTGAAATTTAGAAGAAGCAATGTGCATATGTTATTAATATCATAATAAGTCTGGATTGATAGTATTATATGAATACAATGGTGTCAAGTCAGTCAACCAGCGTATTTAACTACCTAATGTCCCTCTCCAAAATCACTTCAGAAGAGTAGTCACAGCGCTTACTTGCTCTGGTGTTTGTAAAGTATTAAAGTTCAACAAAGAATGGTTCACATTAGAAAATTAACTTTTCCATTTTTATTTTCTATGTAGATGCACTCCCTTACAAAACCACCCCAGTTGTTGAGAATGATTTAATTTTTCCAAATAGAGCTATTTATGTCAACTTAATAATATAAATTATAGAGTAGGTCTAGACCACACTCTATAATTTACAAAGACCCAACAATTCCCCCAAGAGCAGGCATTTGGTGCAACAGTGGCGAGGAAAAATGTCCTTTAAAAACAGACAGATCGCTCAGACAGACCCAGGCTCAACTTACCTCAATTATAACTTGTCTCCTTCTAGATGTACTACAGCACTAACTTTTAAAAATTAGGCATATGCATAATTTTGGGGAATATTTTTTGCACAAAACATTTAATATTTTAATAATTAAAAAAAAGAGTGGTGTCTCTAAGCTTACCTCACACATAATATACCTTTTCCTACTATGACATGTTGACATGTGTCATAGCAGGACACAGCACAGGTGATGGCTGCATTCCACTTAGGAGAGGCCCTGGTATGGTGCATGCTGACTCACTGAAATAGCTTACTGGGACACTTGATGGAACTGAGCTATTGTTAAGGTTATCAATTTCAGCTGTGCTTTTCCTACTATGACAAGTCCAAATGTCTGCTGTGAAAAAGGTCTATTAGTCTTTTGCTGGTTGTACTACAGCACTTACTTTTCAAAAAAAGGCATATGCATAATTTTGGGGAATCATTTTTGCCAAAAAAAATTGAATAAATGTCACAATTACAAAGAGTTATGTCAACAAAACTACTCCACACTTAGAAGGCCCCCTGCTGGTTGTACTACAACACGTAGTTTTCAGAATTAAGCATTTCCAAAGATGCCACAGTCCTTTCAGATTGACTCATCAAAAACAGTCTCTTAAAAATCAAAGAAGACTCATGGCAGAAGAAATTCTCAGAGCATCAGGTATCTTTCAGAATATTTAATATGTTAAACACTTCCTACAAATTTAACAGTAATATACTTTATATACTTGTATTGCTATTATTCTTTATCAGTTTCAAAGGATGAGTTCTGTTCCTTCTGTGGAAATAAGGACCTGCCCAAACCTGCTGTAGATGATGTTTGGTTGAGTCTTAATGTTTATTTGATTTTAATCTGGAGTCAAATTCCCGAGATAACATTAAAATAATCAAATAATGTCTAATTGTATACATCACCCATTTTCTAATGTTTACATTTTCTTATTTTTATCCGTGTGTGGAACTTGCACAAGATGGTTTCACCTTTACCTTGGAATGACAGCAGCACCAATACCAAACCAAAATCCCCCTTGGGATTGTGTGTTGTGTAACAGTCCTAGCTAAAGAGGCTGTAGGTGAGTTTGGGATTGTGTGTTGTGTAACAGCCCTAGCTAAAGAGGCTGTAGGTGAGTCTGGGGTTTAGGTCTGGATAACTAAAGGATCCAAAATTTCAACTACTGCTACGATGGTAATTGTACACAAACTGCATATAAGGGAAAAGTAAACGAAAGCTAGAAAATGCGTTTTTAAAATTTGTGTTTTTCCATTATTAATACAGATCTGAAATTATTTTCTTTGTGAAGATTAACATTGTGGATGTGTTCATTATGAAAGAATGTGTGATATTAATATTTAAGTTTGTTCAACCACATTCTCTGGAGTATTGTGAGACATTTCTCTATGTAATTATAACATATTTCTTGATAAATATACCCACGTTTATTTTTGAAAAGTAACCGTTATGGTTCAACCATTAGGTGAGCAGTTCTAGTGAGGTAAGTATGGAAACACTTCTCACCAGGCTGTTCCAACACCTCCTGACTCTGGCTGTGTCCCTGACCAGTGGAGGGAATCCACCATCATTCCAATCCCCAAAAAGGCACCTGCTAAGGACCTAAAGGACTACAGACCAGTGGCACTAACATCTGTGCTGTGCAAATGTATGGAGAGTTTGGGACAGATTATTTACAGACACCATGCCTCCTATCAGGCATGGTGTCAGACAAGCTGGACCCATTCCAGTTTGACTACAGGGCAAGACGTGGTATGGAGGATGCGAGCCTCACACTTTTAGACAGTGTCACCAAAAACCTGGACTCAGCACACCCACACACCAGGATTTTATTCATGGACTTTTCCTCAGCTTTTAACACCGTGAGCATTGATAAACTTTTACAGCACCTCTCTGATCTTCAGGATCACCCAACACTGACCCTGTGGACTAAAAGTTTTCTGCTGGACAGACCACAACAGGTGTCTTTTAATAGGGTTAAATCAACCAAGCTTATTTTAACTACTGGACTCCCCCAATGTTGTGTTTTATCCCCAATCCTCTTCTCTGTGTACACCAACAACATCTTGTGTAACAGTGAAGGTATGGCACTTTTTAAATATGCTGATGACATTGCTTTGTTTGCACACAGGTCTAACACTGACGCCTATACTCGCTACCAGCAGGCTGTAAATAATCTGTCCCAAACTTTTTTTGAGCTCTCCTTGGAGCTCAACATTACAAAAACGAAGGAGCTATGCTGTGAGGGAAGAGACAAGGCATCACCTCTGTTCCAGCCACTTAGCATCCAGGGTCAGCCAGTGGAACAAGTGCAGGTATTCAGGTACCTGGACACAGAAATAGACACTTCCCTGTACAAAAAAAAGCACAACGTCTCCACCTGCTCAAAAAACTCTGAACTTTTCAGATCAGTAAGGACGTGTTACCTTTGGTTTACCGCTCCCTCATTGAATCAGCCTGTGTGAATGTCTCTTTGTGACTGGAGCCTTGTCAAAGAAAATGTTCTCTAACCCTTGTGTAACAGAGAATAAAGTATTATCTTATCTTTGTAATTATTAAAGTATTACATTTTTTTTAGCAAAAAATATTCCCTAAAATGATGCATATGATTTTTTTTGGAAAACTGTTGGGGGGGGCTTCTCTGTGTGGAGTAGTTTCGGAGACATGACTCTCAGTAATTATGACATGTATATTAAATGTTTTTGGCAAAACATATTCCCCAAAATTATGCATATGCCTATTTCTGAAAGATAAGTGCTGTAGTACAACCAGCAGGAGCCAAGTTATAACTGAGGTAAGTTTGGAGACACTACCTTATTTAATCATTGAATGAATAAATATTGTTATTGCATCTCTTTTCGGTGTTGTAGTTTGTAGACGGTCCCTAAGGTGTTGTAGTTTGTAGACGGTCCCTAAGCACTCGTCTTACTGCCGTCTCACCGTCGGCTGCTCGTAGAGACCAATAGTAGTAACATCAGGCTAAAACGGATTTTATTCTGATCCAAAGACTCTTTCTGTGAGAGAGGACAGAGAAGACACACTAACATTATATCCTGGCGTGTAATGGAAGACACATGATGCTTTTGATAATTGATTGCAAATACAGCAAACTGTTGCTAAAAACAAACGTTACTGTTGACGTTCGTTTGTTTGTTTATCTCGATAACATCCCCGAAATCACCATCACCAAACCCACCAGACTCCATGTAAATAATCAGTACTTTTAGCGTGTATAGAGCCAGCATATTTCCACATATAAATGTGTGAATTAAGAGTTTATTTCAACCAAACCAGAGTGGTGATTGTTGGAACAGTGGAAAGATGAACCAAGACGGCTTTTGATAGTTTTCTTGTGTTTCTGTCCACTTTGAATGCAGTGTGTTTTACGGTGATAAAAATACTGATTATTTACATGGAGTCTGGTGGTTTTGGCGACGGTCTTTTAAAGAGCTTAGATTCAAATACAGCTTATGAACGTCCTATCGTCATATGGTTGCTGAGAGAACAGATGACAGGAAAGCGAGAAAGATCAACTGAAGGTTTAATGAACAAACCTGCTCTGTGTAACCGAAGCTGAGGGTTGAAAACAGCGTCCAGTAGCTCCCGTTGTCGCTCGTTCTCCTCTTTTGAACGACAAAGTTCCTCCTCGTACTCTGCTATCGTTCTTTCAAACAGACCAAATATCTCTTCAGCAGCCGCAGTTAGTCGCTGCTCCACCAACGGTCTCAGCATCTGGACTTTACACATTTTACCTCTTTCTCAAAACAACAAAGGCACTCTACTAACACACTTTTCTGCTAGACGCCATCTTATTCAAAGTGTGAAGTTATCCGCAGTAAATACAATAGCTTCCGGTGTAGAGCACTTGCTGAGCTTCAAAATAAAAGTCCGGAAGTGCTTTTTTCAGATTTCCTCTGAAAAACACGCAGGAATATAAATGATTAAAGGGGAAAAAACACACTTTTGAAGAAAGACAAATACTTCATTCAATTTTCAGAGCTCTGAGAAAACCACGAACCAAATTAAAGATGATGGTAGTTTGTTTCCCTTTCCTTTTAATGTGTAAAACAGAAGATACAAGTTTTGGTCTTGCAGTGTAATTCCATCTGATTTTGTTGTTTGTCTGAAGGTGAACATTTATTTATTCATTTATTTATTGTTTATTTTTTCCGGCCATCAGTCAATGCAGTCAAAGTCAACAGTCAATGCACTGATAACAAGCAACATACAAAACCCACATTGTTGCTTTTACTTCCACAAACAAAACACAAAATGAACAACAAACAAAAAACAATACTAATTAAAAAAAAAAATATATATATATATATATATATATATATATATATATATATATATATATATATATATATATATATATATATATATATACAAGAAACAAACAGGACCTAAAAGGTGTAGGGTGAAGCCTAAGCTTATTACACCCTTTTTACATGAATTATATTCTTTCATACGAAGATGAAAGTTACAGAAACTAAGTATACACTATATAATCCAGTACAACACAAAAAATCCCATACGTTTTTGATACCTTCTGGTATTCACACTTCTGTTTTATATTTGTTAATCACCTCATGTTTAAATTAATTTTTTAATCGTTGATTGCGTTACACATTTTCATGTCAATTTTTCATTCTTTCCCCAGTTTAACTCCATACACAGAAACACATCTATGTTTTATATTTGTTCTGCTATTTGGTGTAGTGAAAATACAGCTTCCCCTCAGTTCATATTGACATTCTCTTATTTGAAACAGCCTGTGGATACAGTCTGGCAACATGCTATTATATACTTTGTACATTAGTGATTCTATTGTAAGGTCTACAAGTTCACTAAATTTAAGTACCTGTAAGTTTATAAATAACTGATTTGTCGGTTCACGATAATTTGCCCCATTTATGATTCTGATTGCTCTCTTTTGAAGTAAGAAAATGGGATTTGTGGTTTAGTTTTATATGTTTTCCCCCAAACTTCCATACCATAAGTTACATATGGCAGTATGAGAGATTGATATAATACATGTAATGAATTTGTATTAAGAATATCTTTGGTATTGTTCAGAATTGATATGGACTTTGATATTTTAGTTTTAATATGATTATGTTCGATTGCCCACCTCTTTTCTGGGGCATGTGCGTCGGAAAAGGCAAAGGTTACCAGCAATATTTGTTAAAGAAGTCCCGCACACTGTCCATTACGCCTTGCAAATACTTTATTTCACAATGTTTCGGTCACACAGACCTTCCTCAGGTGAATTTCAGTTTTAATATGATTAACATGTGGTTTCCATCATATTTTGTGATCTATGACAACTCCCAGAAATCTGTTTTCATAAACTCTTTCTATTTCAATATTATCTAACATAATATCCCAGGTAAAATAGTAATATACTTTAGTGCAGGGGTTTTCAAATTGGGTGAATGTGAGCCTCCCCTTAGAGTAGGTAAGGACAGCCGAGCCCCCCCTCCCAACATCCCGTCTGTGTTTGATTAGGTTCAATAACAACTGATAAAATGTAAATGTTTTTTAATATTGTATTTGAAGACATTTTATTTCCACAACTTTTTTAAAAGTGCATTCATAAACGATTCTTTGTAACAGCAAATCATTTCCAACTTCATGCAGGCCTAATTGAGGCTACTTTTAAAATCTCTGAACATCAGTGGGCCTATCCACAAGTCATCAAAACATGCTTAACATGTGGAATCGGCAAGTTAGATGGCACCAACATTTGGCTTATCATAACTGGTCTGGTAACCCAAAGGACAGGGGTTTTTTTCCAGGTCTGTGTGGTGACTTATGATGTGGGGACTCTGGGGGGGTCCATCCCCTGAACATTTTGAGCATTAAACACTTCATTTCATGCATTCTGGTGAATTTCTATGCCCCTATTTCTACCTTTTTCTGAATTAATATACTGGAAATATCTTTATGTAAAGGGAAACAGATTACAATCCAAATATAAAAACACAATGGAATATATTGCAGTAAGGCTCTCAGGCATTCTGTATTACTTTCATCTATTTATTCTCCTTTTGATTTACTTTTCTAATTATAGTTGAGTAAGCACACATGTAGCCTATATGCATCATTTACTCTTTCCTCCTCTTTTGTGTCTTTTGTTGGGGAAGTAACCTCCTTAAATGTGCATATGACAATTATTCACTTCAATTATACATGAATTCATTTTGATGAATTAATAAACCCCTGGACTGTAATATTTCAGATGTTTGAGCAAGATTTCTGCTCATGTCTAAAACTTTGTGCACATTCCTGTCGCAAAACGATGCTGAAAAACTAGTCCATGCATTCGTTACTTCTAGACTGGACTATTGTAATTCCTTACTATCAGGATGTTCAAATAAGTTCCTTAGGACTCTCCAGCTGATCCAGAATGCTGCAACACGTGTTCTGACAAGAACTAAGAAAAGAGATCATATTTCCCCTATATTAGCTTCTCTGCATTGGCTTCCAGTAAAATCCAGGATTGAATTTAAAATCCTTCTCCTAACCTACAAAGCTCTAAACGGTCAAGCACCTACATATCTTGAAGAGCTCTTAGTACCTTATTGTCCCACTAGAGTACTACGTTCCCAGAATTCAGAGCTTCTCGTGGTTCCTAGAATCTCTAAAAGTAGAATGGGAGCCCGAGCCTTCGGCTATCAAGCTCCTCTCCTGTGGAACCAGCTCCCAGTTTGGGTCAGGGGGGCAGACACCATCACCATATTTAAGAATACACTGAAAACACTCCTCTTTGATAAAGCTTATAGTTAGGGAGTGAATAGAGTAGAGGGAGGCAGGCCGATACAGCCCGGTCCGGTTGGGGAGAGTTCTAGTCCGATCAGGCACCTCTCCTTTGCCTGCCTCTCTTAGTTATGCTATTATAGTTATAGTTCTAGACTACGGGGGTAGTTAGTATGTTTCTTTTTCCGCCTAGCATATTCCCTTGGATTAGGGTGGCACCACGATCTTGGTTGGAGCTGTCAGTGTGGTCCAACGCTCTGCAATGCCCTGCAACGTCCTGCAACGTCCGGCGAGGCTCTACAGTATACGGCTGCGTCCTGCCAAGTGTCTGCGTCTTGCTAGGCCCATCCATGCTGTGCTGTGCCATGCTACATCCTGTAACGCCCTTCAATGCCCTGTTATGACATGAACTACTACGACTATCATTTGTAGTCACTGTTCCATTATCTTTGTGACTATTATTGCCACTGTTCAGCACATCCCCAACCGGCCCCCTCAGACAACGCCTACCAAGAGCCTGGGTCTGTCCCAGGTTTCTTCCTAAAAAGGGAGTTTTTCATCATCACTGTCGCATTAGCCACTGCTAATGATTGCTCTTGGGGGAATTACTGGAATTGTTGGGTCTTTGGAAATTATAGTGTGGTCTAGACCTACTCTATCTGTAAAGTGTCTCGAGATAACTGTTGTTATGATTTGATACTATAAATAAAATTGAATTGAATTCAAAATATAACTCATCCCATCTGTGTTCTCTGAGATTTGGAGGAGTCGTGATAGGCCTATTTTGAGAACAATAAAGTGATCATTACAAGAATAAAGTCAATATATTTTAGAAAATAATCCATAGCCTGCTGTGCAATAGGCCTACGTGATTGCTCTGCTGAAACGGTACATCTCAGACCTCCTGACAGACTCAGAGCCCCATTTGAGACTCTGGTCTCTGAACGAGACAAAGTTTAGGGAAGTGGCTGAAAGCTGCTCTACATCGGAGGTGGAAAACTGAAACTACAGCAGACATACACGGAGCTCAAATGCGACACATCTTCTGCAGCATGTCGACAGCAGATCGCATCCATAAATGCAAAGCTGCACAGCTTTTTACAGCGACAGTGGACAAATTTCAGGGGGTTTACATAGGCTATTGTCCGGTTTCATATTTGTCAGTCAACTTTTCAAAATACATTCAGGGCTACACTCAAAAGAATCGGGGCTGAAGCCCCGGCAAAATCAGCTGCCACCGCGTCTGGTTGAAATAAACCCTTAATTCACCCATTTACATTTGGAAATATGCTGGCTCTATACACGCTAAAAGTCCTGATTATTTAAATGAAGTCTGGTGGGTTTGGTGATGGGGATTTCTGGGCTGTTTCATGTTAAACTAAAAGGATCTTACTCTTTAACTAAAAGCTCTATCTCTGTAGGTAATGCTGTCAGACAGAATAATAATCTGAGTCTGTCAGCGGCAAAAACAGAACTTTTAGTGGATGGAAACTTACCTTTTAATTAGGAGTTTAAACACAGACACAACAGGAAGAATAAATCCATCAAATCAAGTCACAAATAATCAGCATGTGCCCTTGTTTTATTTAATCTTGCATTTAATTGTTCCACATTCCAAAACATTTAAAACAATTTGATCACTAACGTTATTCTACAAGTCAGATAAATAAATCAGCTGTTTGCTTTTGATTGTCTGACTTTATATTACATCATCATCAGTGTCTTTCCTTTCAGTCTGAACAGACCTCAACAGATTTAAAACCACATTCAGTCACAGGAAATACAAACAGTGAATATGAAATGTCAGACAAATATTACTAAATGAAAAGTCCACAAAGGAAGATAATATGATGGTAAACTACAAAACAACAATAACTGGAGAGCATACAATTACAAATGGCCAACTTCCAGTATGTCGGTAATGATGAGAGGAATGTTTGCATGGCCTTCCATGCATCAGGGTGCGCTTATTAAACTTGCATGGACCAAATCGCTGTATAGTCTCGTTATGGTTTTTGTGCCAACTTTTGGGAGTTTTGGAGTATATAAGAGCGTCAAAAATGTGTTCAAAGGCTAAAACAAATAAGAGGGCCCTATAGAGCAGCCATGCCACGTCTAGGCCCAACATGTAAGAATAAAAGAATGGGGACAATTTAAAAACTAAAACATTTGCATACTCTTCAGTTTTACTTTCAGTTAGAAATTCCATGGTAACTTTAAAATAACTAATAATAATAATAATAATAATATTTTTCAACATTTAAATCCCATTCAGACCTTTTGAAACACATACATTTATTTGATGTCAAAATAAAGGTAAAGTTGGTTCTAGACATGTCACTATGGAAGCCATCAGGCTCTAATAACCTCAGTAGTGTGGACGTCAGGTGTAAACATAGCTAAGTTTATTTAATTTTAATTTTAATTTTAAGATTAACTGGAACCTGTGGTTTGTTAAAGTTATAATGCTCCACAAGAGATTGCTTTGAAATTAAAACATGTATATTACAGCTGTCAGGCTTCCTCTATAATACCATTCAAATTTCATTTGTTATTTTTTTAAATATTCAAATAATATTCAGTAGATACTGCATACTGCATACCGCAGTCGTCTGCAGTATGCAGTAGGCGATTTGGAAAACGGCCACAGTGTAAGGAGCCTGTGTTTTACTGTCCCAGCACACTGGGGTCTGACAGATTGAAAGTTTCTCACAACTACAACAGCTTCTTTTTTTAAAGAAAGCCTCATGTTTGCTGGATTCAGGACAACTGCTTTGATTTCGGGACACATCTGTCACGTTCTGCATCCGCCACTGTCAGTAACGTTAACAGACAGTGTGTTAGTCTAATGATGGAAAGACAGAAAAAAAGGGATTGTGTTGCTGTGATAGTGTGTGTGTGTGTGTGTGTGTGTGTGTGTGAGTGAGAATGTGTGTGCTTCGCTCGTTGTAAACCAACCAATCAGCACGCAGCTCATCTAAATATTCATGAGCATACCCTATAAGGGAGAAAACCTCTCATTTAATTCTCACAGGGTTGCATTAGGGCGCACAGAACAGCACCCGGGCCATTTTCAGCCCAACCAATGTTACATACCCTATTCGGAGACCTTAAGGAACAGTGTGAAATACCCTATATAATCATTCTATCACCCCTTTAAATAGTGTTAGGCAACCCCCCCAGGCTTACAGAAATGGTTTGTTGGCAAGTTACCAAATGGCTCAGAATTACATGAAATCAATGTGTTGTTAAAGTGGTATTTTGTTTTTTCCAACCAGAGGGGTATTGCACAAAAGTAGAATTTATAAAACCAGGATAACCGATAAAGCGAGGCTTGACCTAGTCTGATCAGAGCAGCCTGGTGTTGTGAAACGCACAACGTCAGGCTGAGGAGGAGCGACTAGGTCGAGCCAGGCTGAGGAGGAGCGACTAGGTTGAGTCAGGTTGAGGAGGAGAGACTAGATTGAGTCAGGCTGAAGTAATTTGGATAGATGCGCGTTCACGGCTTTCCTCAACAGACCACGAAGTCGATCACAGATTTCCTGATGCTAAAATGGAGAATACGCGTTGTGCATACTTTACACAGAGTGAGCAGCAGCTTCTTATGGAAGTCTGATGAAGTGAAACACATTATTTGTAAAGAAGAAACACAGCCGCTGTAATGAAACAGCGAGAGAAAGCGTGGCAGACGATCGCGGACTTCCTTATTTGCAGCTGTATCATACAAATAAATAGTTAAAAAATCATACATTGTGATTTCTGGATTTTTGTTTTTAGATTATGTCTCTCACAGTGGACATGCACCTACGATGACAATTTCAGACCCCTCCATGATTTCCAAGTGGGAGAACTTGCAAAATAGCAGGGTGTTCAAATACTTATTTTCCTCACTGTATATGCATGTGCATATTGCAATGTGGAGAGTCATTTATATATAAATCCTAAAAGACATTTGTGAAACCCTCTGTGTGCATTCATTAATATAGAGATTAGATTTCTGGGACTCTTCAGTCTGGAGTAACCTCTTTCCTTCACTCACCTCCTCCTTCTTCCTCTTGCTCCCTCGCGCCTCTGAGTCTCCCGAGGTCTCACTGACAACTTCTCTCTTGCCCTCCTTCTTTTTCTCCTCCTTCTCCTTGTGTTTCTGCATGTACTCTGCGATATCGTCGGGGCCGTCCAGGTTGTCTTGCGTCTCCCATGTGTTATCCTCACTGGAAAGGTGAGTGCAGACAGAAGAAAATCTCCTCAGGCTTTGTTTTTAGGCAATAAATTATCACTGTAATTGCTAATTCGTATTATTCCTTTTTTCTATTGTCATTTTGTAAGGTTATTGGCGGGTCTGCAACTTAGTGTCAAAATACCAAACATTCAACTTTGAGGGCATGATACAATGCCAACATTTATGCTGTAAATTATTTGTAATTTGTAAATGACCAAGGACCAAGAACACCAAGTATTAATATTATAGACTCATACTTACTCTGAGAACCCCTTCCATTTCAGCAGAAACTCTACTCTTCCCTTCACCACTCTGTGGTCCAAAATCTTCTCCACCTCATACTCCTCTTCCTCTTCCTCCTCCTCTGCTGCTGCAGCTGCAGGAGGTGCTGCAAGCTGCTCCTCCTCCTCGGCCTTCTTACCCTTCTTTCCTGCTACGGTCGCCAGCTTGACATCTGCTGCCTTTGGTAGACCAAGGGGGAAACATGCAGAGATAATGATACAAGGGTTAGAAGAACTAATGGAAGGTGTGAGTGAATTATAGTTTACCATGTTTTACTGTATTAAAATGTTCTGTTTGAATGGAGAACATGCAAGGGCTGATGAGGTGACCAATCCATAGGACTTCAGAGTGTGAAGTATCTTCTGCATTAAAACTGAAATAACTACTAAAATGTAAGCCACAAAAGTCATGAACTGGAGCTACAAGCTACATGCACAGTAGCCTCAATCAACGACAGTTCATTTACCAGAAAATCACCAGATGTTCCTCGCCTTGCAAAACTCAGTTCGTTTCGGGAAACAACAACAAACTTTGAGCTAGCAAGCTACACTCTGAAAATTAGGGCTACACGATATTTAGTTTCATCGTCTATATCGCGATGTGCGCATGCGCTATAGTCACATCGCAGGACGTTGCAATGTTGCCTCTACGACTTCTTTGCTGCTTGATAAAAAGTAAACTTTCACCGTTCTCCTTTTCCATGATTGTTACCGGCAGACCCTTCCCCTTTAAGACAGGTGGTCATGTGACGTAACGTTAGTCCGATGAGGGGGGGGTTGTTATGGGAAGTGAGGCTCTCCCGTGTGTAGAAAAGTATCGTAAGTGGCAGCTGCCGCTGACACAGTGATGCACATGATTTCCCTGGGTAGTGAAGCTACAGTAGTCAGTGTTTTATGTTCGATGCAAAGACAAACTAAATCACCTGATTAATGCAAAGTAATCACGACGTCTCCCGGCCATTTTTCACCCCAGAAAGATGCTACCAGCCAGGCTAAAGCTAATGTAGTTAGCCTAAAGAAACAAGGTATCTGTCCCAACTAACGTTATGGTTCGGAGCTGCGACGCTGGAAACGTAACACTAATCTACAACAGCAGTCTGTGTCTGAAATAACGTCATTTACACTGATTTAAGGGCTCTTGGATACACAGTTTGTTGCAAGAGTGTGACATGTAGGCTCTGCATGCACAGCAAACAACAATCATGATCAATTTTAATCAATTTATCAAACAACCAAAGCAGGCCCCGCTAGTCGACCACAACCTGAAATTTAGAGGAAGCAACATGCATGCATTATTAATATCATTTACTTTAGCCTGGATTGATATTATATGAATACAATGGTGTCATGTCAGTCAACCAATGTATTTCTTCCTAATTTCCCTCTCCAAAATCACTTCAGAAGAGTAATCACAGCGCTTACTTGCTTTGGTTTTTGTAAAGCATTAAAGTTCAACAAAGACTGGTTCACATAAGAACATTTCCTTTTTCATTTTTATTTTCTTTGTAGATGCATTCCCTTACAAAATCACCCCAGTAGTTGTGAATGATTTAGTATTTCTAAATAGGCTATTTATGTAAAAATTTGTCTTTTTTTCATATCGCAATATATATCGCAGGGAAAAGAAATATCGCAATGTACGTTTTTTCCAACATTGTGCAGGCCTACTGAAAATGACAAGTTTTTAAATACTGGGATGTTTTGGGACCGATTGTGGCAGGATTGCTGCGGACGAAGTAATGTTACACAGGGTGATACACTGGTAAGAGCTAATGACGTTTAGCCATGTATGCAGCTAATTTAAATAGCTCACTTTACCGTATTGTGTCAACAGTTAACTTCATTTTATATTACATGTGGCTAGGGCTGGGTACCGTTCACATTTTTACCGGTGCCGGTACTGATACCGGAAATTTGGTTCCGGTACCCAACGGTACCTTTTTTCGGTACTTTCTTTTTGTAATAAAAAAAAATTAATTTCAGTTGTAAAAATTATTTCAAAGCTGTTTATCCCAGAGCTCCGTCTGCACATCTGTGTGTGTGTGTGTGTGTTTGTGTGTGTGTACCTATAGCTTACAGGTAAAGTGTGTGTGAGCGCCGTGTTTCCCTGGATCTTCTTCACCAAACACACACTCAGCTGATCAGCACACACACTTCCACCTGCAACACACAACACTGATGACAACACCTGTGATATCAGCTGATGTCTGATGTTAACGCCTATTCATGTGTGCAGTAGTCTCTAAATGTCTGCTGTTCTCCAATTACTGTTCAGCACTGTGAACTGCGTTTTGTGTTCGAAAGAGTCCGTATAAATGAAGCTTGATTGATCTCTAGAAGCTGATTGGCTGACTGACCCGTCAATAAACTGTCAGCAACAGAAAGGGCGGGGCCAGAGAGAACAGGACACACATGTTTTGAGACTAAGCTGAAAATCTCCTTTAACCAGATAGAGTCCTGCAGAGACATTTATATTCATATTTATTTAGATAGAAACACAGCAGAGATATGAACCGTCCCTATAAATACATCCAACTGCAAGACGAATACCTACAATATTGGAAAATTTTATTATACTGGCAGTGTCGTTTATTTAATTATGTTATAACGGCACAAATATCAATTTTCCAGTAAAAGTAATGAGCCTGTTAGTTGCAATAACTCCGCCGGATTCACCAGTCAACTATTTAACAACAGAAAGACCCAGATAACTAATCAATGAACACACTAATGAAACCATAGTGTTCATGTAATCCAGTTAGGGTATTACTGTTAGAACTATGTAAAAACTACACAGCGTTTAGTGCTTGGTGGATATAAAGTGAGCCGATATTAACAGGAAGCATTCATTACTGTACTGTGTTTAATATTCTTCTGTCGTGAATGTGTGTGTGTGTGTGTGTGTGTGTGTGTGTGTGTGTGTGTGTGTGTGTGTGTGTGTGTGTGTGTGTGTGTGTGTGTGTGTGTCAAAGCTAAGCCCTGCTCTTTGTCAACATACAGATGGTGTTTCTTCTATCAGGGTGAAAATGTTCCACCTAAACAAGTTCCTTCCTGAGACTATTTAGCAGAGCCAAAGTGGTTGCGTCCAGAGCTTAGCGCCACCCAATACTATTGTGATTGGTTTAAAGAAATTCAAAGAATCCAGAGAGTTTTTTCTCCAGTAAAAGAATGAAGGGAAACGTCCCAGTTAAATGCTTCACTGTTTAGAACTTTAATAAATGAAAACATCTTTCTAAAAGACAACGAGGAATCCTGTTAAATAATCCTGATTGACAGGATCTCTTCCCTAATTGAGCGGCCCTACTACTGTCTTGGTTGGAGCTTTTTCTGATGTTTTGAAGTAATCCTGTTAAATAATCCTGATTTACATAGAAACCAAAGTCATTGGGATTCATATTTCTTTCCCTAATCGAGCGGCCCTAACGTACCACGCAGAAAAGATTCAAATGATCACATTTCAGAAACATCAAAATCAGCAAATGGTTGTTTTTGTTGTCGTTCGTTGTCTGTCTCGGTAAATGAAATTTCTGTGTTACCTGTTTTAGATCACTCAATAATTTTGTTTGAAATTTTAATTCCAAATTTACTCATCCTTGGGAAAGAAACAAGGATAATAAGGTAATCTCGTTATATCAACACAAGAGCTTTACATGATCTTACTATGGGTTTGCCGGATGTGGTAGATCCAGTATTTAATCAGGCTCTTTCAGTTGACCACCTTACTGTTAACTTTAACAGTGCTCGTCGGGGCCTTCTTGACTCTGTGGCTCCAGTAAAGACTCGGAGGTGTCTTATAAAGAACCATAAATGACGATTTACAAATCCTTAGAAAGAGCTGCAGAAAAATTGAACGTCAGTGGCGTCACTCAAGGCTTGAAGTGTTTTATCATGCATGGAAAGACAGTCTGGCCAACTTCCAATCTAGGATGTCAACTGCAAAAGCAGCCTACTATTCTAATTTGATTTCAAATAATAGGCATAATCCCACACTATTATTTGACATTGTTTCTCGACTCTCACAGCGTGTTCAGGCAGTTAGTGGTACTGACCTATCTGCTAGGGCTTTGACTTTTGCCCAAAAATCATATTCAAAGTTTGTTTGTTTATTAATATTAATATTCGAATATATTTGAATATTTATTAATAATATTTTGACCATTAAATGCCTTCAGTAAGACCTATATTGGTATCAAACTTACGTTGTATATGTTCTGCCCAGTGTCCACCAGAGGGCAGTGTATGTATGTCAATGGGCAGGCATGTTTTCAGAAGAAAAATACACCGTCACGACTGTTTGTTTTATTATAAATCAGAAACTGGATTAAACACAAACAGTATGCTTTTGACAGGTTTTATCCACTGTTATCAAAAATAAATAAAAATAATCCAGTCAGGCTAAGTACTGAAAAGACAAAATAAATAAAAGTAGGCCTTATTTGGTAGACCTATTTAAAACAAGCACATCCTACCAGCCATTGCAGCCCATTAACAGATTGTTTTGCCCACATATTCTTACATCCGGCCATTACTGACACATTGTTTAGCGATCTGACAGCAATTACCAAGAACAAGGCACTTTGAGATGTAAATCGAACACTCGGGAATGGATGCATTCTCCTCCCCAATCCCCATCAATCATGTAGATTAGAACTCTTCCAGATGCAGGGCTATATCCCCAACAATCAAACACGTAACCTAGGCTAAATTAGAACTCGCCATTATGGGCTATCTGGCTGACTGCAGTTTATCTGGCTGCAGACTTTTTTAGGTTGTTCGCCAAAAAGACAAGGTGATTCACATTTTCTGGCTCTAGAGAAGAGCGTTGCTTTGTGACTATGTTCCCCGCGGTGGAAAACACTCGTTCTGCCCTCACGGATGTCCCGCATATTGCCAGAGAGCCGCGTGCCAGCTGGGCGAGATGCGGGTACTTGGAGCTTCTCTCCTTCCACCAGGACAGCGGGTTGCTGTCAGACGGGGGTGGGGGCTCATTGTTGTATTCCATCATCTCTCTTTGGAGCACATCTTCATTCGGTCTGACTGTTAAAAATAAATTAGTTTTTGTTAATGTGTTGTTTAGGCTATGTTTTTTTTATGGTCAATTTTGTATTATTTTTATATTTTAACATACAACATACAGAACAAACAAATGCACTTGAAAGGCTACGTTTTATAATGCACTTTTTATATTTCCAATGTAGGGGCTATATAGCGAGTTTGAGTTGTTATAAAAGGCACTCGATAATTTAAACGTTTTTGTATTATTTATTATTGACAATAATCTCATCATTATTACCTCCTGCCGAGTTTTGGCAGTACACATCCCCAAAGAGGTCCCCCATCGCGCTAAAAGCATTATTTTCCTTGCGCTGCTGTGGCTCCGTAGTCGTGGCGTTCTCATCTGTCTCCTCGCTGAGATCTGCAAGCTCCCTCTGAACCTTATCTCGCACTGCCTGCTGCGACTCTTGTTCCAAATGAACCAGCCGGTGAAAATGCGGGTCGAGGTAGCTGGCTGTGTTCAGTAGCAAGAATGCATCTTTGTCGGGGCCATATCGCGCCTTCAGATTAGTTGACATCATTGTTTTCATCTCTTTCAGTCCTGCCCGGTCATCGGAGGAGGGCTTGAGTTGTGTCAGAAGCACATACTGCAGGGGGAGGACCGCTGATGCTGTTGGGTAGTTTTCTGTTGACAGCGCCTGGGTGGCTACTTTGAATAGCTTCAGTACGTCTTTCACCTGCGAGACAAACACACAATTAATAACGTTAACTAGGCTTACGTGTTACTACGTTTGCAAACAGTAATGTTAACATTAGGGACATAATATTAGACCCAACATAATTAGCCAACGTTACTGACCTTCTCCATCAGGGTCCACTCCACACTGCTGAGCTCCAGACGGCTGAGTTTCTTCTCCATTATCACCGCTGCAACAGCGGCTTGTTGATCAGCTGCCCGACAGATCATATCGTAGGTACTGTTCCAGCGGGTGGGGCAGTCGTTGATGAGCTGGACTGGTTTGAGACCAAGGAGTTTCTGCTTGGACTCCAGGAGGTAGCTGTCTGTAGGGGAATGCTTGAAATGCTGAGCGGCAGCCTTCAGGCGACTGATTGTTGTTGCAACCGAACGCTCTGTAAGCCCTTTTCTCGCTGCAAGGTTAATTGTGTGAGCCATGCACGGGATATTCGTGATCCCCAAGTACCTCTCTACAGCATTTACACAGTTGGTCGCATTGTCCGTTGTGATGGCAAGCACAGACTCCCGCTCCACGCGATACTCTCGTAGAATACTGTCGATGCATGTGGAGACATTTGCTGCTGTGTGAGCGGTTTGAAGCTCAGACGTGTCCAGTACGACATTTCTCATCTCCCAGTCCTCGTCGATGAAATGGGCTGTGACCGGAACATAGGACTCAGTAGCCAAAGAACTCCACCCATCAGTGGTCAGTGCAAGTTTTTCTCCACGCAGCATTTCCCTTATGCCACCTTTGGTTGTGTCGTACAGCTTCTTTATTTTGCCATTCATGGTCCTGTAGCAGGGGATCTTGAATCTTGGCTCTAGCTCGTGGACGAAAGCTTGAAACCTGCTCCCATATATCACGTTAATGGGCCTCATATCCTCGCAAACGAACCGTGTCAGCAAATCTGTCGCTCTATTTTGACGGGTATAGAGGAGGCCTCGTGAAGGAAAAAGCATGGAGTCGATTCGCCCCCAATCCCTCCTCCTCTTCCAGCTTGCCGGGATGTAGTGTTGACAGGTGGGCTCTCAAGTTGCTGGTCGTCCCGAGGTATATGAGTTGGGCCCTACATATTTTACATATCGCTTTGTCCTTACTCGTGATTTTTCTCTGTTTCTTTGGGAACCCAAAGTAGCGCCACACGTTGCTTTTCAAATTGTCAGGAGTGTAGATTTCTAACTCCTCGTCAGGCGTGGTTGTTGTAGGCGCTGGCGTGGCCATTGTTTTGGTAAATAGGCGCTAACCAGGATGCTAACGTCACCTACAGGAGCCAAGATGACCAATAATTGCTAATGAGCTCACGATTTACAACTTCACCAGGCGTGAAAAAGCCTCGGAATCTGAATTGAAAACGTTTACAAGCAAACGCATTTACAAAAAAATAATGCCCATTACAGGTTCGAAATTTGAATATTAAGGGATGCCTAATATTCGTTTGAATATCAATATTTTTTTAGGCGCTAACCAGGATGGCGCTAACCAGGATGCTAACGTCACCTACAGGAGCCAAGATGACCAATAATTGCTAATGAGCTCGCGATTTACAACTTCACCAGGCGTGAAAAAGCCTCGGAATCTGAATTGAAAACGTTTACAAGCAAACGCATTTACAAAAAAATAATGCCCATTACAGGTTCGAAATTTGAATATTAAGGGATGCCTAATATTCGTTTGAATATCAATATTTTTTTTAATATTCGAATTATATTCGAATATCGAAGTTCGGAGTCAAAGCCCTACTATCTGCACATGATTTTTTATTGTATTTTAATGAAAGGGTCAAGGACATTAGAGCCAAAATACCCCAGTCTTACAGTGACAAAGCAGAGTGTGTTGTTGCTTTGTTTATCTGTACAGGACAAGGCTTTTCTTGAACCAATTTCCTTGGCTTCTTTGAGTAAGGTTGTAATGGTGGCACGATGTACAACCTGCTCACTGGATCCTCTGCCTGGGTTGTCAAAGAGCTATGGCCTACATTAGGACCTTATGTTCTATTGATCTTAAACTCTTTCCTCATCACTGGAGTCTTTCCTGCTTGCTTCAAAACTGCTGTGGTTAAACCCCTACTAAAAAAGCCTAGCTTGGATGTAGACTCCATGACCAATTATAGACCTGTTTCAAACCTTGCTTTCCTGTCAAAGGTGTTTGAGAAAGTGGTCTCAACTCAGCTTTTAAATTATTTGTCACTAAATAAGCTATTTGAGCCATTTCAGTCTGCTTTTCGGGTAAATCATTCCACAGAAACAGCACTTACAAAAGTGGTGAATGACTTGCTACTGTCTATAGATTCGGGGTCAACAAGTGTTTTATTGCTGTTAGATCTCAGTGCTGCTTTCGACATGGTTGACCACTGTAAATTATTGGATAGACTTGAGAATTTCTTTGGCATCTCAGGACAAGTTCTAGAGTGGCTAAGATCATACCTGTCAGAAAGATTTCAATGTGTTTTATATGACATTTTTTCGGAGTCCTGTGCCGTCAAGCACGGGGTTCCCCAGGGGTCAGTACTGGGTCCATTGCTTTTTTCACTTTATCTATCCCCGTTGGGTCAGATTTTCCGTTCTTTTGGGATTGATTTTCATTGCTATGCTGACGATATACAGCTGTATATGCCACTAGGTGTAGGAAGCGAGTCTAACACAGCTAAACTTGAGGACTGTCTTATAGCTGTTAAGAGCTGGTTATCAACAAATTTATTGTTGCTTAATTCTGCTAAGACAAAAATGATGGTTATCGGACCAGCAAAACTAGGTCATCTTTTTGATCACATTACTTTGTCTATCGATGATTGTGAAATCAATCGTAGAGACAAAGTTAAGAATCTTGGTGTGCTTTTTGATCAGACACTTTCTTTTGGTTTACATATAAAGGAGGTGACCAGAGTTGCTTTTTTTCCATCTTAGAAACATCTCCAAGATCAGATCAATATTGTCGTTTAAGGACTCTGAGGTCCTCATTCATGCCTTTGTGTCATCCAGGCTAGATTATTGTAATGTCCTTCTGTCGGGTCTGCCAAAGAAAAGTCTTTGGAGTCTGCAGTTGGTTCAGAATGCTGCAGCTCGTGTTCTGACCGGAGCCTCCAGATATGAACATATTACACCAGTGTTATCCTCTCTCCATTGTCTCCCGGTTCATGCCAGAGCGGACTTTAAGGTGTTGCTGCTAACCTATAAAATATTAAATGGCAGCGCTCCGTTGTATCTTAACGACCTAGTGAACCCTTATGTGCCTGCTCGAGCCCTGCTTTCTCAGGGGACGGGTCTTCTGAGTGTCCCAAGGGTTAAAAAGAAGACAATTGGTGAACGGGTCTTTGCTTTTCGTGCACCGACATTGTGGAACAGTTTACCTCTGGACATCAGGCAGGCTTGTTCTGTTGAGGTTTTTAAAGCAAAGCTAAAGACCCATCTGTTTACTGTTGTGTATGAGGCCTAATTTCTTTGTATGTTTTTCTGAGAGTCCGAGTGTGTGTTTATTTTAGTCATTAGAAATGTTTTTAAACTGTATTTTATATGCTCTGTACAGCACTTTGATTTGAAAGCGTTTTATAAATAAATATATTATTATTATTATTATTATTATTATTATTATGTTTGTTATAACGAAAATATATTACAATTATTATTAATTATTAAATTAGTTGCCAAATAATTTCCTGTGGATGAACTAATGGATAAATCTACTAATCGTTGCAGTTTCAGCCTGTAACAACAGTAATAACATGTCAAGATATGATAAATATTAACTTCATTATGTCATAATCTGTGTGTGTGTGTGTGTGTGTGTGTGTGTGTGTGTGTGAGAGAGAGAGAGAGAGAATTGTATTTCCTTTACAGGAGCATCAGGATGCCCAAAGAAAAGGTGGATAATAGAAGTGGGACCTCCCCACCACCTCCACCAACCCCATCGGCATCTTCCTGGGCTGGGCCTGATGTTATCCAACCCATAATGCCCCCACCCCCACCCCCGAATCCCAATCCCTACCTCACCCACCCCCTGGTTACATCAGGCCGGATAACAGTAGACCTGGCCCACCTCCTGGCCGAAATAAACTACACCAAAAGCACTGGCAAGGTCAGGAGGAATGTCACCAAGGCCAGGATACTGACAGCCCAGGAGATGTCCGACACCATCGAGGAGGTGGAGGACCGTGCTGGCAGGAGGCCCAAGCTCTGGCCAGAAGAGACCGAGAGCAGCAGCGGGCCAGAGACACCGGCCCGGCAGCCACTTCCTCTACCCTGCCTAGCGGCTCCCGCCCCAGCCGCAGAAAAACTCGGCCCCCCGGGGCTGCGCCAGCAACCAGCTCCAGCATTTCCATCGCTGGTCCCTCAGCACCCTCTGCCCCCTCTTGTGCCTCCCACGGTCCCCGGCTGCCTGCCACCAGCGGCAGACCATCCCGGAGGAGCCTGCCTGCAGTGGGACACCACCATCCTCCATCTCCTGGTCAGCAAATTTTATCAATCAGTCAAAAATACTTGTATTAAACCCTGTTTAACCTAAAATATTATTATTATTCTTTTAGAGCCTTCCACATCGGGCGCAGGATTGTGCTGCCGAGGGTTCACTTCTTCCTCTACCTCCCACTGTAAATACTTAAAATAATCTGTTAAAAACAAGCAACATTTATATTTATGTTTGTGACATTAGCCATGGTGAAAAGTAAACAAAACATTTTTATTTATACAGCAGAAAGAACCAGCTCCTCCTCCCTGTCTGTTGGACCCACGACATCCACCGGTAGTGTACTCAATGTTAAGTATTTGCATGTCAATCTATTATTATTATAATATATAATATATATATATATATAATATAATTGGGGAGAAATGACCAGCATTGGCCAATGCTGGTCTCTCACAGAGATGTATGCTGGTCTCTCACAGAGATCTCATTTGTAGCCCTATTTTTACCTGATACTTTCATAAAAGTACAAACACATGAAGTGAGAGGTATATGCACATGATTAAACATTATTTCAAGCATGATTAACCTGAAGCAGGACTGAGTAATGAGTTAAAACACCAAAGGAAGGCTAGCTAGTGTTAGCAAATTACCTTCAAAGTTGCAAAGAAATTAAGAAACGTAAAATTCGAAGCCTTTATCCAATTTGCTACGTGGTGTTGCACTGGATAGCCGGACGACCCTCGTTATATTATTAACAGATACTTTAGGCAACTCCAGCAAACACCTTGTAAACGTCCTCTATGCCATCATAACGGTCTACTGTCACTGTCCAATGTTTTCTTCCGGTAACCGGAAATGTCCAAGCATGCTTACGCCAATGCGGAAGTGATGCGTGCATAGAGCCTATACTGAGTGAAAATTGCAGGACATTAAAAACTCAAAACAAACTAATGAACTGATGAAATCAAAATACACAGAAGAAATGAAAATGTTGAACAGGTGAAGAGAGAGAAAGTAAATCTGGTTTATTATCATGTTTTCATCTGGAGTTTTCCCTGAAATATTCAGATTTCTGTTATTGGAGTTTTAGAACATTTATCATAACTTAAACAATCATTTCATACAATAATAACACAAGAAATATACTTATACACACACATATAAATACACACACATATAAACACACACTCACTCTCACACACACACACACACACACACACACACACACACACACACACACACACACACGCACACACACTCACACACACACACACACACACAAAGACACACACAGAAACACACACACACACACACACACACACACTTTCTACATGCTGTATTTTAAATATATAAACTAGAGAATGCAATTTCTGAAGAAATTGCGGTGTAAATGCTGTATGTTGAAAGACGGACGCTACACTGCTGATTGCTGGCTTGAATTGTGTTAGAATAAGTAGTGAGAATGAATGTCTTAGAAAAGTTGAATAATACCTAGATTGTTTAAAAGGTGTGGCATGTTTGAATTGTTTTTAGTTGAAAAAGTGGGAATGGGTTTATTACTTAATAAATATCATTGAAAAGTATCATATGAAAATTGTCTTTAATATGCAGAATATCTTGTTTATGAAAAAGGCTGAATGTCTTTTGAAAAGTTGAACAACACCCAGAATGTTTGAAAGATGTGGAATATAATGATTAAATATTTAATAATCAAGAACAATTTAAACCATGTTCTAACCATGTTAACTTATTTTACAAATGCACACACATTCTAAAAATATTCAGTGTCAACTGCACCAACATACAACATACTTTAGATGACAGAGCCTTCAGTGCAGTTCAGTACACACACCAGTGTTCATTTCGTTGACGAAGACTAAGACAAAAAATATTCGTCAACGAACCTTTTTCACGGACAAAAACTAAATAAAAAAGAAATAAAAAGTCAGATATGATGACGAAGACTGTGTAAACAAACCGGGAACTATATTCTCAGACAGGCTTGCTGCAAAGCAAATCATTCCGCCCAAGTACTATATTCTTCCGCCTGAGAATATAGTTCCCGGTTTGTTTACGGTTAGAAGATGGCTGTGTCTCATGTTACGTTGTTTTTTGTACACGCTGTGACTGTACAAATCACAACATGTAAATAGGAACATGTTGGAGTTATTTTGTCACTTATTGGGAGCAGTAGGCTAGTTGCAGTTACCTCCAGGATCTGTGCTAGGCTAAGCTACCGATGGAACCGTCAGACCCCGTTACAACACGCATGGACACGAGAAGGGTATGTATCGACTTGTCTAACTCTGGGGGTTACGGTGAATAAGCTAAAGTCCCAATAAGTCGCCGTGTTCCTTTAATACCATTCCATAACAGACTGATGGATACTTCCAATGACCGGAAATTCTGGCGAAGCATTTAGTCAACTAAATCCACTGTAGACTTAGTCGACTAAAATCTGCTAATATTTGGTCTGCTAAAACTAGACTAAGACTTAAAACTAGACTAAGACTAAAACTCTTATGATATTTAGTCGACTAAATCTAGACTAAGACTAAAAGATTTCAGATGACTAAAATAAGACAAACTAAATGGTGTGTTATTCAAAAGACTAAATCAGAATTTGCTGTCAAAATTAACACTGACACACACACACTCACTCAGTCAATCACTCAGTCACTCACTCACACACACACACACACACACACACACACACACACACACACACACACACACACATTCACTCAGTCACTCACTCACACACACTTACTCACTCACTCACTCTCACACACACGCACACACACACACACACATACACACAGTCACTTCACAGCATCAGGTCAACATGTCAGGGATCAGATCACATGACCAACTGTAGTTACAGGTTGCCATGACGACTCCTGTTTCAGAGAGTTCTTCAAAAAATGTGAATGGAAATTAAAAGTTGTATAAAACTCAGTTAATGAAAGATTAACCATAATCCTAAGGAATACTTTACCATTAGTATAGGAGAGGAAGGAAGAGGAGATGAGTAGGAGAGGAAGAGAGGAAGAGCAGAAGAAGAGAAAAGGAGGAGGAGAGAAAGAAGAGAGGAAGAGAAAAAAAGGAGAAGAGAAAAGCAGGAGGAGAGGAGTAGAGAAAGAGGAGAGGAAGAGGGGAGGAAAAAAGAGAAGAGGTATTTTTGTAAGCTAACATGATGTGATGATGGACTAACTGACCAACTGACTGACTCTGATAACTGACCTCAGGCCTCAGCACCAGCAGCTGTTCTCACAGAGACTAGGAACAGTAAATTCACAGCATTGGTCAACATGTCAGGGATCAGGTCACATGACCAACTGCAGTAAAAGGTTTCTATGACGACTCTTGTCTCAGAAAGGCCTTCTCACAGAAACGAAGTTCTGACGCACCTTTGATAGTCCTCTTATCTCAAAAACCCTAACTCCTATCTCTTAATGTTTAATACTGTAAGAGACATAACACCCTGATGATCATCCTGTCCAAGAATGGTGTGTGTTGTGTAAGACACGTGAGGACAGCAGCTGTCTGAAAAGGGCCTGTTTCTCTTCTCCTCCTGGTATTTCTGGAAGGATTTAGTACAGGAGGCAGTGCGGCAGTTGGTGGACATGGCTTCACTTGGAAGCTCACTGTGCCTCGTGTGAAAGTCACATTGCCTCCCTGAGCACATAGAAAGGGCACAAGATTTCCTACATTTTGATGTAAAAGTAATGTATGAAGAGTTAAAACTGTGGATGGTATCGCAAGATAAAGAAAATGTAGCTTCTGCCCCTTTCCACTCTGTCAGTTGGGCCCTGCCCTCTGAGGCCGAACATTCCATCCCATACACACCAATGTAAAAATGGCAGAAAGACATTAGTTCTAAGCCTCAAAGAAGACTGATTATTTTAAAAAGTACTAATGGGATTTAAAAGTTGAATACTAACGCTGAATGTATGAAAGATGGGGAACGTTTTAAAGTTTGAATGGAGTTTCTTGGTGAATTTATAAATGAGTAGCTAGCAGTTGAAAATGGATGAAAATGTGTCAACTTTGAACATTCTGTTCATCCGCTTTAATGGGAAAAAAATGTCTGCTAAACGTTGAAAATCTCGGAAATTATAAATGTTAAGAATATTAAAAATAGTAGCACACCATTCTGAATCAAGCTGAACGTTTTGATGTTTGAATGTAGTTTCTATGTTGAAAAATGTGGATGGAGTTAAGGTGCAAAATATGGCTCTATAAATAAATAAATAAATATTAGTGTAGAAGAATATAGATGTGAATGCCTTCAGCATTCACACCAATAATATTTAAGAAAGAAAAGTTCAGTTATTGTTATTACTACACATATGGCAGGTTGATTTAATTATTTATACTCTATATTATACAATTTTTTGTTGTTTTTTTCACGTTTTTTTTGTAACTGTTAAATAATTTATTTTGAACATGTCTTCAGTGTTAGGGAGCAAGTTGTCCCTTCAGCTCACAAGTTCTATGCTCCCCCTGCTGGAACCCTCCAGAAACTACTTATACTAATTACTGCTGGTGTTCAGATGACTTTATGAACATAAACCATAGGAAAACACGAACACACTGTATTGCAACTGCTGCAAGTGACAGTACACTTTATAAACACATAGTATCCTATACATAAAAATAGATATGAACATGAAATATAAAAAATACTAAGTATGAGGCTTTTAAATGTTACTCTACTACCCGTCACTATCTCACTTGCTAGTAATGGACATTATTCCATCTGTCACACATGCATGTCATTTATTTTACTAAAACACGTATGAAGTTAACAAAAGATGTTTGTGTAAATGTGGATTTGAATCTTCAATCTTTAAAACTTTTAATCCTAATTTGACTCATCTCCTCATGGTGAGATGATACATGATCAACAATATCCTATGACAGAGATTAAGACAAATGGCTATATTGTCAGAATACATCAAAAGTTGTGACAGCATCAGCTTTAATGTGTGTTAAAATGGGACTACACTTAATTAGACTACACCATCATTTCAATCATCTATATCAGTTTGTTACACTGGGGGTGGCTACATATATTTTGTATTAGATACATTCTTCAAGTTATAAAATTAGTTTACTTACAGTCCAATGCAGAGGGGGATGCCTAATGTTTGAAAGTAGTTCTGATAGTGCTACCACGGGAGTGAGACCATAGGGATTCATGTTCACTTTTATTCTTTCAAAGATTCTTTAGTTGAGACTCTTTGGCTCTTGATGAAAGAAGCCGTCGTGTTTTCACCTTCAGTAATTTCTGAATCTGAGGCCCACGGGTTCCATCCACACAGGACAGCAGGAATAGTGTATCCTCGAAACTGGAAACACACATACAGCCCATGGTTAATAATAGGCTATGATTATGATATACACATACATTCCTTTTCTTTGTGTGTGTGAATATAAAGGTGCATGATGGAGGATTACCTGTCTGTTCATGAAAATATATATGATGGGGTTGTAGACGGTGCTGCTTTTAGCCAAGTAGACAGGTATGGTAGCGATGATGGGGTCAATATATAAACTTGAGTCCATTATGACAGCAAGTGCCATGGCAGCATATGGCAGCCAGGTCACTAGGAAAGCCAACACCATCACCACTATCATACGTACCACCTGCACCTCCACATGATTTGTGCTGCCAGTGTCAGAAATCTGCAGTTTGGTCACCTAGGACACCAAAATACAAGCAAAAAGATCTTATTGTAATCTTAGTGCAAACTGCCGAATTCCACGTGCCCAACTTTTACATTGCTTACCTTGTGGAGGGTCCACAAGAGTCGTGAGTAAGACACAATGATAATGGAGAAGGGAACGGCAAAGCAAAGTGAAAAGTATATGATGATGTAGGACATGTTCCCGACATCCCGGCTGTACCAGTTAGGAGCACAGGAGGTCTTAACGCCCTCCAGCTCAAAACTTCCCCAACCAAACAGAGGTGGAGTGTTCCACACAAACGACCACAGCCAGGACAGCAGCACTCCAGCAACAGCGTGTCTGAGGACAACAAAGATGGCGTGTCACATGCTGTTGGAGCAATCAAAGTTTTGTATTCTGGGTGATGCTGCCAAGTGAAATATTGATGGTCATTACTGTACCTGGTCTGGAACATGACAACACCCATGGGATAGCACACCACTATGTAGCGTTCAACAGAAATGATTCCTACTGTGCACAGACCCGCTATACCTAAAAAATAAAGGTATATGGTATATGTAAAGACTAAATTGTTCTTTTTTGGGAAAGAAATATCGTGCTACTTAGCTTTGCAACAATTATTGAGTGGTTATATCAGTTGTGGGAATTCAAATGCACTATGCAATAGGTACAATAAGTACAATTTTGAGTATTTCCATTTTATGCCATTTAACATTTCAGAGGGAAATATTGTACTTTTTACTCTGCTTTATCTGACAGCTATAATTACTCATTACTTTTCTCATTAAGATTTTTCTATGAAACATACATGATAATCTTCCAAAATACGAAACTCTTCCAAAATGTACTGGTTTCAGACATTTTCGGCTTGTAACACCTTACATTAAAGCATTAGTTGTGGCTCCTTGTCACATTTAAAATGTCTATGAGTTATTAGCAGTTCCACCAAAGAGTGATTTCCTTTATGCTAAACATCTTAGGTGACATAATTTAGTCCAAAAAGGCAAAATTATTAATTAGTTTACACACACAAAAAAGTAGAAATTATTCAAAAGTTAAAAAAAAATAATAATAATAATACAAATTTGTGTAATAGAACTTTGTTTTTTTCTTCTTAAACTCCATTAATCATCTACCGACATCCCCAAATTTATCTCGGGCCCTATTGTAGGGGGCCCAACCCTTATATTATATTATAGGACTAAACTATCGGTGTATAAACTAGCTCTACCTCAACCAGCTCCAAAATGCTACCTGTGCATTGATGCATCACTAACGTAATAATGTAATGTATAATACATTTTTGTTTTCCAGCAGAACAAGTACTTTTACTTCTGATATTTAGATTTAAGTACATTCTGTTGATAATACTTCTGCTATTTTACTTAACTATGATTTTGATTACTTTACTAATGGTGTATTTCTACTGCATTGTTACTTTTAACTCTAAAACTAAAACAAAAAACGTTTTTACTTTGACGAAATCCTCTGAGTATTCCTTCCCCACTCTGCAAATTAAATCATACCAAGTTGTAAGAAACACTTTAATATGCAAACTCCTCATTTAGACAAAAAAACAAAGTGTGCATACTGACTATGAATTGACTCACCAAAAAAGGAAACAGCAAAGCCCTCTAACACACAGCCCACATGTCCCAGGCTGAAGTATCCCATGGCATTGGTTACTGTGGTGGTCAGACCTCCAAATACAGCACAGCCCAGGTCACATATGGCCAAGTTCACCAGGGCATAGCTGAGTGGCTGCCTCAGCTTTCTGTGTCTTATTGTCACCACGATCACCAGGACATTGAGGGCGATCCCCGTCACAGAGAACACACCCATGATAACGGCCAGTACTGTGTAGCCAGTCCGAGACATGAGCTCTGTGTTGACTGAACTGTGAGACGATGAGGAGTTTCCATCATGTAGGTGCTCCATCTTGCTCAGTGTAGATTAGATGAGTGCTCTGACTTGAAAATGAAGAAGTGTCAGCAGCCCTTCTACAAACCTAACTCAAAACAAATCCATCTTAAGTTCAAAATATCAACAGGTCAAATACAACAGTTTCACACTATTTAAAACACAAGAAAATCAATATAACAAAAAAGTAAATTTAGTTATCCAACAATATCATCAACCAATGAAGTCTTACTCTACAGATGCTGCATGTTTGCTGCTCTGGTGCATCTCAAGAGAAGAGAGGGAGATGGGACCCTCTTAATAGGCCCAATATGAGGGGGGAGGCCCTACGCCATGGCATTTAATTCTTGAAAACTAAATCTGTAGATCCGGATTGTAAAGACAATAATTCAGTCTAATAACCTATAAGACGGCACTTTCCGTGATTGCTGGGTTTGCAGCTGTTTCTGAGTAATGAAGTAGTGATTCAGGAGCACAACCTGTGTTTATGATCAGAGTTATAAATGCATGCCTGCTGGCACACATTTTTGTATACACTGAATTACTCAGTACACAGTGGCTTAACATTAATTCTGTGCAGTATGGCACTTCTTTTGGATTAGCTAATTATGTCAGCCAAACAAACGGAATAGGGTAACTGTAAATAGGTAATTGTTTGGTATTCAATCAATCAATCAATCAATCAATCAATCAATCAATCAATCAATCAATCAATCAATCAATCAATCAATCAATACATTAATCAATCAATACATTAATCAACCAATTAATCAATTAATAAATACATTAATAAATCAATCAATCAATCAATCAAAGTCAGCTTTAGAAAAGAGTGTTTGAGACTGATTGTGTTGCTCAGCTACACTATAGCCAGGTAGATACTTGAGCATCAGTTCAGGCTCAGCGTCTCTAACCTGGGCTCCACCTACTGTCTCTAATATCTATTAAAATTGCATTTTTGCATTTATTTCCTTTTAAACAGATCTCAGAATACCATTTCTGCACTTTTTTCTTTTCTTTATTTCCTTTTCTTTGTATGTTATTGTTAGAAAACATATTCACTTCTTTGCCTCAACAAACTATTTGAAATTACAGTTTTTTTGTTTTCTGAATAAAGGGTTTGGGAGTTGTAATTAACAACCCTGTCATTAGTTAATACTGGAGATAATTTATAGATCATCATAAGTCATTAATAGGAAATTATTAGCAAATTTGGGTTACTGGGTGGCAAGAAATGTCTTCACATGGACACATTTTATATTTAGCTCTTTAAAAATTTGGATCACCCCCTTTGATTAACGTTTTCTGGAGAAAAAAAATGCACCAAAATCCATGTAGGCCTATTAACAATTCAATAACTGACAACCTTCAGACAACTTACCAGATAGACAGCGAAAGATCAACATCGCCCAGATAGATTTTTACCAACCTGGCAACCAAACAGTTGTTCTAATTGATTGTTAATAAAGTTATCAAGCCAAACAATGTGCACCTCTATAGACCACAACTTTTCCTTCATCCTCTCTTTAACTTTGCTTTTTTTTGGTCCAGCAGAAAGAAGAGAGCCAATTTCAGTCTTTCTCTGCAATTTTATTCACATGTCAAAAAACAAACGGACAGTTCAATTATCCTCCCAGTCACGAGAGGGCAGTAAAGACTGCAGCTGCAGCGCGCATTAAAGCAGCTGAGTTAGATCACTGGCGGTGAACAAGTCCAGTCAACATGGCTTCCTTCGTGAGGAAAGCAGCCCACAATATAGAAACGCGAAAGCGGACAGATGATGTGATTCTGTCAGAGGGAATCGACTTCAGCTCCTTGCTGCTCTCCCAGGCCGTGTTGGACGGACTGTCCTCCGCAGGCTTCCAAAAACCCTCCCCGATCCAGCTTAAGGCGATCCCGCTGGGCCGCTGCGGACTTGGTGGGTTCACGAAACTGCGTGGGACGCTCCACGTGTGTTAGGCTATCTGTTTCATAGTTTATGGATGCATATTTAGCAGCAGAAACTCTGCAGACTGACTGGATGTGCCCTCTGAATCTGCAACTGTGGTGTTTTTGTCTACCGTGCTGCAGACTAAATGGAGTATTTTTATTATTGCACGGTAGAACCAAGAATACAAATTAAGCTCTTTGGAAAACTTAGCCTAACGTCAACGTTACATGATTAAGACATTGTGTATTAACCACACTCTATGGTAGAACCCACCAATGTGCACTCCTATTATTATTGTTATTATTATTATTATTATTATTTTTGACATGACACAATAATAACAGGTTGCTTTTACCCTACTACAGACTGATCCTTCCCATTAGGCCTACTGAATAATTTAAAAGTTAACGTTAGTGCTAAGACTTTTTTTTAGGCTGATAATGATGACTGACAGTGCAGGCTTGTTCAGTCAAGAGCCAAGATGGTTGGCTGATTAATCGATCGACAGTATAATTGGCAGCTAACGTTATTGTGATACATGGTAACCATTCTCTACATCCAGCCTCTACATTGTGAGGAATATCAAACCGTGTGTCTTTAGCGTACTATTTAAGCAGAAATGCCAAAAATGTAGTTTATTCTTCATTGATTGTAGACTTAATAACTTTTGGTTTTGGACTGTTGTTTGGACAAACCAAGCAATTTGATGTTAACTATTATTTTCTCGATTTTAATCAATCGTAAATGTCAGAAAATTGTCAAAAATACACTTTTATAATTTACCACAACTCAAAGATATGTCTTCAAATGTCTTGTTTTGCCCGAAAAACTGTCCAAAACAAAGTTATTCATTTTAATAACTTATAGCCTATGACAAACGAAAGTGGAAAAAAACCCTCACATTTGAGAAACTTTTTTGTTTAAAAAAATGAAGATTATTCGACTATCAAAATAGTTGCTGATTGAATTTGTCGATTTGATTAATAGATTAATCAATTAATTGTTGCAGATCTAATCGTGTTGGAGCTTGTCAAATGTGAACATTTGCTGGTTGTCATATGTTCTGTTAGTAAACTGAACATCTTTGGGTTTTGGACTGTTGGCCGGACAAAACGAGCAGTTTAATGTAGAGCTGCAGCTAACTATTAGTTTTTCTAGATTCATTTATCGTTTTTTTTTTATCAATTAATTGATCATCCTTTTCTCTATAATAGATGTTTGGGAAATGGTTAGAAGGCCCATTTAATTGATTGATGATTAATCAGCTAATTGTTTCAGCTCTAATTTGATGACATGTTGTGTTTTAGGAAACCTTGATGGGCATTTTTTATAGAGCAGAAACATTTAAACAATCAATTAGTTGACAGAAAAATGTTTTAGTTAATTGCTCGTTTAACCTTTTTTCTTTTCAGCAAACAAGCCAAACATTCTCTGGTTAAAGCTTGTTAAATGTGAAGATTTTCTGCTTTTCTTTTAGATAAAATATTAAATATTGCCAGATTTGTATATTGAATATTGAAACTATTTGTGCCCTTCAATATTGAATATGAATGTACATATGAGTTCAGTCTTTTCTAGCATCAGGCATTAGGATTTTCTGAATTTTATTTACTGAAATTATACAACAATCTAATCCTTAAGTGTTGTGAAAATAAATTAATATATGTAACTGTACTTTAACTGATGCTAGATTACTGGAAGCTGGAGAGATCAGGCTTTTGTCTTAATAATTGTTATATTATCCATCTAATATTACAGGGTCAGTTGACAAATGAAATGACAACTCGCACTTTACACTTAAGTTATTGGTTTAATCCAAGTTTTGATATACCCATTTATGCCTCCAGCCCAATACAATGGAGGCACATTTAGTTTCTTGCGCTTACAGCATTGAAAATTGACATTTAAAAATGTAACTGCACCATACAGTATAGTATCGTTCCAGAAACGGCGCCCTTGGTAGTCTGTATAGTCCTCTCTCAGAGCACGTTTTCTTAGTGACTATTTTCAGTATAAAGTATTTCCATTGAAAACATTAAACCTGGCTGATATCTCAGATCCTGGCAAAATTAAAGCAACACTGTCTGCATGGCTCTTTTTTTTTGTATCTGGGTGAACTGACCTTTTTACTTTATGCTGCACCATGAAAGCTAACGTGACAATCAGTATTGTGATCAAAATTGATTAACCTTGATTCTAAATTGTTCTTCAGGAATAAAATAGTTCATTGCATTTGAATGTTTTACTTTCAGGAACAAACCAGATAAAATCATCAATCATCCATAGGAGATATACCTGTAGTTACTTTCCACTTGCAGGTTGTCTGTGTAGCAGAAATGCTCTCCCCTGTAGCTGTGGAGCAGAGAGCGGTTAATCACAGTGTACTTGAAGTAAATACCTCTGATTGGTCATACAGATTAACTGTGAATAGGAAGCACTTGATTTGATGCAGCAGGGCATGCTAGATGGTGAAGCATCAATATTGCACACAATCGAGTTTAATTAACTGTAGAAGCCCAAATTGTGTTTGTGATTAGTCAGACTAATTTTGCAGCCCCACATTGTCCATCTGTTGTTTCAGATTTGATTGTACAGGCCAAGTCTGGCACGGGGAAGACATGCGTGTTCTGCACCATTGCCCTGGACTCTCTGGTCCTGGAAAATCCTGCAACTCAGGTGAGTGGATTTACTCTATTCGAGGTCAAGATGATTGGTGGGATATGGAGACGTGTATCTTTCCCATTCTTTTAATCTCAGGGATGCATATACATAGTCTTTTAATGAATAATAATACAATTCTGAAAGGAAAATAAATCCTATTTTAAATTTACTACTGCTCAATTTTGCCAACAACAGATGGTCATGAGAAGTAATCACTTTAGTTTTCAGGGTCTTAATCTGATGAGTTTAAGCTGCTCAGTGTCATGTCAGTGTAAATGAAAAGAGGGCAATTATTAATAAAGCAGAGGTACAGCTGGTCTCATTGATGAACTGGCTGCATTCAAGTACAATCTTATTAGCTGCGTGGTCTTGCAGATTGGGAACTGCCCCACACATGCTTATCTGCTCCCAATCAAATGTAAGTGGTGGTTGACCTTTAAAGTTTCTCCACAAACAGTCTTTTCTTCCTCCTGCAGGTTCTTGTCCTGGCTCCCACACGTGAGATAGCGGTGCAGATCCACTCAGTAGTGATGGCCATAGGCTGTGCCATGGAGGGCCTCGAGTGCCATGTTTTCATTGGGGGCAGGCCTGTGAGTCAGGACAAAACCCATCTGAAGAAGTGCCATGTAGCTGTGGGCTCACCCGGTAAAAGGCCAATGGCCGAATTAATAGAGAGGCATTACCTGTTTATGTAAGCCTCATGCTGTCATTTGTGTTTTTGTAACTGTGCTCCTGGTTATGTGCGCAGGTCGTATCAAGCAGCTTATTGAGCTGGGGATGTTATCCACCGCCAGCATCAGACTGTTTGTTCTGGATGAGGCAGACAAGCTGCTGGAGGAGGGCAGCTTCCAGGAACAGATTAAGTAAGATGGACAGAAATAATCATACTCCTATTTAATTATATGATACAGCAGCAGGATGAGGATGTTATTCAACCAGAGTTCTTAGACTGGAGCACTTCATAACAAATATGTATGAATGTTATATCATAAATTACATGCTCATTTATAAAAACGAACACGCTAAAATTCACCAACTTCCTCCATTTGTTTCTTCAGCTGGATCTTTTCCTCTCTTCCCGTGAACAAACAGATGCTCGCACTCTCAGCCACCTACCCAGAATCCCTTGCTCAGCACCTTACCCGCTACATGAGAGAACCCACTTTTGTCAGACTCAATCCCAGTGACATGGGCCTTAAAGGTAAGACACTGGTTAGCTGTGCTGCTATTATTGTTACCACAAAAAGCTGATGAAAACAACATCTAATTTAAAAGGTTACACTTTTTGTCAGGTAAATTACTTGGCCTATCAGCTATGTCTAGGTAACATATTTAAACCGTACAGTGTCAGCAATTAACAGCTGTGCTGGCTAACAGAGACGTACCTATAATATGACAACATCTACAGTATAATAAAGCTTGTAATGTGACATGTTTTAATGTTCTTTCTTCCTAAGGGTGTGCGGTGATTGACAGTAAGCAAAGAGTGACAAAAGGCCCATTCTGAAAACACTTATCTCTTTGACAGAATCAAATTTAGGCCTCATGTTTTACTTTGAAGTTTGAAACTGACTTTTTTGTTGGTGGAAAATTTTGTGTTTCAGAAAACAAGCCTTGATTTTGACAGATACAGTGACTGTATACTAGGGCTGTCAGCATTAACGCGCTAATCGCGATGCGGTTAAGGGCCGAGCATAACACGTACATTTTTTTTTTTTTTTAATCGCATGCCGGCATTTATTAATTTATTTTACACTTCACTTGGCTTTGCGTCGTGCCTAACAGGCTACTATTTTGACCCTTTGCTGCACCGTTACTTATCATCAAGCTGCGATACTTCCTCCTACTGCAGGCTGCAGGCATGATGGAGAAAGACAGCAGCAACACATTAAAATTATTTAGGAGTTACTAAACACTATATTGACTCTGGTAAGGATAGGGATTTTTAGTTTTTTAGTTAGGTACTTGGAGGAATTGTGCAATAATGACAGATTCACACATAAATAATAACAAATACAAATCTTAAAGTCAGGTTCATAAAGTAACTTTCCTTGCATTCATTTGATTCCCAATCAAGATACACTGGTAATAATTGTTTTCCGTTGTTAATATGTATTTAAAAACAGTTCTGAAATGCAAAATAATAGAATTTTAATCATGTGATAAAATATGTGATTAATTGCGATTTAACTATAGAAATTCAGCGATTTTTTTATATATAAAAAAAAAAAAAAAAGATTGTTTGACAGCCCTACTGTATACACATCCCACCAAAAGCACTCCTGATTTCTCCGTACCCTACAAAAACATGCATATTATGCTTTTCAGTCAGTTTTGCTTGAATTGATATTCTCTCATGTATGTTGATCTTGTGTGCCCCCTGCCAGGCCTGAAGCAGTATTACAAGCTGGTGCAGTCCGATCCTTTACCCCACAAGGTTTTCGAGGCGAAGGTGGAGCACTTGCTAGAGCTTTTCAGTAAAATCCCATTCAACCAGGCACTAGTGTTCTCCAACCTACACACAAGGTATTTTAATGTTTACCCTTGTCCTCGTAGGTGCTCTTGATTATCTTTTATTATCAGCAAGAAAAAAGTATCTTATTCATTAGATCTGAAAATGTAATATATGGTATCTCTAAAATGTGGTGTGGATTGCTCCCACAGGGCTCAGCACCTGGCAGACATCCTGTCCTCCAAAGGCTTACCTGCTGCTTGTATTTCAGGTGAGAGGGCCTTTTGGAAAAACAGTGATGTTTGTGTGGAAGTTAGTATTGACATGATAAATCAATCAACAGAAAATCTGTATTAATGATGATTTTGATAGTTGAGTAAATGGAGGTTGTGTAACTTGGCATAGGCTCATCCATGCATAGGCCTCATTATTTTTGACATATTCATAGACTTAACAGTTAATTGATTAAATGAAGAAATAATTGATTGCAAATGATCTTGAAGCATTCATCATTAAGAAGTGATTTGGACTAGTTTTCTCTTTTGCGAAAGAGAAGACAAACATATCTTTTCTATCATAGTCTGTCTTAGCAGAGCTGTTGTGATCTGATTTGATGTGACTGTGTATAATGATGTGTACAGGTGGTCTGAGTCAGGACCAGAGACTGGAGGCCATGTCAAAACTGAAGCAGTACCAGTGCAGGGTGCTCATCTCCACTGACCTGGTGAGACACACATTGTGCTGCTTTCACCCATCACTACATTCTTGTCTTTATGGATCTCTCAAAAGTGTTATGCAAGGCTTTGGTTTTATTATCATATATCAATATATTCTGGTCTTTAATTCTGCTTGTTTTCTCTCTGTCCTTTCCTTCCCGTCAGACTTCCAGAGGTATAGATGCAGATAAAGTAAATTTGGTGATAAACCTTGACGTGCCACAGGACTGGGAGACCTATATGCACCGTATTGGACGTGCTGGCCGCTTTGGTTAGTCTCCAATACTGTTTGAATTAACAGCAAGTAGTGTTGTGTGATATTGGGCATTTACACATTTTGTGAGATCACCCAAGATGGTCCACATTTGGATGGAAGCAATCCAGATGTGCACTTGTGACTCAAAACCCAAACTAAAATGGCTTAAATGTAATTTTTGCTTGCAGTTAAAACAGAATATACAAATGTTTTGTTTTTTTGCATTCATTCATGCTTACTTGGAGGGAATGTGTCGAAGAGCATGTATTTTGAGTTTCAACTTTATCTTAACATTTGACAATTTCAAATAAAGGCCAATCATATACCAACAGACACAGTCGGTTGAAGATCAGTATTGCAGCCCATGCAGATAATCAGTTTATATCCTGGTAGTTCTGGTATTTTTTGTATTGTTTGTTTCGGCTGTAATGTTGCTCTAAATTAGACTTGATTTGCTTCCTGACACTATTTTGAAGATTAGCTCGGGTTTCTGGAGTATTATTAACAAGTGTGACCGCCTAACAAGGTCAACGGGTTCCTAATCATCAGCATTTAATTATAATTATCTGGACTTAACTTGTTGTGTGTTGTCTAGGAAACAGAAGGTAATTCAATCTTTGCTGTGCATGTGTGTGTTTGTACCTGCCATCCCTGCACACAATTCACACAGCCTCCTTTTATTTATTCCTATAATTTGAATGGGTTTTCATCAGGATTACATTTTGTTTGCAGGCACTCAGGGGCTGGCAGTGACCTACTGTTGCCATGGTGAGGAGGAGAACAAGATGATGGCCATCGCCCAAAAGTGCAGCCTGAGATTGTCTATGTTGCCATGTGAGTCCTGCCAACATGTCTGTCACGATTTTTACATGCAGCACGTGTAACTTTTTCTTCTTTTTGAAACAAAGCCTTTAATTTAATGGGATTGTGGAAAAGTAATTCCAGTCTGTCTTCTGTCCTTTTAGCCACCATAGAGCCTGGGTTGATGGACGAGCAGTGTGACTGGGATGTCTGCACTGAGGCCTCCAGTCCAGGCCGTATACCCCAGCTCTCCTCCAGGACAGAGAAGAAGAAGCGGCAGCATGCCAAGTCTGTCCCAGATCAAGCTCTGGAGCACAGCAGTCAAAGGAAGCCAGAGAAGACCCATCCAGCGCCCAGGCTGGGAGCACATGATGAAGGCAATCAGAGAAGAGCTTCTCCTGCAAAGGACACTCTACCACATGGTCCTCCGCTGGTGGTGCCGACTCGAAAAGAGCAGCAAGACGCTCTGCCCAAGATCTCTCCTCTCAGCTCGTTCAAGAATTGTAGGTCAAGGTTTTTGGCCTTTGAGGAGGCTGAGCAGGACTACCACAGCTTCATTACCACAGGGTTGGGGAGATCAGTGGAAGTGGTTAGGGAGTTCAGAGGTGGAGAGGACGGTGAGCTGAATGGGCATAGAGAGTCTTTCACACTTAATGATGACGGAGGTCAAAGTTTAAAACAAAACCGAGAACAGTGGAAATCTAACATTTCACCTCCAAGGTCAGTTTCTGGTTCTTCAAACTCGCAATCTGACGAGGACGATGAGACAAATCAGACCAGAGGACATAAATACAGAGCAATCACTAAGCCTCAGACTGAAGCTAGAGAATCACCCACTCTGTCCAAACCCAAAACGTATCACCAGACAGCCTGTGCGTCAAGTGAGAGAGTTTCGTCTCAGCCTGAGAACTGTGATCCCATACCAATCGTTAAATCGAGCGGTCATCCGAGTCAGACGGCTCCAGCACATACTGACAGAAATGAATCCAGAAAGATTAAACAAAAGACTGTGAAACAGAGCAAAAAGATTTCAGAGAAGATGAACAGAGAGCAAAAGAGGGAACGGGATGAAGGAGAACATGATGATTATGATGATGATCATGATGATGAAGAGGAGTGGAGTGCTGAAACTTACTGGAGAGCCAGCTACAGGGCCTGGAATGATTACTACGCCTCTATGTCTCCTTTTCAAGAGCAAAATTACCAAAGCTACTACGGTGTAGCCCACAACTGGATGGCAGCTTATCGTATGAATACCGTATACATGGAAGAACTCCTGAAACACTGACATTTCTATACTGTTAATCAAGACGTCCAATCGTGCTGTTGTCTGAATGTCACCTGCAAAAAATTGAGTACAAAAGTTTGCACTTCTAGTCAAACATATTGCGCTTACATTTTTGAGTATGTATTTTTCAATGAATTCATACCATAACCTGTATGCCCCTATTACCTTTCTAATAAATTACAAATATGGAGCATGTACTTCAAAGCCCTCTTCTGTTATGCCGCTACTCATTGACATGCTATTAAACTATCTTCTTCTTTTTTTATAATATATTGATAATTTTTTTATGTTAGAAATTTAGAGTATACAGAGCATCCTCAACACAATTCATTAATCAAAACTGATGTTTAAAGAGGAAGGTGAAGAAGGGGCACACGACTGTTCAATTTACTGTTAATCTCTATAGCAGGGCATAGCTAAGGTCAGACAACTCCACAAGCTCCTGATTACAGGCTAATCAACCACAACCATTTAACCAATCAGTGCCAGGCAAAACAAAAGGCAAACATCAATTTAAAACCAGAAATTTCAGCTCATTTTTACCATCTGGAGCATTTATGTCACCGCTTTAATTCATTGTGCAGAAAGGTGAATGGCTCTTTTATACTCACTGAGTTACAGCACACTGATGTGGACTATAACTTGTAGGCAGATTTGTCTAGCATGAACCAAAGATCTTTCACATAATGAAAAGAAGAACAAAACAGGTGAAATTATGGACGTACTCGCATGGACACAATGTTTTTTTATATTTAACTGCACAGTCTTAACCTTAGCATTAGTATTAGGTTTACCCGGGAACTTGTGGGTTTGTTGGGTTGTTTTCAGGACCAAGAGCATGCAGACCTTCAATAACGCGCTGCTGGTCAGCTTGGCCGCCAGTGACCTTTTGAAGTGCTCTGTGGACACACCGCTGCTGCTCTTCTCTTTTCTGCGTTACGGGAAGGACAGCCAGGTGTCGGTGTCTGTGTGCACCCTGCAGCAGTTCACCTATGCCCTGTGCAGCTGTGTCCAGCTGCTCACGCTTGTCGGCATCAGCGTGGAGCGCTTCCAAGCCATCGCGTTCCCTTTCCAAACAGAGAGGAGGAAAGCGAGGGTCAGTCTCTGGATCCTGTCCATCTGGGCATGCGGCCTCATTTTGGCTATAATCTCTCTGATTCTTTCCAAAAAGGCGCTTTTTTACATGCTGTGCCGACCGCACTTCGGGGGTCAAGGCGACGAGCGTCCACAATATTCGGATCCATTTGGACCCTACGTGCTGGTCCCGGTGTGGGGATTGTCTCTGACTGTGATCGTTATCCACTACGTGCGGATATTCAACGTTGTTAGACGGCACCGACAGAAAGTGTTCAGTCGGGAAGTCCAGCTGAGGCCGACGGTCTCGGAACACGTCTGCGGCTGTCTGAGTGTCAATGCTTCAGCACCACGGACAGCTCCGCCGGGCTCCTTCAGCCCATTGCCTCCCAGCCGGACGGTGTTCTTGGTGGCCGAGGCCAGTGCTACGTGTGCGGGCTCCTCCACGGGAGGCGCCGCAGGAGGACCTCCGGAGATTGTTGGGGCAGTGTGTCTTCTGACCCCTGGGGCCAGGCAGCGGGGAAAGAAACAGATGGAAGGGAAGCTGGCCCAGCGTTTTGGGTACATAACCATTGCGTTCACGCTTTCCTGGGTGCCTATGGTCGTTATTTTGCTAACGAACGTCATCTCGTGGCATAACACTGACAAAGTGAGTGCAGCATTAGGCAATTAATGCAAATAGCCATACTAAAAATACTCCAGTATGACTGTAATTTGTGAGGAGCTGTACAATAGAAAACTCACTCCAAACAATACAACAAAAACAAACTAAATACAATTTAATAGTATCAACAAAATCTGAACATTTTAAGTTAGATTTAAGGTTAAGGTATTTTTGCATTGCTATTACAATGCATTGCACAACTATTTATATTATCCTGATCGCTCAGTTTAAAATGCAATAATGCATAATAGTACTAATTGACTAATCAATGAGTCACCAACAATTTTGACAAAGTAATCTATTAAATAATCATAAACTGAATCTGTTTGTTTTGGACCGTTGGTCGATAAAAACAAACATGATGGGCATAACTTTTTTCTGCCATTTTTGATTAATTGATTAATCAAATAATACAAAAATAAAATAACAGATTAATCATTAATGAAAATAATAATTAATGCTGTGGAATGTATGCTGTTGAAATATCCGAAAGCTCTCTCCTGTTTTCCCCACAGTTGCTGATGGAGCTGGAGACATCAGCTATGGTGCTGACCTGTGTTCAGGCTGCAGTGGATCCCCTCATCTATACATTAGCCACTAGACAGTTTCGCTCTGAATTCAGCAAGATACTCTCCTCCATCCCAAGGTGTCCCCTAAAACGGAGTGCCTGAAGGTTCAACACTTTATCAACATTTGGATCACGTGTACTGCACTTTGGGAAATTACACACACACACACACACACACACACACACACACACACACACACACACACACACTAGTGTTAATTTCGTCAGACGAGACGAGACTAAATATATTCGTCAACGACCTTTTTTTCCATGACTAAGACGAGACGATGACGAGACTGCACCAATGTCCAAAAACGCTGACTAAGACTAATTAACATGCATTATTGTTGACGAAAAAAGACGAGACTAAAATGTTTTGCATAAAATAAAAACTAAGATAAAATCTCAATTCATTTTCGTCTACAATCGTCTCTACTTTTTCATCAGATAGAACTAGTGCAGTGCCTGTTTGGAGCGCGTGTTGCTGCTTGGTTCCCAGTATTCCCCCCCCCCCACAACTTTATCTAACTAAGCGCGGCAATCAGGCGCGCCTCGGCTGCGGCTCATCTAAAGATTCGGCGTGTCCCCTTTTTTTCGTCTAGCCGTCACACATCCAGGTAGCGATGTGGTCCGGGCGCGGCAGGGAGGGAGAAAGCCCGGTTCAGCCTGCCGCGTAGCGATGTGCCCCGGCCCCGGGCAAGGGATGGAGACAGGCTTTAGCCTGCTGGTGAAGCCGCTCTTAAACAGCTTGCAGAACGGCCGGAGTAATGTATGTAACCGCTGGCAACAAAACAACGTGCTGTAGAGCCCAGGAGCCCTGGTGCTTATCTAACATGTGTCTGTGTACGATTGTATTTGCATGAAGGAAGAGGCTCGATATAAAACCAGACGCGTTTAACAAAGTTGCATTCAACAAAAATCAGTCGACAAGTGTATTTTTTCAGGTAATTATGACATGTAACCAATATTTGAGATGTGTGAAACACTATTTGACAGAAATAATTTATTTAAAAATAAAAGACTAAAATGTTTTGACTAAAACTTGACTAAGATACCTTGAGTTCTCTTTTGACTAAAACTAGACTAAAATGACGAGACTTTTAGTCGACTAAAACTTGACTAACAAAAAAAGATATGTGAATGACTAAATATGACTAAAACTAACAAGGACATTTGGCACAAGACTAAGACTAAATTAAAAATAGGTGACAAAATTAAAACACACACACACACACACACACACACACACACACACAGAGTGATTTAGAGGTGAGAGAAAAAGAGAGACCACAGATTTAGTATTTGTGGCAGATATAGATGTTTTATCAGGCGTTTCACAGTCGGGACACAAGACAAGGTCATAAATAATATCCAACACCTGACAAGATACGCACAGCAGTAGTCTCAACAACAACAGGTGGCATAGGAGGGCAAAGCAAAGAGTGAGAGAGAAACTGACTGAGCCCAGAAAAAGACAATCAAAGGGGAGTACATAACAGAGAAAGAGAGAGCGACAATCACAGACATCTGTTTTTGTTGTTTGTAAATAAAAATGCAATCCTTTGACACTTTGAGTGGAGAAATGCTTACATAATAAATTAAACTGTGTCATTTGAAAGTGCAGCTGACACAACACAACCTGTCTTGAAACAGGAAAGCAGTAAATAATTCACGTTTAATCACTGTCCTAGCAACAAAAAATACGGGAAACCTCACTTCTGCTATTACCCATGTCATACCCTTGTAGTTTTCAATAGATTCTAAATGTCAGACTTGATGCTGTGAATATGAAGTCAATGTCTTCAACCCCACTTTTATAATTACACTGAAAAAACTCTGCTTGTCTTCTTTTTTTTACCCCAGGTAAATTTGTGCACAGTTTGACTTAACTCTACTGGATCTAGGCAGCTGTTGTCACTGTGTACAGTACTAAATTACCAGCAATAGCAGTAGGTCTCTGGTAGGAATATCAGAGGTAAAACACATCCTGTTCCAACTTTGTAGAATATTTTTGGCTTTTTTGTAGGTTGGAACTAACCTCAGGATCAGAGGGAACTAAATCACAAAAGTCTAAAGGAACCTTAGGGTCTTGTGTAGTGATGCACTGATATGGTATCCATTATGCTATATGTTTCCACCCATATTGGCTGATAAGATGATAAAGATGTGTTTTTTTGTAAGTCTTAGTACAAATAAGTGTAAAATTGGTTAAGCTTTTCAGATGTCTCCATATTAAGGTAATTATATACTTTAAAAAAGGCCATTATACATTCTGCTGCTAGTCTGACAGTTGTTAGTCTACTTCTACAGGAAAAAAAAAACAACTTTCACATCAGCTACATATGGGTAGACATATTAGTCCAATTCCAGTATTGCTTTTGAAATATGCTCTTGGCTGATATTGACAGTATGCTGATATATTATTACATCTCTAGCACTGTACATGTGCTTTTGATCTCCACATTTTATTTCGTCAATGTGGAGCAGAAGTGGGGGCTTAGTCTGCTGTGACTGAAGTTCCCCTGCCCAGCATTGGAGGAACCCCAGCAGTGGTCTCATCCACGTAAAGACAGACCTGTCTGTGTAGCTGTTGGAGTCAGAATGACATTCCAGATGAAAAAGGCCAACAGGGAGGCATCAGCTAGGAGGTCAGCAGAGCTAAAAGGTCACCGTCCATAGTTACAAAGGTCAACTTTGATGGGATTTGATGAAAAGTAATACTAAAGTTACATGATGGGGCTGTGAGTTGACAGAACAGACAAAATAGCACGTTTTTGGTGACAGAGATCTGTGGATGGCTCATCCGGTGTCCTCTGTGTCTCAGTGGTCACCATTTCAACATATTTCCCTGCTTTAAGTTCTCCAGAAGATAAAGTAAATAGAATCATTTGAAACAACAAGGAGGACAAAAAGTACAAACACCAAGTTTCCTAACCACATGGAGTACACATACTCAACAACTTCGAAAAATGCCCGCTGAGTTTGGGGAAGTAAAAACATTGACAGCTATAAAGACTACTGAAAGCATACTGTTGTTCACACAGGAGGTAGGGATACCACATGACAACAACAAGAGAGAGAGAGAGAGAGAGAGAGAGAGAGAGAGAGAGAGAGAGAGAGAGAGAGAGACAGACTGAGGGAGAAAGAGAGACAATGAGAAGACAGCTTCACTGGTTCTGCCAAACGATGGTCAAATATTACAAAATATTCTATTAACAATATTCACAAAGAACCCAGGCTCAGGACAGATTTGTGTCAAAAATTCCCAGCAAAATGCCTTGTGCTTTTTATAGTGGTGATTTGAATTCAAACCTACTTTTTTTGGTTTATTTGTAAGAGAATTGGTTTATTTGAGGTCTGTCTGGCTGTAGAAGCCAAAAGGGAAAGGGGGGAGGGTGTGGGGGGGGGGGGGGGGGGGGGGGGGGGGAAGAGAATCAGAAAACTAAACACAAATAAATCTCTTTTTACTCCAGCAACAGGCACATATTGTGTAAAAGGCTTGTAGCTGAGAATTTCTGACAGAAATGTGTACAACAAACTCAGAGTGGCAGCTAGTCAAATATGTCATATACTGAGCCATTGAGACTTCCAGAAGAATGGAAACACAAGCTTCCAATCAACTGAGACAAACACATTCTCACGCACATACATACTCACAGGCATATACCTCCTATCCAAAACGTCACAATTCCTCTATCTAGCAAAAAGTCACATACAGTCATTCACAAATATGCAACTCATTGGTGAAGCCATCACAGACACACCTACCACATTTCATCTTTTAAAGGATTTTCCCTCAACTGGGTTGATATTGGACCTGAAAAAGAATGGTGGCATATTTATCTATCAAGAGGTGAGTGGACCAAAATGACACAAAAGGGTAGGGTTAGATCAGTTGACAAAACAATTCTGATAATGTATTATTCTTTTCTTTTCCTTTAATATTTCTTCATTTTCTCTTTATATCTCCTGCTAATGAGTCAAACTGAAGCGGAAATCATAAAAATGTGCTTTGAGCACAGTGACACATGACTTGCTCTGAGGACTCATTTCGGACACTTGGGAGGCACACTCTCACAGGCCTCCTCATCTGAAACGACACCCTACACACACCCTACACACACACACACACACACACACACACACACACACACACACACACACACACACACACACACACACACACACACACACACACACACACACACACACACACACACACACACACACACACACACACACGTGTGCCAACCACTAACATGAACACACTGCATCTAAAAGCCATCCTCTGTCTCTACAGGGAGTCCATGTCGTTACAGTTCATGACCAGCAGAGGGCAGGCTCCACCACAGCCAGAATAGGACTCTGGATGCCTTCTCCTCCATCATTCCCAGTCCTCCTCTGTCCCTCAGTCTGTCTTGATGAGTCTTTATCTGTCTTTCTGTCTTCACAGTGCGGACACCTTCACAACGTTCTGGTGGATGGGGCCAGCGGGCAGATGAGCATCTCCCTCAGGAGTCGTCACTGGTGGTGTTGGAATACTGATGATTGCTGTGGTGATCTGGCTGCTCTGGCAGTTCATGGATGCTGGCTCATCTACGCGCATGTTCAGACTGGAGCGGCTACAGGAAGGAAAGGAGGATAGGAAATTAGGGCTTATGGATAGTTTGTCTATGTAGACACATTTTACTAAAAGTTAATCGCTCATGTCCCAGACCAATTCTATTGAGGATAACAGGTAATGAGAACCCCTCCTCTTTTTATTTGACAGCCACTGTTCAAGTTCAAGGTTGCGTGTAGTCTCCCAAAGCAGAAAATTGTCTTGGAGGAGCCCTTAACAAAAAACAATAATCCTTTTTACCCCTTTCAAACTGAACAAACAACCCTTAAATCATAGTGTGAATGGGTCAAAACGTTTTATAGAGCTTTAAAAAAAACAGGTGTAATTGTGAAAGTGTTGCTTGTCAAGAATCAACACCCAACTCTGCTTTACACAGAGCCAAAGCAAACTGGCTGGTGAGAAAAGATGAGCGTCAAGCAGCTTGCTTGGTGTTGGTGGACCAATCCAGAGCTAAAAGGTGAGGGGATATTCAGCCTGCATTTGTAAAATGGAGCAACCATTAGTCTAAAATGAATTAGCAACTATTTTTTAATAATCATTTTCAATACATTTTCAAGCAAAAATGCCAACATTCACTGGTTTAGGCTTCTCAACTTTGAAGATTTGCTGCTTTTCTATGTCATAAATTACAGTAAACTGAATGTCTTTGGATTTTGGATTGTCGGCTGAATACAACTCCTTGAGCTGCAAGACATTTTTACACATTTTCACACTACGACACCTTGGGTTGTAGGTTTTACTTAACCCTTGTGTTGACTTCGAGTCACATTGGCCCGTTTTAAATTTTTGTTTTATATCAGAAAATATTGGATGTAGAAATAAGCACTGAAAATGTGTAGAAGAAAAAGAAAAAGCAAAAATAAATTGTGAAAAAAGGCGTCACAAATGTCAGAAAAAAAAGTGTTTTTTTCAAGGTTGAAACGAAGACAACACAAGGGTTAAAATAACTGCTCTACCTATCACTACACACAAGTTGAAGGATATTTTTGCGCTCTCCTTTAGAAATCCTGAGCTCACCTGGTGGTGAGGGGCTGGATGTGGATGGTGCTGAGCTCCTGCAAGCCTTGTTGGTGTGTGTGCGCGTGTGTCAAAGGCTGCATGTGTGCTGGGCCACTGGCATTTGGTAAAGGGGTGTGGTGCTTCTTGCTTCGGCGGGTGCAGCACGTGCCAGTCACACCATCCTGGCTGGAGAGGGAGGGGCTTCGAGACGGGTAATTTTGCAGACCTGCCTCCAGGTAGCTCTGCTGGTAATACTGCTCGTCCACAAACTCATGATTCTACAAACAAGACAGAGAGAACAAGACCAGCACAAGGCAGAAGACACACAGACAGAGAAAGAGAGAGAGTCATAAAAAAAGATGTGACATTTACAACATTTATATTTATGAACATGTAATGTATATGGCTTGATATAGCCTGTCATTTTCTGTTTCATAGCCTTGGTCAATAACTCCTCAGTAAATATGTGATTCTTTTTTACATAGACCTGTTTGTGTGTGTGCATGCACATTGAATATTCCTGTGTGTTGGAGCTTCATTTAGAATCAATTTCCCATAGTCAGTTCCTTAAAGAGGCAATAATCTCTACTTTTTTATTAACAATGGACCGCATGACTACTTACTTGTGTGTTAAATGGGTCACTCATAGCGATGAACCCACAAAAAATGATCGATTATTGAATAATGTTTGGTGGACACAAACACTACTCCAAATTAATTAACCACATGTATTGAGGAGGTAGGATATTCTGACAGACGTTTCCTACCTGACAGAATGAGATACCCTCCTTTAGACCACATTTATTGAGGAGGTAGGCTATTCTGATCAACGTTTCCTGCCTGACAGAATGAGCTACCCTCCTTTTAATATTGCTATTCTGCTGGATGTGTAAATAGGCAACTGTTTTCGAACATGTTCACCATATAAACTGTAAAGGTGATAACACGTCAATGTCCCATTAGCTGCCCTTAAGTGTCCAAAACAAATAATTTATTTCAGGTTTAAATTTACATTCAGGCTGACTTCCATGTGCTCCATTTTCACAAGTACACAAGGTAATAAATGAGAGTTTGTGGTGTGTGTGTGTGTGTGTGTGTGTGTGTGTGTGTGTGTGTGTGTGTGTGTGTGTGTGTGTGTGTGTGTGTGTGTGTGTGTGTGTGTGTGTGTGTGTGTGTGTGTGTGTGTGTGTGTGTGTGCGCAGCAGCAGCGCATTCTAGATTCTTTCATTCGCCAATGTCTGAATTGTGCCAGGCTGAAACAGACAACAGTGCGTCTGTATCACATACAGGCAGACAAGCGTGTATCATAAGGGAAATGCAGTGTACTGGACATCACGCTACAGTCGGCTGCACTTGCTCATGCACATCAAATACTTTAGATTTACCGTATTACACATTAAACCTGGCTGTCAGTTATTTTCAAACAACGAGCCACAGCTAGACAGAAACGTATGAATGATTGCACAATCAAGGGTTTAAACTAGAAAATGAATTTCCTGCAGAAAATGCTTGTAAATGCTGAAAAGCTAAATTGCCAAAGCTAAATTGGATTGCTGGCATAATTGCATAAGAAGAAGGTGAAGCAGTTAGAATAGTTGAAAAAGTTTAATTAATATGAATTTCATTGAAATGTTGAATAATACCAATAATGTTTTAACAAAAGTGGAATATTTAAAGAAAAAGAAAAGTCATAATATCAGTATGTCGTAAAGTCATAGTATAGGTATGTCAAAAAAGGTAATATAAAAGTCAAATTATAATATATCAAAAAAGTAATAAAAAAGTCATGGTAGAGTTTTTGGGAAAAATTTATGAAAAAGACAGTATAGTATGTCGAAAAAAGTCATAGTGTAGTATGTCGAAATAAGTCATAGTATAGAATGTTTAAAAAAATCACAATATAGTAAATAAAAAAGTCATAGTATAGTATGTTGTAAAAAGTAATAGTATAATATGTCTAAAAAAGTGATAAAAAAGTAATTGTATAGTATGTCTATATAGTATAAAACCAGAGAATTTGGACACATCACCTCTGTTCTTAGAGCCTTGCACTGGCTTCCTATAAGTCAGAGAATTGATTTCAAAATATTGTTATTAATTTACAAAGCACTGAATGGTTTGGGACCAAAATAATGTGTGACATGATGCTCTGTTAGCTTTTAGTTTTTACACAACACTTACAATCTGCCCCATCCCTGTGTTCTTTTAAGTTGGTTTGCTTTGTTATTGTTTTTATGATTGTTGAATTTTATGTTCTATTTGCTTTGTATGCTTATGTAAAGCACTTTGAATTGACTTTGTGTATGAACTGCTATATAAATAAATTGCCTTGCCTATGTCAAAAAAAGTCAGGGTATAATATATCAAAAACGTCATGGTATAGTATTTCGAAAAAAGTTATAAAACAATCACAGTATTGTATGTCGAAAAAAGTGAAAAAGGTCAAAGTATAGTATGTCAAATAAGTGATGAAAAAGTCATAGTGTAGCATGTCTGAAAAAGTGTTAAAAATGTGATAGTATCTCCAAAAAAGTGATAAAAAAGTAAAAGTATAGTATGTGGAAAATGTCATAGTATTGTATGTCAAAAAAAGTGATTAAAAAAAGTCATAGTATAGTATGTCAAAAAAGTGATAAAAATGTCATAGTATGTTGAAAAAAGTGATAAAAAAGTCATAGTACAGTTTATCGAAAAAAAAAGTCATAGTATAGTACAGTTTTTTGAAAAAAGTATTGTATGTCAAAAAAGTCATAGTATAGTATGTCGAAAAAGTCATGGTATAGTATGTCGAAAAAGTGATGGCATAGTATGTCGAAAAAGTGATGAATAAGTCATAGTATAGTATGTTAAACACTGATAAAAGAGTCATAGTATAATATGTCAAAAATAGTCATAGTATAGTACGTCGAAATTAGTGATGAAAAAGTGATGGTATAGTATGTCGAAAAAGTTATACTGGGAATCTAACCTGGGTCAGAGTCTGCAGTTTTTACTTGCTAGTGCTATTTGGAGCGGTGTTAACCACTGACCCACTGTGACACCAATAGAGAATGTTGAAAACAGTTATAGTATAGTATGTCGAAAAAAGTGCTAAAAAAATAATATTTCATTTCATAATGGGAATCTAACCTGGGTCAGAGAATGCATATCCGACTTGCTGGTGTTATTTGGAGCGGTGCTAACCACTGACCCACTGTGACACCAATAGAGAATGTTGAAAACAGTTATAGTATAGTATGTTGAAAAAAAGCCATTAAAAAGTCATAGTATGGCATGTCAAAGTGTAGTATGTTGCAAAAATCATTGTATAGAATCCTTAAAAAATCATAGAAGTCATAAAAAGTCATAGTATATTATATCGAAAGAATTAGTATAGTATCTCTAAAAAAGTCATGTATAATATTTCGTAAAGTGATAAAAAAGTCATAGTATATGTCGAAAAAAGTGATAAAAAAAAGTCATTGTATAGTATGTTGAAAAAAGTGATAAAAAAGTCATAGTAAAGTATGTTGAAAAAAGTGATTAAAAAGTCATAGTATAGTATGTCAAAAATAATCATATTATTGTATGTAAAAAAAGTGATAAAAAATCATAGTATAGTATGTCAAAGAAAGTCTGGAAGAACATGCAAACTCCACACAAAACGGCCCAGTCCATACTGGGAATCGACCAAGGGTGAGAGTCTGCTGTGCCAGTTAGAAGAGTGCTAACCAATGAGCTACCGTGCCAACAAATAAAGCAATGTGAAAACATATTGAGAAAGAAGCACTAAACTTAAACAGTGATAACACAAAACTGCAAAAGATATCAAAAAGCTGAATCATACTGTAATATCTGAAGGTTTTGTGAGCGGGCTAAAGTTTGAATGACGTCTGTAGGTGAAAGTATGTGGGAGGAGTAGCATTTAGAAGTGGAAGAAGCCTGAAGAGGATTTAAAGATTGCTCCATTGACTTTTAATGTAAAAAGAAAAAAAGCTTAATATTTTAGTTAAATGGTGGAGAAACGTTGAATATATGTCCTTAAAGAGCTGAACCTTTTGATATTTTAATGTTTTTTGTAGCAGAAAGTATGCAGAAGTAGAAGGTGACAACATCGTATGGAAGAATCTGAAAACAATACTGTGAATGCTGCTGAATCAGCATTCACACAATTAATATCTTAAAATCTACGCAATTTAACTTGAATTGTTCTGAGTCTGGAAAAACAAACAAAGGTTGTGTACATTGTTTTGATTTATCATTAGTAGAATATTATTGTGATATTATTAACATAAAGAGTGAATGAGTGTGTGTGCACTCACAGTGGTTTTCTCCAGACAGTGCAGCAGGTGGTGGTGCTGGCTCTCTAGTAGAGAGGTGGACTTGGTTAATCGCTGCTCCTCTTCAGTGGAACTCTGGAAAAACACACACACACACACACGCACACACACACACACACACACACACACACACACACACACACACACACACACACACACACACACACACACACGCACACACACACACACACACACACACGCTATTTTACAGTTTTGTTTTAAGGAAGACACTAATCACATGCTGGAGGTGGACGACCGGCTGCTATCTAAATACCTGATTTGAAAGGTTCATCTTGTATGGAAGTTGCTTAAGTTGGAGAAGGAGACAAAAGGACAACAAACAGGTAGAGTTTTACTTGTGGTCATAGTTCAGCACTGAGAGCAGACAGCAGTCAGGGCCGCAGTCATGCCAGTCAGACACAGAGAACATTGCTATTCTGACCCTGAGAGGCATATCTGCTAAAATCAGTGGAGCCAGTGCACTGATCTGTGCTATAATGGACACTTCTAGCACAACTCTCTCCAAATAGATACAGAGTATATACGATTCATATCAAAATTTCGCTGCCATCTGTGTTATTGCAACAGCTGGCTACAGGCAACTCTATAATGACTTGTATTCCATATTCCTTCTTTTCTATGTCATGTCCTGTTTGTGTGTTTTTTGTGTGTGGATCTGTGCGTGAACAAGTGAGCGATATTTATAGTTCTGTGGTGGTTTTCAGAAGAAGTTAATTTATGGGCAGTGGTAAGGTGAGTCAGACAATGTGTGGACTGCTGGGAAGCCTTAGAGGATTCTCTAAGAAAGTGAATAAACCAGCAAAAACAACAAAAACAACATTTGATTGTAAATATTCAGCAGACCATTTGCTAATATGTGTCAGAATAGTATGTTTGTATTGTTCTATTAGTCCATTAAATCATTTGACTGTCAGGTCATGACAAATTTGTAGAAAACACCTGCTCTGTGCAGACAAGAAACAAACTCTAAAATAATACAAAAAGGCCTTTATTGCCTGTTCGCGTATGTACACTCCGTCTCCCAAGTGATATTTGGAACAGATTTATATTAAGCAGAATATTTGCAAAGATGATTTGAAGTTTAATATCCTTATATAGCCAACATCTAAGTAAGGTTTTTGGAAGAGCTAGTACACAGAATACACAGATTACTCTGTATTACTGTTATAAATATTGGCCATAATAGCCTTAGTGTGAGAGTGGTAAATTGTCTCCTTAGTATATTGCAGAATGCCATCATTGTTCTTGTCAGAAGTAAAGCAGTGTTTCACATATACAGACTTTCAATGGGTTGCATCAGTCTTCCCCAGCAGTATCTGTGGTTGAGCGGTTTATAAAAAACAAAAAACAAAAAACAAAAATACTGCCCCGATCCTGCATGCTCCACAGCACCACCGTAAGACAAGTAAAATGCCATTTATGGAAGATTTGTAGTAGCAATTTTCTGTTTGTTAAGCGGAGCCGGTGGTGTTGTAAGCAGAAGCTTCTTTGCTGAGAGGGTACATTCCTGCGCTGATGACTCGGTTTGTCCTCGCCAAGACCGCTCACCTGTGTTCATGCTGCTTATCTGTACCTAACACAGCAGTAAAACACAGGTGTTTAGCCTGAGTTATTTATGTCTTTCTCTATATGTGAGACTGCAAGCCCATATCAGCAGTTTGTCTGGAGGCGGCTATGGTTCACCACCCAGGTGGCCACCATACTGTAGAGACTGGTAACAGCTTGATCTGCTGAGCGACAAAACCCACTGCGTGTCGCTCTGCATGGTGCTGTACGTGTTGTTGGTAAATAGCTGCCTTAGAATTATACTTACGTTGGAGAACAGTATATTATTGCGCAGGCATATATCTTCAAATAAACTGTTAACTGTTGACGTTGGTGTGGTGAAATCACTTCAACAAGAGCATACTGGAGAGGTACATGCATTGCTCTATAAAGTGATAAAGTTCACAAATTCCAACATTATTATCAATTTAACTATAATATTGGTAGTCCTAATTAAGCAGTGTGCATTCTACAGTAAATTAAATCTTAATTAAAGCCACATCTTAATAGGAATACTAGTACAATAATAAATAAATATAGGTTTGTCTGTCATAAATAAAACAAACAGCAAAAATTGTGTCCTTGTTTATATAGAACTTTTGCAAACATATCATCAGTGTCAAGAGTCTCTCGTAACAGTTTCTCTTAACATTGTTATGTTGAGAAGTCATTTAAAATAAAAATAAAAATCAATAAAGCAACTTTATATATTGTGCAGGGAAGGTTTACTCATGACCCTTGGCTTGCAATTAAGATAAATTGAAACATAACCACGTACATGAAAACAACACTGCAGCCTTTGCAGCATATTGTCTCTTGCAATATCAATATGAATCCAATGCATTATTCAACCCTAGCTTGAGTATAAGCACTAGTGCCATTCAGATTCTGCCCTAATCATTACTATTGAACTGAGAGAGAGAGAGCTAAAGACACATAAAAAGAGAGAGACAGAGAGGGAGGAGGAAGCACTTGTTTTTGTTTTGGCACTGTGTCAGCCCGGGGCCACTATAGTGCATGTGAACCGCACCATTTTGGTGAGGCAAGGAACATCCTTGAGATGTGTTTACATTTCCTGCTGCATTGCCTGAAGCATGTTCCTCAGCTGGACAGCTGAGCTAAGAGATGCTTTCATTAGAAGTGCTGCTTATCGAATGAGATCACAGTTAGGTGTTCTAATGAGTTGTGGGTGCATTCTAAGAATTGATAATTACATTACATGTCATTTAGCTGACGCTTTTATCCAAAGCGACTTACAATTATATATATATATGTCAGAGGTCGCACGCCTCTGGAGCAGCTAGGGGTTAAATGCCTTGCTCAGGGACACATTAGTTGATGTATTGCAGGAATCGTACCCAGGTCTCCCACATCAAAAGGTATGTATCATATCCACTGCACCATCACCACCAATTAAAGGAGCTAACCAACCAAGGCTGGCATCCAATGAATACTTAGTTGTTGCCCGCTCTGAAATCCTCAGAACTGTTTTTCCAAGGAGATGCAGAGGTCAGGCTTTTTGGGTCCCTAGTTAAACAGTTACAAATGTGTCATATGTGGTTGGGTAATCCTGAGGAATCCTGTGATGAGACACAAGTGAAGCATTGTAGAATCTGTGGTTCAGAGGGTGGTCTTACCGTGAACTCCAGAGCTTCGTTGAACAGGCCGTTGCGCTTGCTGTGGAGGAAGGCGTTGGAGCTTCCTTCCTTGGATATTCGTATCCTGGCCAAGCGAGCTTTCTGCAAGAGACCATAGAAACCAACTGTTAGTCAGAGCCTATACCACATCCTATGTCAGAATGATTGGGTATCACCTGACACATCAAACTAATTTGAGCTACAGCACTTTCAAATGCTTAATATCTTAGTGATAAGCTTATATATCAAGTCAAACGTGCTACTTAAGCATTCGCTCTGATCTGTGATAAATTCACTCTGATCTGCTATGATACTTATGAGTGATTTATTGTGACCACACGATAACACATTCCTTGGCTTGAAAATCAGTTAGCGAGGAAGCTTGGACTAAAATCCTGTATAAATTAAACAGCTATGTTTCATTCCGCATTTAAAATATTGAATTCAATATATTTGGGCTGTTTTTGTGCTGCTATGCTAGCGGTTTTGTTTCGCAAAATAAATCAAGGAAATGTCCATGCCCATAATGCTCTACTTCAATAGTGTCGGATTAAATGCATCTTTAGTCATCACACCCACACAGCGTGGTTACCGCAAAGTTGGGCCTCGTTTTCTCTCTCTACCTCTCTTTCTCTCACGCTGTCAAATCTCTCCTGTGAGGCAGTTGGCAAGAGAAGAAAAAATGCAAGGAAGAACAGATACACTCTGGTCTGGAGTATATTCTTTATGCTTCAGTAGCTTTGACACACAGTGGAAGGATTCTACTCTACCCGAAACTCACTGTGTCTACTGGATGTGTGTGCATTTGTTGGTGTACACAGGCCTGTGTGAAAATGTGGGTCTCAATAAATATCTTGGTTACCAGAACAACTGCTTTTATAGGATTGTGTAATCTGAGTCACTCACTTCTTAAAGGCACGCCAAAGTCAAGAGCAGGTTGTCAGGCTCGGTGCAGCTACAAAGTGTGTATGTTTCTGTTGCTTCGCCTTCTGCATTTTAAAATAGAATGACGGATTCATTAAGGGGTAATTGGCAGAGGCATAATGTGAGCTGAGAGTTTGTTTAGTAGGGGGCCCATGCACCGCTGGGGGGTTAACTGCGTGTGTGGATGTGTGTTTGCATATCTCCATGTGTGCTTATGCATGCACGCCTCTTCTTCATAGCTGAATTTCCATACATATCAGCCATATAGAGTACCAGCAGAAATACCTGGCTTGGTAAGAGTATGGTAATGTATGATAATTTAAGCTCATCTCCTCACTTGAGTTTCATTTAAATCACGGTTATGTTTGTTGACCTGCAGGTAGGTAAACAGGAGTTCATGTGGACACACACATGCACCAGCAGCCAATCTAAACTGTAGCATCTATAGCACAAACAACTCCCTTGAAATTGTTTACCTTCTCCTGCAACTTTATCTTTTTGTCTCTTTTCCTCGCTGTCTTTGTGCCCTCACACTCTGCACTTGAACATTTGTGCTGGCACAGCGTTCCCACAGGCCTTTGGGATAACCCCTCTTTATGTTCTGGCATTGCCCTCTGCCAATGAGATCGTTTTTCTGGGGTCACCATGCAAACTGCAGTCCGTGACTGTGGCGATGGTTGCCAGGCAGCGCAAGGATAATGAAGGGGATGTTACAAACATGTCCCGTGAGATTGAATCTACTTCTGCAGTTCTCTGATAGATTCCCGGGGCCCTTGGGATCCAGGTGCTTGTGTCTAAGGCCCATCTGTGCTTTCAGGCAGAGCCACGGCACAATAGATTAAGCCTAGATTGCTGCTGAAGGAGCATCATTGAGAGCACACAGGAGTGTAAGGGAGCCATGGGCACAGGGATTTCATTAACACCTACACATACATGGTATACCACATGAAAGGTTACATGGCCAAAAAGTGTATCTGCTGCACATTCCTTCACACAGAGACACAGTTACATCATATATCCGGACACACACACACACACACACACACACACACACACACACACACACACACACACACACACACACACACACACACACACACACACACACACACACACACACACACACACACACACAGAGTGAAAATGAAAGTGCTCCACTCTGTTATCGGAGATTGTAATAACAAAATAAATGATTTCTCAATACTGGACAGTATTTCCCCTCATAAAAATACATTGGAGTCACAGAAAGCTGCCATAAAACAGATTATTAAGAATGAGGTGTTTGTTACTTTTAATGCAAAATGTGTCTGTGGTCACTCTAACCATTCAAATAAATAAAATAACCATTCAATTACATTCAAATAATAGGATCCTGGTCCCCATTTTTTAAACAAACTGAGTGTCTAAATAACACATGGATGACAGTAATTTATGCCCTATACAGATGTTACTGTATTCTTAGTCCAACTGAAATGATGTTTATCCCTCTGTCATTGTGTTGTCTTGCAGGCTGCTGTCTTGCTGTAAACCAGTGTCATGGTCTGCCTATGATAGAATGCTGATGTTACTGCTTTATGCAAATATGTTTTCAAATAAAGTGATTTGATTGGCTGTAAGGAAATAAGTTCTCCATTTGTACATAGCTACATATATGGAGTACTAATGGTATTTAGATGAATTAATACAAAAATAGTGGCCGCCATCACAAAACAAAAAAATATGAAATTCTCACTAACTCAGGACTTTAACAAAAACAACTTCGAAAATCAGTAGCTTGCAAAAATATACTGTAACACCTGCCAACCAATCAGAATAGTGATGCTCAATATCACTGGTTGAAATCCAGATGTTTCCACGCACCGAAGGGCCAAAAAAAAATGATCGAAACACCTTTTTTCCTCTTTGTTTCCCCTTCTTCCTGCCACAAAGCCCCAATTTAGGATCAATCATACTTTATAGATTATATCTATAGGATGCAAGCCAGCACAAATGCTTCATTTCAACACCATTCACTGCCAGTTGAGGAATCTAAACTGGCATATCCTCAAATGATATAAAAAAACCCCCGCTACATTTCCTCTTAGCTCCCATAGCATTCTCCTCTGAGCATTGTCAGTAAGTTTTGTTAGAAGAAATTTTTTGTTGTTGAAAGTTAAAGTTAAAAAATGCATGGCACTTTCACAAGACTGCCTATATAGGATTTGGCTGAGTGTAAAGTAGAGCAATCAAGCTATGACGATTAGGGTCTGCCTCAGGCCTGCCTTTGGAACCATACAAGTGAAAGAGGAGACCATCTGATGAGGAAGCACGCAGGCAAGCACACATGCACAAACGCGTGGACGCACAAATAACTGTGGAAGAGTTTTGTTTTGTTTTGCAGCTGCCAGTCATCGTTGGTAATGGCAGGAAACTCAGTGATGGAAAGAATTGATTCTGTGGGAATCCTCCACAGGTCCACCGATATCTACCTCTGTAGCAAAAACAGCTTAACCTCGGACTAACACCACTAAGTGACAAAATACCTTTGCTAAGCCTGGATTACCTCATCTTTATAGAGAAGAGTAAAGCTCTACTCTGCAAGCTGCTGTGATGATGATGTTTAGGACATATTTCATCGCATAACCCTTGACCCCCCTCAGTAAAGTCCTCTATCTCACCAACTCTCTTTTCAGTGTGCCTTCTTCCCAAGCGCAAACAACTTTATTGATTGTCTATCGAAGGGCAAAACACTCTCAGCCAGAAGTCATCTCCACCTTTTGACTTCAACATTATGAGGGAAAAGCAATATTGGGATGATTTAGAGCAAAGGGAGTGAGAATCAGAGGGAGGAAGGGAGAAAGGGAAGGAGGGAGGAGGACTCATTTTGTTTCTGCCACGTCTGCTTTGTGCCAATGCGATGCTCAAGAACCGCAACAGACAGTTATTTTACTATTTACTAAATTTGAGGACAACAACTGGTCCAACCTGAGAACGATTTCCAGTCAAAGTGGGAAAAAAAGACGAGGCAGTTAAATAAAGATGGCGAGTGATTTTTTACAGACACAAGAACAATAATGGGAAACAAAAAATGAGAGATACAGATGCTGCTTTACACTCTGCAGGTTACGTATTTACCGTTGAGCCATTTTGTCAATAAAAGATCCATAACTGTTCCATAACTCCACATGGTACAGCTGCATTTGTTTTTGTGGGGTATATTCATGGGTAGTTTTACAATATCTGTGATTTGTAAATAAAGTAAAATGGTTCTAATACATCTGTCTTACTTTTTTGGTTTGCTCCTGTAAGTGTTCCAAGTCTGATTCATGAAACCCTCTAAACCTCACACACATAAATTGACATATCTGACAGATATAGAGTGAACATACAAGTTAGATGCTAAAAAAATGTCTTTAAAACGCAGAAAGCTCCACGACTTAGATAGGAGGAGGTCAAGGGGAAAATGTGACAGACCCTGAGGCAGAATATTGAGAATGTTGAAAATATTACTAAAAGCTACTTAACTGTGTAATTTGTGGTGCTAAATATGCCAAAATCTAAGCCAGCAAGCCATGATGATGTGGTGAACAGGATATTAATTTAGCAAGTTGTATATTTTATTTTCATGGATTTCTCTATCATATTCTAACTCCAGATTCATTCAGATGAATACATTATGATTCTTAAGTCAGGGGAGAGAAAGAGTAGCCTGGTCCTACCAGACTCGTGTACATTTCATTTGTACAGAGAGTCTGGCCTCTCTCCATTGACAAGTGTTAACTTCCTTGAAGGCGGATACTCTGTTGAAGTTTAAAACTATTGGATCTGCCCAGAGCCACTCTGGATCTGCCATAACCAATCGCTAACGTTTGGTCGTGACGTATGTCATGCGCATGTGCAACAAGAGGGGAGACCGACAACAACTATGGGCTTATATTTAGCATTAGCATCGCTAGCGTTAGCCTTAGCCAACTTCTTTACCACTAACGGAGCGAGCTGGAAAATCAAACTTTTCCCGAACCCCGTGGGGAGGAGGGCCACAACATCATGGCCACCAACAAAACTCAGCAAAGATTGTTCTTGCTCGGGCTTTAACTTCTGGATATTCGGCAGCATTGCTGCCACAACGGACCGAATGGCTTCACTCGCATCTTTCTAGTGCACGTCCTCAACGTCATCGTTCTCAGCCACTCCCTCTGATCACTGATTGGACCTACAAATATTTGACCGGAGAAAACCTAAGAATATACCGCAAACCCAGACGGAGTACTGAAGGGAAATGAAAATTGAGCGGAAGTAAGTAGGAGGGCGGAGCCAGGCTAGAGAAAGAGACTCTCTTTACGTGACTCATACAACAGGTTTTGACCATTCCTGAATTTCATTCGTACCTAAGAGAAAATGATGTATGAGAACACTAGTAAAGGCGGCAAATTCTCTTAAATCACTGGTATGTGCCACTTTTGGTTCTTGCATGAGGCCCATTGTTCATGCTCTCTTTTTAGACATTTACAGTAGTTCTGTCTGGCTATGGGGAAGTCTTTTTGTTGCAGCTTGTACATGGACATGCCTGAGTGAGTGGGTAAAAGGGGTTATTTACGATTATGCTACTAAACCAGTATTCAAGTCCATCTAAAAAGAATACACCCAAATACATATTATTCAGAGAACCAGATACAGTAGAATACCATGGGTACACCTAAAAGTTAAGCTCACTTAAATTCATGCCCCTCTCTTTATTTAATCCTTCTGTATCACTTGCCCTTTTGTGATTCTCCATTTATATCCTGCCCTCTTTCAGGTGCACTATTCAGAATTTGTAATTAGACCATTACATGAGGATATTATTACCTTTATGCAAATAAGCTCCGAGGAGCAACTAAAGAGTAACCCCTGCTGATTGGATCATGGTTTCGGATCACTTTATGGCATCATGCGTAAAGCTGCGGAAGGACTTAAACTCTGTGTTCAATTCATTGTAGAAAAAAAAGTAGTAACACTGAAGACTATAGGGAGGCAGAATAGAGAATACATGTCTGTGTCTGAGCTGTGTGTTCCTCCTGGCCACACAGCAACTAGTGACATCCTCATGTATCTTTCCTTTGTGTAGTGAGATAGATCAGGGGGCTGTCTATCTACCACAGCCCAGATGGATGGCTAATTGCAATGGGAGCCCAGAACAGCTAACAATTAGACCTGAATGAAGATGGATGTGAATGGGGGGTGGCGGGAGAAAAAGCATGTGAGGAGAGAAAAAAAGGGAGAAGAGAGTCTCCTGGTCTTTTAAGTAATGTGAAAGGCAATCTTGAATGGCTATCCCTTTTTACTCTCAACTAAACAAAGCCTTTTTCTAAGAAATTGGGAAATTTAACTATAGGTAATAAACGCTGACAAAATGACATTTTCATATGGTAAATGATGAGTGACACTTGCTAAGTGGTAGGCTTTATGGCTGAGGTCATATGTCATTAAGGTTATGGAGCATTAAAGAACACTACATGTTATGCTGATGGTAGTAAGGGGGAATTGATGGATATGGTATGCCTGATTAATTCATGACTCGGGTGGAACATTAAGGATCACAGTTATCATTAGCAGTGAAAGAGTGGACTATACAATAGTAATGGCTCTATCATATACCCTCTACACTGGAGTTACCATCTATTATAGTGTGAGAAACTGTTGTCTACCAACCTAGAGTCAAAAAACATAAAACTAATGCGATGTAACGTGTAATTAGCTGAACACATGCCAGAAGTAGTTGTTATAAAAAGCAGTACAATCCATTGCAGTTGCTACCAATCATACAAGACTAATGACGTGTTTCCAATGGTACGCAGAGGCTCGACTCAACTCACTTTTTTGGTACCAGTGCTTTTCTCTCTCTTTTCTAGTCTCTTTCTTCTTTTCTTAGGCAGGATTCTCAGCTGATTGCCATAGCGATACCGCCTGAAACTTCCGTGACATCCTCTTCAATGCGACACTCACAGAATCCTTTTATTGGCAACCAAACAGAGGAACTTCTATACTTCACACTTGTATGGCGTAGTGTACGGCATAGTTTGGAGGGCTGCCATTTAAAAAAATAATTAATGTTTTAACTCCACCTTCTAGTATTGGCTCAGCTCGCTTTGAACCTCCACAGTGGTGGAGTACTATCCACAATTTTTGCCAATGGAAAACCAATCCTAGTGGCTCTATGAGGCTGTAATAAGGCGCAGCAGTGCTTTGAGCTAAATGCTAATGTCAGCATTCTAGATTCGTCCTCTAGACAGACCAACATTACCACCCATTGAGCCACGTGGCTAGCATGGCTCAAAAAGAGGAAGAAAGGAAAGGCTGTAACAACCAGCTGGGATGTGAAATCAAATTAAGCTTACGGTACAGATCCATTTGACCGTGTCGACGCTTCTGTCGCGCTGCGCTCCACTGTATTCCTATGGGTGACGTCAAGCGACTTCAATGCGCACTCAAAGATGGCCGATGCCCATCTTTATGCAAATTAATCCGTTGAACACGATGCGACTATCCAGTAGAAGTAGACGAAAATCTTTCAAACTAACCTTTGTCGATCTGAAATGAAGACAGATTCAGCAACTGTATGGCCTGTTTCTCGCTTAAAATGTTTTCAGAAACATGTTTCGGTGAACTATTTTCGTAAAATACTAGATCGTATTCTTAACGAGCCGCCATGAGACTCTGGCTTCTAAATTCTCTAGAAGCCAGACCCACGTTGCGCGTCCATCCAATCAGCTGCCGGTCAAGGGCATGGAGCATCAACCATGGATGTATGACTTCGCGACACCACACTTCAGTCGTGTCGGACAAATGGATCTGTACTGTAAGTCCAGCCAGAAAGACTATGTTATGTTACTCACTCATTCTTATTCACCTTGCTCCCCCTCTCCTCCTGTTTCACATTACCAGCTGATTAGAGGGTGTTTACTCTTTTAGTTAAACCAACCAGGTTTAGCCACAATCTCTATCAGCCAATCACATTCTGTCAATATTTAAATATTTTCCTCCCCGTTGCTGTCAGCTCTCATTTCAGCGTGAATTGTCGCGACCCTCCTCCTCCCCGTTCACCTCCAGTTCATCATTCCAGCTCCCAGGTCTGACTTTACCAGAGCTTACTCGCTTCTCTTCTCATCCATCCAGATCTCAGCATCCTCTTCATTCATCACCATCACCACCAGTATCTAGACTCCATCAGGGAGGTATCCTACATACTCACGGCTTCTCAATTCCCTTTACATATAAAAACGTCACAATGCGAATTCGATGATGTCACGATGGGGTCTAAATGCCAAAGATGATCATTTATCATTTTTTATTGTGGACACGTCAATAAATAATTGTTCACTCAAAATGAGGTCTCTCCTGACTGAAATAATATCCACAGCATCTACCATTAAAACTAGCACAATATGTAATTCAAGACATACTCCGTTGATCTTAAGCACACAAGCTTAAATGCTAAGCAACACCTAATCCTGCGGGCTAATAAACGAGAGAGATGGTACACAGATTGCATCTCCTAAACGCTCTAAAATATCACATTTGCAAACCTATTATCATACCTGGCAATTCAGACCTTGATTTGTAAAAACACTCTAAAGGATCAAGGCATCCACGTGGAATATTATTATGAAGGCAATGATAAGACCTTTGATTCATGCTGTTATGAAATAGAGAAAACCTATGTAGGATGTATGGGTGCTTGAGCAAATCGCTGACCTCACTGCAGGCAAACCAGGGAGGCATTCAAGTGCCTAAGGGAGTAATTTAGTACTGGTTAATGACAACAGTACCGTCATGCTACACTGGTCAGTTTGTGGGAACTTCTGGAAGTGTATGTGTCCGGTACGTAGCTGTGTTTGGGACACTGCACCACACTGCGGGTCAGTGGAGAACACTCAGGGAGGAGGGACAGACCAAGGTCAGGCCCAAACTGACAGGAAGTATGTTGTACACACACACACACACACACACACACACACACACACACACACACACACACACACACACACACACACACACAGATGTGGATTTATGCATTTAAACAGATGCACATACATACACAAGCAGACAGACAGACAGACAGACAGACATACAGACAGACGCACACCTTCCTTCCAGCCAGTCCCTCATCTGGGTAATAGCTATTTCAGGAAAGAACACAGCATTAGAACACACATCGCCTCCAGCTCTCCCCCCTTTCTACACTCCCCTGCCTCCCCTGCTCCCTCCTTCCCTCTGGCCTTCCTCCTCACCCCTCCTCTCCTCTCTCTCTTTTCTGCGTCAATACTATACATCTCATCAGCTCCAACCAGTTTTTTTAATCTAGATAATTTTCCCAACCTTCCAACTCTTATTCTGTCCCGTCGGTATCTTTTCGTCCCCCACACTTGGCTGTGTTACACTGGAGTCTTGCTTGGCAGACAAGGTTAAGGTTAGTTAAGACTGGGCAGCGGTCAGGCCACGGTCGAACTGCAGGACAATAAACAAATTTAAACTACAACCACAGAGCATACATGTGCCAAGATAGATGGCAGTAATCACAGTGAGGGTGAGAGAGAGAGGGAGAGCAGGAATGGATGGAGGCAGAGGAGCAGAAAGGGAGTGAAAAAAAGGCTTGCTAGGAGAGGTGTGAATGAGAGTGATGAGAGAGAGAGAGGAATGGACTGAAAATATGTGTCAGTGTGTGCATGTCTGTCAGCTCCAAACAAACACACTACTATCTATCTCAAGAGAACACAAACTGTCAGGCTTGCCCTCAGGCTTGATTACCAGCCCAGTTTTGTATGTGTGCCAGCTAATGCTGCTACCCAGTTTGGCTCATGGACACACCACAACATGATTCTATAAAGGTCTAAAGGCTGGGCTATTTACCCAAAGTAAGATAGGATCTTTCAGTTTGAAAACAAGTTTACATAATCCATTCATAAATTTGTGCCTGCGTGTGTTTTTACAAGGATACAATCTCCTCACAAGGACAGACCAACAGAGAAAATAATGTGAATACGGGAAACTGCTGATATTCACTTTTTTGACAGGCTATTTTAGGATTTAGGCTTGGGCTTTTGGATGATAACTTTTAGGTTGTGGAGTTAAAGGGATACTTTGGTCTGGGAGAATATGATATTTATTTATTTTTTCAGATTAATGTAGAGGAGTAAAAGGTACAATATTTCTCTGAAATGTAGTGGAGTAGAAGTAGACAGTGACATGAAAAGAAAAGACTCAAGACTCAAATTTGAACTTAAGTACAGTCCTTAAATAAATCTACTTACATTCCACCACTGCCAGATGAATTGTTTAACAACCTGGCCACCTAAACATTGTTCATGTTACTGACTTATAACTGATCTATAAAGCATTAACTAATGTTACCTGATTAACTGATTTAACTGACTTAACCACCATTGGGTATAACTGACAAACCCCGATTAGAAAGTGCAACCAAAATTCCTTATATTAACAAATTCTGTAAACTATATATATATATATATATATATATATATATATATATATACCGTGGGGCAAAAAAGTATTTAGTCATCCATCAATTGTGCAAGTTCTCCCACTTAAAAAGATGAGAGAGGCCTGTAATGTTCATCATAGGTACACTTCAACTATGAGAGACAAAATGAGAAAAAAAATCCAGAAAATCACATTGTAGGATTTTTAATGAATTTATTGGTAAATTATGGTGGAAAATAAGTATTTGGTCAATAACAAAAGTTCATCTCAATACTTTGTTATATACCATTTGTTGGCAATGACAGAGGTCAAACGTTTTCTGTAAGTCTTCACAAGGTTTTCACACACTGTTGCTGGTATTTTGGCCCATTCCTCCATGCAGATCTCCTCTAGAGCAGTGATGTTTTGGGGCTGTCGCTGGGCAACACGGACTTTCAACTCCCTCCAAAGATTTTCTATGGGGTTGAGATCTGGAGACTGGCTAGGCCACTCCAGGACCTTGAAATGCTTCTTACGAAGCCACTCCTTCGTTGCCCGGGCGGTGTGTTTGGGATCATTGTCATGCTGAAAGACCCAGCCACATTTCATCTTCAATGCCCTTGCTACTCAAAATCTCATGATACATGGCCCCATTCATTCTTTCCTTTACACGGATCAGTCGTCCTGGTCCCTTTGCAGAAAAACAGCCCCAAAGCATTATGTTTCCACCCCCATGCTTCACAATAGGTATGGTGTTCTTTGGATGCAACTCAGCATTCTTTCTACTCCAAACACGACGAGTTGAGTTTTTACCAAAAAGTTCTATTTTGGTTTCATCTGACCATATGACATTCTCCCAATCCTCTTCTGGATCATCCAAATGCTCTCTAGCAAACCTCAGACGGGCCTGGACATGTACTGGCTTAAGCAGGGGGACACGTCTGGCACTGCAGGATTTGAGTCCCTGGCGGCGTAGTGTGTTACTGATGGAAGCCTTTGTTACTTTGGTCCCAGCTCTCTGCAGGTCATTCACTAGGTCACCCTGTGTGGTTCTGGGATTTTTGCTCACTGTTCTTGTGATCATTTTGACCCCACGGGGTGAGATCTTGCGTGGAGCCCCGGATCGAGGGAGATTATCAGTGGTTTTGTATGTCTTCCATTTTCTTATAATTGCTCCCACAGTTGATTTCTTCACACCAAGCTGCTTACCTATTGCAGATTCAGTCTTCCCAGCCTGGTGCAGGTCTACAATTTTGTTTCTGGTGTCCTTTGACAGCTCTTTGGTCTTGGCCATAGTGGAGTTTGGAGTGTGACTGTTTGAGGTTGTGGACAGGTGTCTTTTATACTGATAACAAGTTCAAACAGGTGCCATTAAAACAGGTAACGAGTGGAGGACAGAGGAGCCTCTTAAAGAAGAAGTTACAGGTCTGTGAGAGCCAGAAATCTTGCTTGTTTGTAGGTGACCAAATAGTTATTTTACCAAGGAATTTACCAATAAATTCATTAAAAATCCTACAATGTGATTTTCTGGATTTCCTTTTCTCATTTTGTCTCTCATAGTTGAAGTGTACCTATGATGAAAATTACAGGCCTCGCTCATCTTTTTAAGTGGGAGATCTTGCACAATTGGTGGCTGACTAAATACTTTTTTACCCCACTGTATATATATATATATATATATATATATATATATATATACATGAAGTTTAATATCATGAAATGTATATGCACATATATATTATATGTATGTAAATTACAAGACGCAGTTAATGTAGATTGGCTGCATCTTGATCCCATTGAGACCCGGAACTGAGCTACCCTAGGTTAACCTTGAAAATTATTAAGTTTTCAGTATTGTCTGGCTCTGAAAAAATCCTCCAAAAGTCATCTTTTTATGCAGAGCTAAGGAAAAATAGAAAGGTCACGGTTTAGGTATGCATGTCAAGGGAGAAGGTATGTAAGTATGGTGATACTCACTAAATATGCATCACACAACTATTGCTCGTGATGTAAGTCAATGTGCATTATACACACGTCACCATAAGTCTCAGGGAAGACTTGAACCATGTGGGGAAGAGAGAAGTCAGAGCTCCCCCACTGAGGTATGTATGTCTGGAGGTCCAACCCTTTGGGGCCCAGTTGAATGGGAAATAAGACTGTATTCACCTGTACCTTCTGCGCCCGCCGCTTGTCTGCTCTCTGGTTCTGGTGATAGATGCGGCTAAAGTTGGACACGATGACAGGGACAGGCAGAGCAATTACCAGCACCCCACTCAGAGAGCAGATTGAGCCAAAGATCTTCCCTGCAATCGTTTTAGGAACCATGTCTCCGTATCTGTGGAAGGTGAAGGGAGAAAGAGAGAATACATTTAGTGAAACGTCTTTTTATGCATTTAATCCAATCTGTTGGTTAGCTCATCCTTCGAGTAACACACATCCGACAGGAGGTCTTCCACATCACAATATAACACCCTATAAGTGAGTTCAAAAAGTTGCCCATTCATTTCTCTTTTACAAGGCTTTCATCTTTCTTTTTGGACTTCTTCATGCTGCATGTGTCCATCCCCACCAGAATGAAGCTTGACCTGCTGACTTTATTCCACCCCGAGAGAGAAAGAGAGCGGCTCCCACCAAACCTCCTCTATCACTGAATGGCACAGTAAAGTCCACAGACTCATTCACCAAGAGCAGATACTATTAACCTTTAGAGAAGAGAAAAAGAGGAGGACACAGTGAATGCCAGGGCCATTTCCCAAAAGTCATTTAGCCCAATTCAATCTGAAATATTTGCAAGTCAAAAGCAATCTCATCTTGACTTCAACGACAGATAACACAATTACAATAACTATATTAAACCCCCTCCTTTGTTCCTAAGGAAGAAGCCAGACTGCAGGATTCAACTGTGGAGAATACAATTCAAGCTTTGAAGATATTCAAATCTAAAAGAGCACAACTTAAATTGGAAAAGCAACCTTTATTTCTAATGTTCGTCCTTTCTTATTCATGAGTAAAAAGTGCAGGTCATTTGTTCTCCTTGTTTAACTAAATAAGAAGTTCTACTGAATTTATTAGAACTGACTAAAAGTCCCACTACAAATAAACCTGAAACAAAAAGCATTTAAGCATCCAGCCATTCATATAATTAGGTAAAGACTGATTTTGGAAAGAGGTTTATTTTTTACATCAATAGGGTAGCATTTTGAACACAAATCATCCCCCCCCCTATAGTGAGTTCCATAAACCTTTAAGTCAGTTAAAATAATGTATTAATGTAACCTCAAGAACTTCCTTCTCATTTATTGCAAACGATAACTTTCCCTTTGTATTTATCAAACTCATTCCATCATATGAAAAACAGAATCATGGTGTAGCTTGTGATTTAACTGTAAATTATTATTGCCAATCCAACTGTACAATTACTACAAAGCACACGTGCTCAACATGTTGCAGTGTGCATATTGCAGATTCTCTTGGGTAAACGGACAAATAAGATAATGATTAATGGACACGCTCATCTGTGAACATATCTTGTGCAAATTTGCAGTTTGGTTGGCGCTGAGAGGCTGACAGGAAAAGTCGCAGCAGAAGCAAAGCCAGAAAGACAGCAACAAAATGTTGCCAGGGAATATGTCTTTTCTCCAGCTTGTCACACTCATCCCTTTAGAAAGCAATGTGATGTGTCAGAAACAGTGAAAATCGAGAGATATGGTGTGTCAGCTAGCTGTAGTGTGAATAAAACACGGATAGGTGGAATTACAGAGAGATTAAGGTACCGTCACGCACTAATGGAATCACACACATATACTTTATACAAAACATCTGTTTAAGTTTACACTCTGGAAGTGGGCACTTGAGGTGATAGCATGTACATGTATCAGTGGTAAGTCCATTTACCAAAATTTCATTTTATGCCAATTTATACTTGTACTCCACTAGATTTTGGGGGGAAATGTTGTGCTTTTTAGTATATAAGATAAAATGCATTGTCATAAAGTAAATTAAACCACCCAACAGTACAGCATGTAAAATGTCTGAAAGCTCTAATACAGCCAGCTACAATATTCAAATCATGTTTATGTCAACACATCAGTAAAAACAATCCAATAGTATTATTTATAATAATGACAGAGGAGCCCATTTTTCCTGCATAATGAATAGTTTTGCTTTCGCTAATAAGACATAGACACTTCTACTGAAATACATTTTTAATACAGGACTTTTACTTGTAACAGAGTATGTTTTACACTGTGGTATTGGTAATTTTACTTAAGATCTAAAAAATTCTTAAGATCTAAAAAAACACTGACATACACTCAGTTGCCAGTTTAGTAGGTACATCTTGCTAAAACTAATCCAGTCTGATACTACAGACCTTCAGGAAGGTTATAATGTTCAGTTTGTGTTGAAACAGCTTTAGAGGGATGCTGATTCAACTTTATGATCATTTTGGAGGCTGCAGTTTGTGGTGCTACTGAATTGTATTGGGTTATAATGAGAGTTGTTTCTAATACTTAGTGTATTAATATATCCTCATTTATATAAACGGGCTGGACAAAATATTAGAAACACTTCTCAGTATAATGCAATACAACCCAACGCCACCACAAACTACATCCTCCAAATTTAATATAACATTTAATCAACACTTCTTTAAAACAGTTTAAACAAAAACTGATTGAGATAACTGAGTGTATGTACACAGAAAAGAGAATCTCCCCATATTTTTGAATATATTCTTTCTGAAAAATGCCTATTTTCCAGTGATCCTTCATTAACACTGTAGGTTATTGTGTGACAGATGGATACATTTGCACATGGATACTAACAACACAAGGATATAACATTTAGCATTGGTCCTCTGATGCATATGTAATGTACTTGGCAGAGTGCACATCTTGTCAATCCACCTGTTACTGCGACGTATGCATGCATATGCAAAAACAACTCTTATACACATGCATGCACACAATTACACCAGTCTGAACAAAAAATTAGTGCTGTGAAAAAAGTATTTGAAATCAGACATCTTTATAAATGTATCTGCTGTGTCCTTTTTGCGCAGCATGCTTCACAGCACACACAGGCTGTTTGTGTAGTAATCATATTATCCAGCTAGAAAAACTATTTCAATATTTCTTTCAAGTCTTGCAGATATCCACTTTTTTTCTAAATAGCACTCATCAAATTCATCCACTTTGATGGATCACAGAGAATAGTGCTGGTTGTTATTTGAGGACTTGGCAAACCGTATCCCAGACACTCTCCATAAACGAACAATAATCTGTTAAAGAAGTTGTGCTCATGATAGTTGTTTTATAATTTAATGAAGCTTTTCTGTCACAATCTGTTGATGATAGTAAAAATGCAGAAGGCACACACACACACACACACACACACACACACACACACACACACACACACACACACACACACACACACACACACACACACACGTCACAGAGTTCGGCAAAAACAAGCCCAATATGAAATCATTTAAGTGGAGGGTGGTTTTCGCATCAACAAAGCAAAGCACTGCCCACACACAGTGAACCACTGGTCCACAGCCATAACTAAGAGTATACTTACAGAGAACATCCATCGTCCCTTCCAAGAACTTTAATGGACTTTCTACCCAAATTAGGCAATAACAATCCCATCAGTGATACAAAGGCCCTATCACTACAAAACATTTTGTTCTCCTCGTCTCTTCGGAAGATGTTTCCATTAGGAGGAATGAGAAGCTAATCATATTCATCTGCAAGCCTTCTTTAATGCGATCCTATCAGATTGCCTGAAAGAGGCCCTTCTCTCCTAATACTACAGTCAATTTGCCGCTCCCATTTAGTCAAGCTGGCCTGTCTCTGATGATACCATCTCTGAGCCATTATACATGGCACAGACATAAAGCTGGGCTTGCACACATTAAAGAAAAAAGAAAGCAGTAATAAGTGGTGTGAGGGTGTGCATGTGTGCACATGTGATAAGAAAGGTGGATGAATGCTGGGGACGTTTCTATCTCTGCAATACTTCATTGAATGTGGGGATGGAGGTAAATGTCCGAGAAAAAATGAAGATGGATATGCAGTGAAAGAAAGTATACTGGAGGGACTGGAGAGATATTTTTCCAGTAGATGTAATGCACCATGGAGGTTTGTTCTCTCCATCAGCCTTCTTGCCTTCTCTAATACATATGTGCACAAGCACACACCACTATACATTTGCTGTATATTATACAGTATGTGCACCCTCACATACAAAAAAAATACAGAGTGTGAGCACAGATCCACACAAACACATAAGCTAAAAACACAGTTCAGATGGGCAGGTCAGGTCTCGGTCAGGGTTGTCATATCCCATTGTTGGAGGGACGGGTCTCTGTGGGTTACATTAAGAAAGCCTAGGAAGGAGAGATGGGGAGTTATTGAGTGGGACTAAGTGCTCTTGTGAAGGTATGTGTGATGGATGGGTTTATCAGGGATAGTTTGAGGGCTGACAGACATGGATTTGTGGTGATGGCGGGTCATGTCATGTCAATTCAGGAAGGCACAGTTCATCCCCTTAAATACCTGCTGATGAATGCAGCCCGCATACAAGTAAAATACAAAACAACAAGTATAAAAGTGGCCATAATCAAGAGACAGCATAAACAAACATCGTTTATACAAATTATATGAATACATGCTTTGTAAAAATTCTTAGTCATTTTTTTGTATGGGTATACTAAAAAAACAGCTGCACAATAAGCTTGAGATTAACTGACCAGGGGCCTGTTGCACAAAAGTAGAATGAAGAAATCCAGGATAACTGAAAAAGCGCAGCTTGACTTAGTGTGATCTGCTCATCGCGGCTTAATCGGTTGCACGTTTGCCGAGCCAGGATGAAAAGGTGAAGATATGTCAAGCCAGGTGTAGATAGCTGGGATAAGTGCACGTTCACGGCTTTCTTAAATAGACCACGGTATCGATCACAGATTTACTGATGCAGAAATGGAGAAGACGCGTGCAGCACATCTTTAACCCGCTGAGCAGCAGCTGTTAATGGAAAATTATGAGGAGGTGAAACATATAATATGCAAAAAGGGAAATACGGCTGTTGTTATCAGACAGAGAAAAGAAGCCCAACAGACAACAGTGGACCGACTGAATGCATAAGGATTTAAAAAGATCTACTTAGGGCCTACTAGTCACTCCACATTTTTACAAAGTTGTACACTCTGTTTGAATTGCTTTTAATATGCTTGTTGTATTTGTTGGTTTTATTGCTGTATCTGTTTTACCTACTTTGCCTTAAAAGTGAGCAGAGTGAATTCATGTTCCTCGGTCAATTTACTCTAAGGACTAGGCTTAATTTCAAACCCTTATTCATGTGAGAATATGTTTTACAACCATATGTACAAATCTCTATAAGCTATGTCTAATTCTAAATATCTTTCTACAATTAATGTTCATACAGAACAAACATGACTGGACAAAAACTAGAAAAATAAGTAAGTGACTTTGATTCACTGTACACTGACTGTAAACAATATAGCCTATTATTATTATTCATGTTTTTTTTCTCACTCCCAAGCTCCAAGATGCAGCACCAAAATGAAAGATTAAGAAGCTTTGTGGCATTCCAACACATTCTCACTCCCATCTCGTAAAATACGGACGTTTGGTCAGGTGCCATTGTCGTCGTTATTGACGCTAAAAGTCTCCTTTAGAGTCCGCTGCATGGTGTGGGAGGATCCTCCTGCCTCTCCACGTTGCACGGGGCAAATTCACGAGGAGAGCAGCGGAGAAAAGCCCATTTCCTCCGCACTGTCCCACTTTATCTCCGGTGCCAGTGCAACCATTTCTTACCATTCAAACAACTGCAATAGTAGGATTTAAATCAGACTTGTGACAACAGTGGGGACATGTAGGCTAATGCATGTTAATAAAAAATAAAGCAGAACACATTCAGAAGACAACGGAATAACTGTTAAACACGTTTATTTCGGATCAGAGCGGCAGCTGATTTAACACATAAGACTCCAGGATTAATTTTAGCCTGGCTGTTAGCCTGCGCTGGAGCAGGCTAGTTGCAAAGAATAAATCTCCATGGTTACTTGGCTGGGTTTAATTCAACCTGCTTTTGTGCAACCAAATCAAAGCTAAATTCATCCAGGATAACTTGAATATCCCGGCTTAATCCCTTATCCTGGTTTTGTGCAACAGGCCCCAGGGCTGAGTCACAAAGTAAATATTTATTGTTGGAATTTGTTTTTACTTTGTGGATCATTAACCGCTTTTATGTATGTGCTGCAAGGTCATAATGCTATATTCAGGAGGAAAAGAAGCTTCTATTTTAAAGAGAGGGAGGGAATGAGAGAGCGAGAGAGAGAGAGAGAGAGAGAGAGAGAGAGAGAGAGAGAGAGAGAGAGAGAGAGAGAGAGAGAGAGAGAGATGTGAAGTGTTGGGTTTCCATTTACAGACCAAATCCCGTGTGATTCTTCTGCAATTGTCCTCTGCAATTTTTCTCAGTTCCCTTCAGATACAGCCTAAGTGATTTTGCTTGGACCACAATCCCTTGCGGTGGTTTGACCACCCGGAGGACTGAAATCACCCAGTTGATGAGGCAGTGCATTCACTGTTAGTGAGTGGGTTTGTGTGTCTACTGTATGTGTAAGGTATGTTTAGTTTGCATCTCTGTGTGTCTGTGTGTGTAAGTCAGTGGAGTATACATACATTCACAGCAAGACATGGATAAAATAAATATTTAAAAAAAGAAAAGAATGTATATGTTGAGCAAGTGGCTCCTATTAGAGAGATTAAACATACAATACATATAAAAATACATAAAATACATCAAAAAAACTAATTAAATATTAATGAAAACTGAAAATTATTCAAAATGATCATAACTAAAAATGTATGCCTATATGGGTTAAGCAAAATCAGAGGCAGTGATACTGATGTGAATCACAATACTAAAATAATAGCTGAAATGATCTGGTAGATTTAAAATACTAATATAAATGCAGTTTAGAAAAGCAGGATTTTTTTCACATTCGCATAACAGATCAGCACATCCGGTATGGGCTATGTGGTCAAATAATGCTGAAGATACAGGGTTACACGTTGAGGAAAGTGAGCAGCCAACAGTTTAGTATTCTTTCACTGGCATACTTCATTTGTTTATTTTCTCTTGTAAACATAACTTCAGGCATACCAATCATTATCAATTGAGATTTTACCAAGTATCTTAGAATAGTTCAGTCTGCCAGATATTCAGGGATCATTTGTTAATTGTAAACCATTTTGAATAGGGAGTTTGGCCATTTTAATCCTGGATTACATTATGTCATCAGGGTCTGCAGTTTACAGCAGATTTGCTGAGAAAGCTGGGACCCTTCAGCACCATGGACAGCTACTATAGTTTTGATCTACTATCTACTGTGCTTAATACGTCTGTCTGTCTGACACACACACACACACACACACACACACACACACACACACACACACACACACACACACACACACACACACACACAATGTAGATTACTATGTTAGCTGCCTACATGTGTTTTGTTAAAAAAGTGAGCGGTCACAACACAATCTTCCATCCATAGTTAAAGCCTAAACAACTTTTTCTATGAGCTATTTTTAAATGTTAAACTCTTAATAAATTACATCTGCTGTTTTTTACTTTGATATTGCTTATTTAGGGTTATAGAGAAATATGTAATATATGAAGTTTCCAGAGGCTTTCAATTCAAACTCAAGCTGGGCAATAAAGTTGAAATATCAATATACTCTATCAGGTTATGGCAAATGCATGCAAAATCAAATATAAAATGGTCAATAATTTCTTTAACTGTGTTCTATTGTTATACATTACATCAGGATGATGTGTGAAAAACAACCGCAACAATTATTTTCATTAGTTTTGATTTTGAATTGCTAATTCAGAAAACATAACTTTGCAAAATGCTAATTATATCATTATGATGACTGATATAATAATTATCACTCACCCATAGCAAAACCAAGAAGAATATGTGAATGCTGCTCCACATTATGACACTCAGTATGATCATAATGCAGTGAACATAAAATATGGCTGCATTGATTATGAACATAGAAAGCAAAAAGTTATTTCACCATATTTATCAATTCATATTTACAGCTGAGCTCCACTGTGAAAAATGAATGTGTTACAGTGGCCATAAATGATGATTCCTCATAAAAATATCCATAAGTGGTAGTAGACTTCCATTTTTATTGGGAAACCTGTCACAGGCCAATGAAGCTTAGCACCTTTAGCTTCAGAAGAGTGAAAGATTGTCTCTCCAGGCCTTTAACCCTCAACCATCCATCCATCTGTTGTCTCATCTGACATTTCATGGCCAGTCACTCAGATGGAAGTAACTCGCATGACATATGGCTCTTCAGGGATGGGACAACCATCTATAATCACCCCCACAAATGTCACCACAGGAAATCAAGAAATAAGGAGGTGGAGGAACAACAGGTAGAGATACATCGAGGTAGACCGATAGTAAAGAAGAGGCTAGAGCACAAGATAACGAGAAAATAAGAGAGCAGTTGAGAAAGATATGCAGCAAATCATCTCTGTGACCCCTCAAATAAAGTCAGCCCTTCTGTCTATTTAGACATCATATTCTTTAAAAAAAAATTTCAAATGCAAATTAAGCCATAACTTTGGACCTTTTCAGGTGTACAGACACAATGATTGCTACATATGACAGGCTTTAATCATATCTTATTTTTCAATGTCAAAGATGGACCATGTCAGCACTTTATTTGAAGGGCCACAAACATATATATATAGTATTACTGTCAGTTAAACGTGTTATTAACGATGTTAACGCAAACCCATTTTAACGGCGTCAATGTTTTTATTGTGAGATTAACGTTCTTTTTGGCCTCAAACTTTGTAGTCTTTTTCACATCAAGTAACGTTAGAAAAACTACAACACCACACGTTACGTTTTGAGTGGATGGTGAGCGTGAGACGCCGAAATGGATGCCAATAAGATTCTGAATGGAAAGTTTACTTTTAAAAAGTTGCCAAATGGTTCCATTGACAAGACCAAAGTGATCTGTGTGTTTTGTCGTTGTGAACTGAGCTATCATTGCAGCACGTCCAGTCTGAAATACCACTTGATGGCCAAGCACACAGCTGATGAGAATTCGCCGCTCCCTCGTCAAAGCCAGGCGATAAAAGCACAAAGCAAGCTGATCCACTTTTCCATGTTGATAAGAGCATTAAAATGAGAAAAAATAATTGAACAAAAAGAAATCAAGGGACATTTAGAATAGATAAAAATATGCGAGTAATTCTGAGTTAACTATGACATTATTGCGATTAATCGCGATTAAATATTTTAATCGTTTGACAGCACTAATATATAGGAAGAATACCATGAGGTATTCACAGTATGCAGCCTCTGTGTGAACAACGGCTCTTTGACTGGCATGTTAATTGCGGCAATGGCCTCGTTGGTTCCAAACAAGGCCATTGCCAACAGTTTAGTATACACATCTACAATATAAACCTAGGTATTTGTAAAAGGTGAGGAAAAATGCCATGGGAAGATTTAAAAAATGTGAAAATCACAGAAAAATGTCACTGCCAGCAGCCATTTACTATCATTCACCTCCATGTTATACTTCAGTTAAACACCTCATATTATCAAGAGTAGGAGATGGCTAAAGTAACATATTGTGTTCATTGTACTGTTGGTCAATTAGAGCTTCTGTAATTGTGTAAGGCTGAAATGAACCATTGTATTGCTGTAATGCTAAGGACTTGCATTTACTATGTGAATGTAACAGCAATATAAAAGTGCTGCATTTAAGTTCCAATTTCAATCGCTCACATAAGTTGGGCATTTCACAAGTGGGAGATAACAACTTTGCACTTGCAAAATCTGCATTGCAGTGTTTCCGAAACATTGATTTATTTGTGGTGGGCCGCCACATTATCAACATTGACTGCCACATATTGATTTTCTATTTTTCTTTTCCCATTTCAAATGGCACTGCATTGATTCGCTCAACCCCTCCTTGATTGTATTGTTGTTGGCTTTTCCACGCAGAGAAGATGGCTGGCCAAATTCCGGAATAGAATCACTCCAGAGTTCATGAGGGATTAGTATCATGAACACCTCTGCACAAATTTTCGAAAACTGATGTCTATGTTCTAAACATAACGCTGTCAATCCCAGAGACCCAACTTTTCAAATAAGTTATTAGCAAGCATGTAAGTAGCCTAGCTAGTAAGGACGTTAGAATACAGCTGGGTTGTCGAGGTTAGCACGCTGTACATAGCTGCTAGCTAGATTGCCCTTGTACTGTATATCAGGATAATCAATTTACAATAATCTCTTCACACACACGTTACATTATTCAGTATTTCCTTTTTCATTCACACACAAAAGCAACCACAACTACAGAAAAAATCCAGTTTCTTCCAGGGTGCACCAAGAGACATATAGGCTATTTTCTCATTTACATTTGTCAAGTGATGAGAGGGGAATAGGAGAAAGAAACATAGGTAAGTTAATAAAGTGAAGGGCATTACTCTCATACTGCACTGACAACCAGTCTTACTGGGAATCACACTGAGGGATTGCTGCCATTTCTCTATAACACACATCCAGTTTGCTACATTATGACTTGGAATTGGACTAACTTTGACACTTTGCAGAGTGTCATCAACATTGACTTTTCACAGCTTTATATACTTTATAGTTTGACTTACCACGGCAAAGGATAATACTTGATTTTAATTGGCCAGATGCTCTGCATTGTTTGTAAGTAACTGGACAGCTTTGGTGTTGCATCACCATCGCTGTGTTACAGTAAATAAATATTGCACTATGGGCTTTGGTCATTACTAGGCTTCTCACAATTGTTAGAAGTAGCACAATTTTTACAAGTTTGACAAAGATCTTGCTAACACAGCGTTTCTTGATTGTATTACATCAGACATGAATAGACATTTAACCATATTTTAATCTTAGGCAAGTGGTCATGGTACAGTACAAGCAGGATAATTCCCGCTAAGCATTGTGGTTAATAATAAATGTTGGATGTCTTACTGTTGTTCAAATGTGAATCCAGATTAAGAAGAATCAATGTAAGGACAGAGCGAGCAGAAATTATCACTATGTTGAAGCCATTGCTTAATATGCTTATTGCTAATGATAATAGATGGTATTTTCCCCAAAACAATAACACATAAAAGAAACGTATGTACGGTCTGAGGTTAGAGTAGCTAATTTAACTTCTTTTGATGTGTCTGTTGTATACCAAAAACAACAACTATTGTTCAATTTGTTCAAATGAGGAATATTAAAGGGGTTATAATGTTGTGGTTGTGTATTTTTCTGTTGCTTGTATTATGTTTTCTGTATGTTTTTGTATATTTATTCTGTACATTTCTGTTACCTGTTTGTATATCTCTGTTGCCTTGTTTGTAGATTTCTGTATGTTCCCTGTTTTTGTTGGTTATTCTGAATTGTATGTTTTGGTTAATCCCTGTGTTCTGTTCTCCCTTGTGTTTAGTGTTGGTTAAGTTTCTGTGTTTAGGTTATTTCATGTTTCCTGTCAGTTTTTCCTGTTTCCTGTTTTATTTTGATAGTCCTGTTTTCTGTCTTGTCTTGTCTAGTTTACTTTCTGTTCTCCCGCCTTGTTGATTGTCCTGCCCCGCCCTAATGTGTTTCACCTGGTGTATCACCTGTCCCTCGTTTGCTCATTCCCTCATGTATTTAACCCCCGTGTTCCCTTTGTCTCGTGTCAGATCATTTTGTATCCTCGTGCCGTCAGTTTGTATTCCTTTGTGTCCGTTGCGCTACCTCTGTGAGTTTGTGTTCCCCGCTCTGTTAGTTAAGTATTTTTTCCATGCGTTATTTTTGTTGGTTTGTCTCTGTGCCACCTTTTTTTGTTCCCAATAAATCCTTGTGTGCTCCCCTTTTGCCTGCCTGCCTACTCTCTCTCTGCATTTGGGTCCACCACCTCTCACCTCATCACAGATAATCATTACTTTTATATCAACAATGGCTCACATCACTACTTGCATAAAGAGGACGCTGGTTGATGCTCTCAGGCTGTTCACCAGCTAGTCGTGTATACAGTGGACAATTTAGCAGCAAAAGAGCAACATATTTGTGGAGACTAAAAACAGAGCTAAAATAAGAGTGAATATAAGACTTACGTTCATCAAGTGTTCAGAAATCTCCAAATGTTAATGTTGCTAGGTATATGCTGGATGCGTAAATAGGCAACAGAAAATGTTTCCATATCAACTTAAAGGGTGACAATAAATCTGTGTTGTGTTTACTCAGAGTTATGGTTTAAAAATGAATACTCAGCAACTTGTGGTTATCACTACCTTGCCCCACTGGTGCGCCATCCCGCCCCATTGCTCAAATTTAGCTTCCTGTGCTCCAGCAACTCATTGCAGTGAGTGGAAAAACCCTAATCCAAGCTACTAAACATCTTTTTAGAAACCTACATGTGATGCTACAGATGCTGTTTTCCAGAAGAGTCCCATTAAGCAGTGTGAGTACACTTACTTGCCAGGACGTCAGTGAATAATAGACTAATAGATAATAGAGAAGGAGTGTGTGCGGCCGTGTATGTATATGCACCTCTGTAATTAATTAATTGATAACCAGACTGCTATCAACAGAATGCTTCAGTGAATTGACTTCCAAGAGTAACCAGGAAGTGCAAACACAATTACCAGAAGAGAAGGAGCATAACAATATTTAAATATGAATTACAATTACATGTCCCCAAAGCTTGCATTACTGACTGCCTGCATACTGCCTAATTCACAGAAATAGTTGTTCCATTAACACATTTGTGCATCTGCCTGTGTGCATATGGTAAAAAAGAATTACGCGTATGAGCGTGGTTATGTACACACGTCTGATAATAGACATATCTTTACAAGTGCTGAAATACTTTCAGGCCATAGAGGGCTGATATGAGTGGATGTATGGGGATAAAACCAGTAATAGCTGCTGGTAATTGAAACAGGAATCCATATATCTCTGTGAGATGGGTACATTGAGTGTGTCGGTGTGGCAGAAGAGCTGAGGAGAGTGTGGTTCAATTAAACTGCTAATGAGAACTAACTGCACTCAGTTTGAAACACGAATCTCTGGAGAAATGTTTGAATTCTGAGATTGATCTTTTTTGTTGGATGCAAGACATCAACAATGTAGATCTTTCACCTAGTAATCAAACTTACACCTGCACAACTCCAGTGCTATATGTCTCTAATAGTGTGTGACATTACAGTCAGCAATGTAAGGAGAGAGGTTGGGAGAGGTCAAAAAAGAATGAGACCACATAATATCCAAAGTCTTAACAATATATTGGATGCTAGATTATCGAATTGCATCAAAAATGAAATTACAGTACATACTGCACATATTTTACAGGCCACATGTTTCAGTCACGCTGATGCCATGGCTCAAAGGATTGCAATATCAGTCTATCTGTTAGTTGGTCCACCACTTTGTTTCAGACTGAAATATCTGAACAACTATTGGACTGCCGTGGAATTTGACAGACATTCATGGTCCCCAGAGGATGAATCCTACTGACTTGGTGATCCCCTGAATTTTCCTCTAGCGCCACCATGACTATTGGATGGAGTGAAATTAGGTGCACACACTTATGTCCCCCTCAGGATGAGTTTTATTAACACTGGTGAACCCTTCACTTTTCATCTAGTGCCACAATCAGGTTAAAATTTCAATTGGTCCAGTACTTTGGTTTATGACCAATTACCTGCAAAACTAATAACATTCCCATCAGCCTCAGGTGTACTTTATGTAAAGTGCTAATTAGCAAATGCAATATATAAGCATTTAGCTCAAAGTGCAGCCTCACAGAGCTGCCGGGAGATTAAATTTAGTTATGGTTACTTCTTTTGTATTATTTCCAGCAATTTCTTAATTTTTTGATAATAAAGTTTATTGTTCACCTGTAAAATATCATACCTCAGTATGTACAGTATCTTTTCATCAACAACCCTTAAATAACTCAGATATAAGGGATCTTCCCCCAAAACTGTTTGTTAATTATTTGTTCATGTACCAATAATACTAGTTATAAATGTCAAGTATCAGCTGATATATCTTTATTAAATAAAATTTTAAATATCTATATTGGAATTGGCCTAAAAAAGTATAGGTTGTACTCCACTAAGAAGAAAAAGTCTTTTCCCTGTCTCTCTATTCACCTAGGCCAACTCAAGCCACGACAAAAAATTACAAACATATTGTATTTTATTGCATTCTATGCTAGTCTGGCAAAAGAATCTGGAGCTTTCAACTTCTTTTCCCTATTGTATTTTAATTTAAACTTCAGTGATAGCTGTGGCGTTTTATCTATCTCAAGTCTACTATATGCACAGGACTCTGTTAGAAACAACCTTTTATATGAGACTGTGTCGGCAGGTCCACATTATCTAAACAAAGTATGTCTAAAACGGAATACACCAGCATTATGAAGTGTTAGAATTCTATTATGTGCTTCTTTGATTTATCATATCTGTTTTTTTAGATTTTTTTTCGTTTAACACACGTTCCGAATTCACGCCCAACCTTCCATGTCCTCCCTGTGCTTGACCCTTGCTGGAACTGATGTTCAGAGATGAAAAGAAGCGAGGCTGTGTGGAGAGATAAGGCTGGAAGTGAAATAAGAGAGAAAGAGAAGGTTAGAGCCTGAGAGTTCAGGGGTCATCTACATGCTGCAGTGAGCCCATAACAGCAAGGTAACCAGCTGGCTGGTCCCAGCACAGCTTTCCACAGGGATCAAAGAGAAGAAGAAACAGACACAAAAGAGAGAGAGACAAAAAATACTTTAAAGGAAGGCGTAGAGAGGGAAATGCAAATGTGGAAAAAGAGACTGTAGTGAGGAGGAAGCAAAAGGGAGGGGCTTTAATGCTGTGGGATTCAATGGTGACCCCAGCAGAGAAAGACATCAAATGAGACAGAGGGACGAGAGATAAATTAATAGAAAAAGGGAGAGAGAATGGTGAAGCACATTTCAGGACGTCAGATCTACTCTGCCTCCCATTCAAGTCACAGTGATTGTATTTGTTTAACTTTGCCAGACCATTTCCTCCTGTCGTAGAGGATGAACGTGTGCATTTGTGTTGTTTAGGTTTGTGTGCGTTTTTGTGAAACAGAGTGAGCACGTTTGTTTGTGTGCTTTTGTGTGTGTGCCGGCAGTCTCCACATTTAGTTACTGTCCCTTTGTGTTGCTATTTTACATTTCTTGCACTGCATGTGAATGTAATACATTAGCATAAAAGAAAAAGATTTTCGCAGCCCAATTCAAATTTAGTCCATTAATAAGGAACCAAATGTGCCACCAAACACAACATAAGAAAACCCTCTCAAAAGGGCCTGGCGGTGCAGCAGGTCTAGAATGATTGTCTTGACTAAAGTATTGAACTTTTTTCCACAGGGAGATGGAAATTAATTAAGCTCTGGTTCACCGTTCCTGCCTGAGCTCCCATGTGCCTCCACAGGTAAAGCCATTTTACATGGTACACATCCCCTGTAGCTTGTGGACTTTGCTGATTTAATTGTTTCCTATCCAATCAATTAAAACAGATCCATAAAATCTACTGTAATCCTAAGTGGTGTGAGAATCAAGGTTATAATCGTTAACGAAATTGAACGAAAAAACGAAAACTAGGTGGGAAAAAACATCATCGTAAACTGAAATAAAAATAAAAACGAGGCATTACAAAAAACAATAACTAACTAAAACTGTATTGTCTGTTTGCAAAACTAATTAAAATAAAATATTCGAATAAATGTCCTTAGTTTTTGTCTTTGTCAATGTCTTTCATAGAGCAAATAACGTTATATCTTTCAGAGTTGACATTTCCAACCATAGACCTGTTTTATGCAGTCTATACGGCATAGACTGTATAAAACAGGTCTATGGTCATATAGTTTCCGACTGGGAACCCAGAAATTCAGACATTCCATGTCAAATTGAACACAACACAGTCCATGCCCTTCGCTTGGCATCATGGCGGTACCGAAAGTTGGAAGAAAGCGACAGAGACCTATTTGATTATGACTGTGTCAGATAAAAGCAAGTGCCTTGCAGTGGAAGGTGGTAAAATATGTGGACAATTTATTAAAGGGAAAAATCCCATGAATTTGAAAGTACATTTGAGAAGCGCGCACAAGGAGGCTAACCTAGCTAAGCAAAGCCCCCTTTCCCCGAAACAGAAGCTAACCCCGGTATATAGGAGGGCTTTCACCGGCGACCCGATAGCTGCTGGTTAGGGGGTCATTCCTATGTTCTCTGGGTCCTATGTTTCCCGGTTCCTATGTTCCCCGCTCGGGGGTTAGGGTTAGGTTAGGTTAGGTAACCCTAACCCACCCCTAGCCTAATCTTTCCTCGTCTAGGCCTATTTGCATATGCACGTCAAACAGCCCGTAGGCCTACATAGGCCTATTTGCCATGGAATTTGGCTTTTTTTGAAAAGGGTCCTATGTTTCCCAGTCTCATACAAAGAGGGGAACATAGGACCCAAGGAACATAGGACCTGGGGAACATGGTAAATACGCAGGAACACCACAAGCCGGAGGAAGTGTGGGTTAATACCGCTATGTGTATTGATACTGGGATGTTTACATAACTGTGTGAGTCGACTGACTTCAAAAAGTTCTCCACTTTACTCGAACCAAAGTTCAAAACACCTGTTCATATGTCTTCTTTAGTCTGTTGGCTACACAATTTGCACTTACTGCGGTGTCTTGTGTAGACTGTTTACATATTTGTGCTCATCATATGTACATTGTATGTACTGGTGTTATTGATGAATACATTGTGAATACATATTTCTAAAATTGTATGATGTTTTTGTTATTATTACACAATACTTTTTCTGACCTTTTTGAATCTTGCCCCTGACAAATAACTCATATTACGAAAAAAGACTAAAACTAACACTAAAACTAATAAAAACTAAACTAAAACTAAGCATTTACAAAAATAAAAACTAAACTAGCAAACCCGCTTTAAAAACTAATTAAAACTAAACTGAATTTGAAAACAAAAAGTCAAAACAAAATAAAAATAAAAACTAATGAAAAATGCAAAACTATAACAACCTTGGTGAGAATAAGGGAAATTAATAAATTGCGCACATGAGGGCCTGCTTGTGTGTCTTTTTCCCTGTCTATATGTCTTGGTAATATCTTATTTAAGATATTTTTGGTGAGCCTCACCAAGTAATTTCTCATCCGTCCTCCATTTCAACACCAAAGCCGGCTCTTATTCTCAGTTCTTTGATGTTGCCTGTTGTCATGGGGACCTCGGGAGTGCTGCAACGCTTAGCAGCATACAGAGTGACATGTCACTGCGGTTAAAAGGGTTACATTAACATCAGCGACAGGTTACATTAGAGCGGAGCAACATTACCCATTAGTGGTAGCAAAACTCAGTGGTAGCAGGGCCAGCACGGTTTGCACTCTGCCCATCTGGTTTTAGTGTAATTTATACTTAACCAGTTTCTGAGAACTGCAACTTCAGAGCCACTTTTCTTTTTGGTGCTGTACAGCTATTGGGGTTTGGGGGGGATCAGGTGCATCAGGTGTGTTAAAAATATAACGTCTTGAGTATGTTACTAACTGCTATTATTGTGTTATTGATTTATTTTCCGCTGCTTAGGGCCAATCAACTGATGATGTGAGTGACAGTATTCTTGTGCCTATGAACTTACTACTGTGCCTAGCAATTTTACACTCAATTAGTGTGATGAACATCGTTTTATCATGGCGCATTAGTAAACAACCAGTTCTGACCCAGCATTCTAACGGAATGACTGGTAGATGTTTCGCTCTCATCGGTGATACTATGTACTGCTTTCGCAGCGCCTAAGTCGTATAATGGCAGGGAAGACCCTAATTTTCTACTCCTCTCTCCTTGAATCAAAGATGTCTCTGTCAGATTGTTTATCTCTGGCCAAGATAATTCGCTCAGGCCGAGCTTATCACACATAGTTTTACGCTGCCTGACTTATTGATTGCGAACATGGCCAACATCAGTGTCCGGCACAGCGGCAGCATCGACTTTAGTGATCTATGAACGAATCTGATGGAGAGGCAGTCAATGCAACTAACTAGAGCTGGCTGGTGCCTCTAAATTTGGACTGGTCAATGTGCTGTCCAGTCAGAGTTTCGAAGATAACAACCTGTCATCATCACTTGACATGTCTATCCATGAAAAGCATGGTAAAAAAAACAAACACAAGGTAAAACTGAAATTAGTGAATGCTGGCTTAGATGGGCAGCACCTAAAATACTGTTACACATATTTAATGCATTCATATTTCCCCAAACCAACCGTGGCAATAGTTAACAGTCAGCGTGTCAACATGGGTCAGTGTTTGTGGATGAAGGTAGCTGTCGGTATGTGTGTGTAAGTGGATAAAAGTAGGCTGCAGGAGAAACTAGGGCATCACTGAGACTCAGGAGAGGTGTCTCCAGCCCAGCCTCCTGTCCTATTTCACTGCCTGGCAAAACTGTCGTGTGTTTGTTGTGCGGGTGTGTGTGTGTGTTGATTCAACAGAGGGAGCACCCTGGGCAGTCAGGGGAAAGCTTCAGGCACAGGAGGCAGGAAGATAACAGGTGAGCTCCAGGGAGTCTACCTGTGGTAGAGAGGAGGCCTCTTTGCTTAGGTGGAATGGATGCGCAGAATACCCCAGGGCATTGACCAAATGTCAGACAGTCTGTGCACACATACTGGAAAACTGCTCTGAGCTTTATTGGAATTTGTCACCCAGGCATGTGTGCGTGTGTGCGCGTGTGTCGTGTGTGTGTGTGTGTGTGTGTGTGTGTGTGTGTGCATTTGCCCGAATGTGTGTGTGCTCGAACTGGACAGATGACTCACAACAGGAAAGAGAGCAGTGCAAGGCAGCACAGACAGGTGGGGGAAGTGTGCATGTAGGTGTTTTTGTTTTGCTGTGTTTGTGCAAGAAATAAGCTGTCAAGTGTCACTGATAAAATATATACAATAAATATATGCTGTACAGTTTCTCGAGTATGCACTATACAGCATAGCACATACGGTGCTCCCACAAAACACATGCACCCACCCACATGCAATGTTTACTGTACTATGACCGACATTATTTATCCACCGGTCCCTGCTCTCCACTGCTCTGGAGCTTTCCAATGCATCACTAATTCATCCCTGGCATTTCCCTCCACCTAAATAAGGGCATCCTTTGAACTGACATGCAGGCCCTTTAGTGTGAGGCCAAGGTACATCTCAGCTCCTTCTGTAAGCCTATATCCACGCAAGGTTTATTCCACACTGCAACTCAACATTACAATGACCAGCCCTTGTTATCGAATCAGAATGGAGATGGAGGTTAATGTGCGGATCGTGCACAGCTATTTGATGCTTTGACTGTGCTGGTCTTGCAGCGCAATGATCGGCCGCATGTAGTCAGGTGGGTGTGGGTGCAGTGTTGGGTTGCCGGGTTGGGTTTTGATGGGACAATTAGCTAGTCATGTATCCTGACATGTAATGATGACTGGGATTGTATTACAGCAACTGCAGCAGCAACTGTGGATACAGTACACCGCAAACTTAACTAAAGCAAAGTCAGAGCAGGAACTATAACTCTGTTGAGAAGCCATTCTTCATGGAAATACATAAAAAAGTACTTACCAGATAATTATTAATCATTTGGAAAATTAAGTATATTATTTAAAAAGTACCATGAAAACACTTGAAGAGCTGTTGATATATTGCCTGTCAAAACAGCGACCACACGTCTTTTGATGTAGAGTGGCACAGAGAGGGGGGGTTCACGCTGACCTATTCTTACATTTCATGTATTGATTCTGTCTGATTGTGTCTTGGCTGATCTGGGAGTGAGAGACTGAGAGAGCAGTAGGTGGGTGGAAGTGCAGAAAAAAGGGCAGGCTACATGGAGACACTGTTAAATTTTAATTTCAGAGAGGTCAATTTTCCTCAAGGTCAAACCTGAAAATAACCTTCAAAGGAAGAGTGGCTGGGAAAAACAGCGGCTCTCAGTAGGACTGCTGGGTATGAACCCATAGCACAGAAAAAAGCAACATTTCCCACACTGAAAGGACGGGCCAATAT